>JAVDOI010000007.1:21079865-21669865 GCA_032191485.1 Leptoclinus maculatus | reverse complement strand
AAAACAAATAATAATTGCACCTCTGGGGCGCACGGCAAACTACTAAAATGCTGGCCTACTCTCAAAACATGGGAAGATATGAACATTAATAATACAGTAACAAATCTGCCTCCTGTCCTTGAATCCCAGAGGTGCTTCTGAAGTTCCTGAACCAGTCGACAGTATTCTGCGGCCAGTTTGAGAACAGCCAGTGGTATTGCTACATCCTGCTGCTTCTCTTCTCTTTCGCCCTTCCCGTGGGCATCCTGGGAAACGTGGCGGCTATCATCAACTACTCCTGCTTCAGGAAGACCTCGAGCGCCAGCAATCTGTTCCTGCTGAACCTGGCCCTGTGCGACTCGGCCTGGATTCTCACCCTCCCCTTCAGCCTCTACTTCGCCGTCCAGAGGCCCTACCTCAAAGACGTACAGATCTTCTGCCAGTTCAAGAAGATCTCCTTCAACATCAACATATACGGCAGCATCCTCTTCCTCACGCTGATCAGTTTCGATCGCTACGTCGGGACGGTGCACCCGATCAGCTCTCTCCGCTGGTGGGACGTGGGCAAAGCCAAGCTGTGCTCGGTCTGCGCATGGGTCACCGTGGTCCTGAGTTCCGTACCGGACCTATTTGTGTCTTTTGCTGTTCAGCGACCGGAATACATCACCGCTTGCATGGACCACATCCAGGGCCCTTTTATCTACGTCAAGACGATCACCATCGCCCGGACAATAGTAGGCTTCCTGCTGCCGTTCGGCGTCATGCTGGCTTTTTACGTGAAGACGGTTCGGGTTTTGAGGCGCCTCCCAAGGGGTGCGAGGCACAGAGGAGCCCCGCGGGCAGCAGGGAAGCCTCTGCGGCTCATCACCGCCGCCATACTCGTTTTTGTGGTTTCCTTCGTGCCGTACCACGTCATGATCGTCACCCTGGTGTACATGAGGATCAATAACCAAGTCACACCATCCAACACCAACGTCCTCTACGCCTCCTATGAGTTCTTTGAGGCCATGTGCAGTATGAGCAGCTGCCTGGACCCGGTGATCTATATTGTGGCTAGTGAGCAGTTCCAGAGGAAGCTGCTGGCCTTGAAAGGAGGCCGATACAGGAGGCTGTGCTGCAGAGCCAGCAGGAGGGTCGGGGTGATTGAGTGACTGAGTCGAGCCCACGCATGACCATTTCGGCTAGTTACACACGTTTATGACACAATTATCATGGCATAGAGAAAAGAAAAGAAACTACTGTGGCTGATAAATAATCAGATACAATCTGGGTTGAACCTCATGATGGCAGGTTTTGCATTAGAAAAATGTTACAAATGTATTGGACTTGATGACATGAAGTGTTCACATCCTCATATGTAAAGAGCAATTTTTGGGGTTCAGTGTCTTGCTCAAGGACACATGCGACATGCGACTAGCGGCGCCGGGGATCGAACCGCCGATCCTCTGATTGAAGGGCGGCCCTGCTCTCCACTTATCCACCGTGGCCCGTTATAGTCTTTATAAAAAAAAACACCCACCAAAACCTCCTCTTCAAATATTTGGACTGTTTCGGAGTGAAGCGGAAACCGCACATGGAAAATGTGATCAGAATGAACAATGAACGCAGTAAACACTGGGCCTCGAAAAAGCAAAACATGGCTCATGTTTGGACAAACAGTAAGTGATAGCATCATATCCATATTGATTCCTGAACTAAAGATGGATCTCAATTACCGTACGACTTGTTTGACTGTATTCTCCGTATTATAGTCACTCCGCTGTTTCATCAGTGTGTGTGCTTTCATCTATTTTAGGTTTCGGTACGCGTCTCTTCTGTGCCCCCGTTTTGATTTGAAGCATCAGAACAACAATCCTGCCCTCCTCAGGGATCCTAATGAACATCCTCCCTCAAACACAAACCCGGAGTGCAGAGCGCCTCAGCACTGCCTGGATCTTAGCATGTACACACACACACACACACTATAGCATCCCCATTCATCACACTTTCACTGGGCCGCGGCATCACAGGGGGGGGGTTGGGGAATAGCCATGACTACGGCCACTAGCGACCCCAGAGCTGAACTCCTCTGTAACTAAGTGTCTGGATAATAAATCTGAGCTGGGAAATGACAACAGAAGTCCCTCCGCAGGGAGACTGCAGCGAGTACAGTGGAGACACAGAGAGCCGGCCTACTGGGCCACTGTACCAGAGCAGCTGTTCCTGTAAAGAGGCCGGTTAGATCAGTTCATTTGCTTATTTATGGCTTGGCTGCAGACCGACGGAGTCATACATTTCAGGTAAATAAGCAATTTCCTTTTGGCTGGATTCTTTTGTTTGGTAGCTCTGGTCCTTATTGCTCTGAGTCACTGCCTCCCTGTTTGCTATGCAAACAACCTTTGTGTTTTAAATCCGTTACTGCAAGCACATGGAAATCAAGTTCACGCCACAGGTACAGCATATTAATAATGTCTTTGTGACAGTGAATAAAGAATCTTGACGGTTTTATGAAATATTACAATATATTATTTTGGGGTGAAAAATGTAAATGTTTTATTTTATTTTGAAATTTAATCTCATTGTAGCGATTTGTGTTGATAAGAACTAAACTGCACTTCAACATTAATTCAGATTTTGGCCCCTAGGGGACAGTGCTGTAAACACAATACTGACATATCATCATCGTGGTGGCAAACATTTGTTATACTCATCCATCAGACCGGGAGCAACTATCGCATTCATTGAGATTCACGAATAACTTTAAAAAAACAAAACAGTTAGCTGAAAGATGTTAAAACACTCAGAACTCACAGAGGCTGCAGCGCTGAAGTCTTGTCACTACAATCCATGTCTTCTCATATTACACTCGTCTTTTGTTCCCCATTGCTAATATAAAATCGTTGAGTAGAGCAGCTTTAATTTGTTACTTAATTTTCTGCAGTAGACAACAAATATCACCTGGTAGGAATGTCGACTGTATAGTTTTGGATTTCCAGACAAAAATACAACCGCACGCTGTACTGACATCTTCAAAGACGTCAACATCCAGGAGACAGCAGCCTCACAGTAAGACAGAAGTATACATTCAAACTGCAGCGGCACTGCAGTGCACCGTCACTAATAATAGTCATGAGGCTGATTAATATAACTGCAGATCAGCTGTATATATATATATATATATATATATATATATATATTATATATTATATTATATATATATTATATATATATATATATATATATATATATATATATATATATCAGGACGGGTGACATTGATATTTGTGGATTCCTTGGTGATGTACTGTACAGATGCAGAATCAAGAATATACTTCAATTAGGTGCATAAAAAATGAGCCACATTAATCAACAGAAAACGTATCTGAAACTATTGATACATTTTTGATCATTAAAGACATTTATGAAAGGAAAATTACAAACCTCAGCAGAAATAATTGATAATAATTGTAGTCCACCTTATATTACAAAATGTAAAATATGATTAATGTCTGGAAATGTGTGAGTTATGTTTGTGTGAACTAATTAAAAAATGGATTAAAATGTTTTAAATGTCTTAAACCTCAGTACGATGTATTTCTGAAATGATATTCAATATTGTTAAATATTCATGAGTTACTTTTGAAAGAAATGTAACGGTAGATTACGAATCTTCAACATGTATTGATGATGTAATGACAACAGAGAGCTGTCGCTTTTCCCTCTTTTTGAAACTCCCTTAAGACACAAAGAAAGAAGAGTTATGCAACCACATACAGTTCTGGTCACGATTATTGGCACCCTTGACATTTTTTTGCATAACCGGTACAACATCGTTTAGTCTATAAAATGTCAGATAAAAGTTAACAATGTACCTCACAGTTTCCTGAAGCCCAAGCTGACGTCCATAAATAGTTCTTTGTCTCTTAAACTAGAACATATTTAATTTGCATCGGTATAAAACAGAGACGCTGTAACGAGCAAATGTTTGTCATTATCATAATCCTTGTTGAATAATGTCCTGATGACAAATTAAAAGACTAATTGTTTCGACAGCATTATGAATAGACGGACATTAATTCACTCTCAACAGCAACACACACATACACAAAGCATGCAGCCCCCCCCCCCTCTACACACACACTCACTCACCTTTGACCCGCAGCCACACAGTGCTGTACATAAGCCATGTCAGCGTTTGCGTGGCACAGTAATAACATATGACAGAACCCAGATGGCATCCTGCAGGCTACACTCATCAAGATCAGGGACGAGAGGCCCCTCCAAAAACAGAGCAACCAATGACCGATCTCACACTCGTTAAACACACACAGAGCTCAGCAGAGCATCCGACGGTGTTAACAGCTCCGCGTTCAACGGAAGCAGGTTCTCTCACATTACCGCCATCTTTTCCTCTTGTGCCGTTCACGCTATTCTGGAGCCTTAAGTGACTCCTCCACGTAGAGATGAGCGGTCAGCGCTTGATTGAATGTAAGTGTCTGTAATAAGATGCACAGGAGGGTCTAATCCGCTCCACATTGACTTCAGAATTACCCTTCAATTTACCTTTTAGAAGCCGCGCAGCCTTTGGAGAGAGAGAGACGTATTAGCATAATGCATTCACCTAAGGACTGAGGCAGCAGGAGAAAGAAATGAGAAGCAGTTTTACTTTTCCAATTATGGAGATGGGGCAGTGAGATAGTCATTTACTGAGAGAGTCGGCCCACAATGCAAAGCTTTAGTGCTGTGGTGCTACATGGTGCTGCGTCACTGCAGAGAGGCCAACCAAAAATGTCAAGTTATTCCTTTAAATTCGTAGGTTGGATGTGTTTTCAATGTCAATGGTTTTCATATCTTCCATCTGCACATCATTTGACCTGTAGCGCTCTCATTTTGATGTTCTCGTGGCTGTTGTCAGTTAAGGTTCAAGCATCCTTTGCTGTCACTTCCAATAGACTATGCAGCAGATTGACATCTGCCAATTTAAATCGACTTTTTCAAGAAGGTTTTTCAAAATCCATCTCTATTGAGTGAGAAGTGACTTACAGCCTCACTTTTACTTGGTCAAATTAAGCCTAATAACTGTTACATTTTGTGAGAAGCCCAAATTTTGTTGTTGCTTGTACTGCACTTCCACTAAAAGTGAACAGAAAAGTCTTTTGACTATGATCGGTCCAAAGGAGTCTAAGTGTGTCTTAACCGAATCCATGGATGAACGCAAACAAACCCCATTCAAACCGAAATAGACGGCTCACAAACCCTGCGACCTAAGATTTAATGCAAACGTGTAATGACAGCTAGTCTCCCTCTGGATGACCAGAAGTCACTGGCTACGGCCCACTCCATTAGAGATCACACGTAGCCCTGAGTGGCTGAATGGAACAGCATAGGTTGTTCCTTGAACCTCAAATGTAGTCTTAAAATCACATAATCTGTCACAAGCTATTCCTCATCAAGAGTTTCTTCTGCTGAGAACGATACTGTGCACCTCTGCCTATACTCTACACAGCAACATGACTGAATAACTGAACATAAGGAAAGAAACTGTTATGGGACAACTGGATTAACATTAGTGAGGGATTCTGAAGGGGTAAATCATATATTGTGCCGAATACGGTAAAAAAAACACTAAAAACCGCTAGAGGGAGGAGGTGGTGCGATTCCCTGTGAAATGTTTTCTAGGCCATTTATAAATGATAGATGATGCAGGCGATGAGTCAGCTTTCAAAAACAATGTCTGTCTCCAGAGTCGGGACTGATTGATTTGAAGTTAAGCAGAGCTGCAAACAGAATGAGCGTGAAAATGACTCCAGCTTGCAAGGTGATATATATATATTTGTCAAATGGCATCAGAAAAACACCGTCCCCAAAATCAGTTTTTTTGGACCTTTGCATGGGCCGGGTTTCCCACTGCCGGCCGACATATCACAGTGCAGAAGAGATGGTGGATAGAGATCAGCAGGGCCTTGGTACAGACAGCATGATGTGCAGTAGGTGGGCCATGTGGGCCTGTGTGACAGATCTATAATAGATGATGGATTTTACAGCGGGCCTGGTGCTGTAGCACCTGCTTTACCTGGGTTGCGATTACATAACTGCTTTACTGAAATGTTGTGCCGGGCACACAGCCACAGATTCACTTCATCTGTCCCGAGTACTAACACACACACACACACGGACCTGTTCCCTCACACGTATACACAATTGCATATTCACACACACACACAAAACATCATCACTCTGTCGCACTTACAAATACACACACCCACACACGGACACACAAACCATCTGTTCGGAGGCTTGTTGAAGTGCATTAGTTGCACCTGGCTGCAGGATGAGCTGCGCTTTTTCTGTCTTCTCCACCCTCAAGTCAATGCAAGTGGTTAGACCCTGATCCAGATACACTGGGCCTTCGTGTAAAACCGCACTGAGAGCTACTACAGTTCATGTGCTGAAGCACCTACTTTACTATCATGAGTCACGCAAAAGGAGAAAATGCTAATGGTGGAGTAATATGTTGAGGTTCTCTGGCTTGCACAGTAGTGACTGAAAAAAAAAAGGTGTTCTGTTCGTGCTAAGTGTGACGTATAAATTATTACACAAATGCAAATTAAGTTTAGGCGGGTCTACTGGTCTACTGGTAGTCTTCTGCTCAAGGACACTTGGACATACGGACAGGAGGAGCCAGGGATTGAACCGCCAACCTTGTGGTTAAAGTGATTGAATCTCAATCTTCCCATCTAACTACAAGCAAGTAAGTATATTTCCCAAAACATTGAACCAAAGCAAAACTATCTGCATGGACAGAGAACACTAGAGGTAAGTGAGATTTTGTTTTGTAAGTTCATATCTACTGACATCATATATTAGTGTTTGTCTGGCTGGTGACTCCATCTTTAGGGAACCCAGATTCTCATGACGGTAAGCAAGTTAGGTTGTCATGTGAATTTCAATATGACATTATTTTGTATGGGCCATCAAATTGTGTCTCTAAATAAAGATGATATATTGTATTTCAGACCTATTCCAATTAAAACTACATCAAATTCACTTCTCTACTACAGTCTTAGAAATCTTGAAGGATGTTGTATGTTTGCATCAAGTAATCCAATATGGGCCATCCTGACCCACAGGAACATACTCTATAGAAAGGAAACTCTATATTCAATAAAACGATTGCAACTTGAGAAAGAACAGCTGCTATTATCAAACCCACGGTCCTCAACGCCATTTTCCATTTCCCCTCTTGGACTGCATTTGCAGAAGGTATCATCATGCACTCTTGGCTTTCTATTTATGCTCAGACGATCACTCCGTGTCCCCCCCCTCCCTTCTCTGTGCCCTCCAATTATAGTCATTAATGGTTCATCCCAAAGAGATGAGCCAGGGTGGCCAATAATATCCGGGCCTAAGTGAGTTGTGAAGCGACTGGGAAATGAAATGCGTCAGTTAAGAAGGAAAGCGCTGCGAACTGCTGCAGTTCAAACAAAAATGACGGGGCTGATGAAACTGGGAGTCGCAGCCTCATGAGAGGAGAGAGTGAAATGGAATGAGTCAAGCTGTCGAGAGAGAGAGAGAAAAGGCTGGGGGGCTGTAAGACGAGGTGAGAAAGATGGCAAGAGGTCGAAGACGAAGAGGTAATGCATCAAGGTGGTGTGAGAGGTGGAAGAAGTGAGCAACAGGAGGGCTGACTTACAGAGGTGATGGATGTCGCGTTGCAGAGGCTCCATCATAGCAGGAAAAGCATGTCTCATAAAAACATTAATTTACGATGGCTGCATTCCATTTAGGTGTGTCGGAGTCCTGCAAGCGTGCTTGCTCATTTAAGTGTCACTGTCACTGGGACCCTAAAAACTGACGCACCTGAACACCAATATTAAAAAGGGAACGCCACCGATTTTACACATGAAAGTCTGTTTACAGTTATTGGGGGAGTACTGCTGCATATACGTGAAAATAACGGTGAATAAAGTCTTTAGTCGCTCCACAGGGAGCTGAGCAACATCGGAAAACTTGCCTCAAGTGACACATTAGCCACTAATAGCATAACGTGATGTGGGCGGCAGGTTTTGACAAGGAAGAAGAACGCGCTGCATAAAAAAAAAGATGATATCTCTGGTTCTGCATTGATTTTTAGTAAATATTCTCTTTTTAATATGTACTACTTCCCCACTGTGACATGTCAAAATGTCTGCCAGTGAAAAACATCTATGGAGTTGTTTTGTATCCTTGTGTGGGATATCAAATAACGCATGTTCTATCTATAATATTATAATAAAGACACAAAGTGGTTTCTCATGTACCTCCTCTCTTAGACAAAAGTGTTTTTTGTTATTGTTTTGTGTTGTTCGGTGCAGCCCACAACGGGAGAGGGGGTGCGAGTAGATCGTGCCTCTTTATAATGAGTTACAAGCCCAAAAGGTAAAGCACCACTGATCAGATACAAACGGGAAGAACAGTCCTTAAAACAAAGTATAAATTCTACCAAGACTTTACTAACCTTTTCTGCATTTAAATACGCGTAGTGCATTGATATATGCACAGTATAATAAATCTATTCAGCAGCAAAATATCACATAAATCTCTTATGTACACTACACTATGGAGTTTGTCACGTTTTATAAATATTATTATAATTATTTATTCTGAGCTGAAACGATTAGTGGATTAATCAATTAAGTCATTTCAGGTCATGGAAGCATTTTTTTCAGTATTTCTAAAGCAAAAATAACAAACACTTCCCCAATATTTCACTATTTCTGACATTGATAGAGAAGAAAAGAAAAGGTTATCATATCATATCATAATAATCAAGATTGGACGATGAAAATAAATGTTAGTTGCAGCCCTTCTTGAGCCAGAGAGTAATTAAAAATGAAAGGATTTGCAAATAGTGTTTGACCCAGATCTGATGACTACTGAGAAGAAAGGCAGGATGGGTGTGGGAGCATAGATACAAAGATGACAATTGTCTTTAATTCCATTACTTTTTTGGGGGGGAAAAAAAATGCAGTATGAGTGGTAAGTGCTTTTCCCTGGTGAACAGCCACAACAAAAACAACTCAGGAGGAAGGTTCCCTCCCTCAGCAGAGCCATTACTCGGCACATTCCGCTGCATTAATGTGCGCGTGACTTACCGAAGAGCCGGCGGTGGAATATAAACTTCCCGGCTAACATGCCAGTGATTATGGCCAGTATCCAGCATATCACTTTCAGGGTGTTCCAGCTGAGGCCCGGGTACTTGTTGAACAGGAAGGAGAAGCAGTTGCCCACCACAATCATATGGGCCCCTGTCTGACTGTGGGAGATGGGGTCCTCGGCGAAGACGAGGAAGTTAAAGAAGGTGACGAGGTAGGCCACGATGAGGCGCGACCAAGGGTGCTGGAAATAGTAGCGAAACCGGGCATCTATTTCCATCCTGCTGAGCCCCTCAGCCACGCTACACCTGGGAGTCAGAGAGAG
This sequence comes from Leptoclinus maculatus, assembly GCA_032191485.1. Taxonomy (NCBI): domain Eukaryota; kingdom Metazoa; phylum Chordata; class Actinopteri; order Perciformes; family Stichaeidae; genus Leptoclinus; species Leptoclinus maculatus. The sequence goes on along the minus strand of JAVDOI010000007.1, from coordinate 21,660,448 downwards.
AGACAGAGAGAGAGAGAGAGAAAGTGCTTATTTCAGTCAGATTACATTACACTCGAATCAACAGGGCAGATTAGAGTGAAAACATCCCTCAGACTGAGATTAGTGGTAGGAATATAACTGAGGTTTGGTGCAGATTGGGATTATGCTAAATTCAGACAACCGCGATCAGCACCAGTGTCAATAATGCACCTACATGGAGATTTCTTTCCTTTTTTTTTCGCAGAGAAAAAGGCTTCCCCCGTCAACGCTAAGATGATCAACCGAACATGACCGAGAGGTCTTGAGGTTCACGTTTTACCTGAGCTCACAATTCAACAAGGAGCTGAAACCAAGAAGGAGAAGTTTAAACTTTAAAAAAAGACTTAATTCTATTCATGAGTCGGTAAAACAGGTTGGGGGGGTGTAAGTGTCATACCTGGATCAGGTAGAATCTTGACGCTCTTAGCTGTGAAGCGCGGGCTTTCGAGAGGCTTATCCTCCTTCGCAGCCCGTCTGATCTGTGCTCCCCTCAAAAAAATTATTGTGGCAGTGACGCTTTGGCCGGGAACACCTGCCAAGCAGCGGCACCGCTTGAGTAACTTCCCAACAGTCCACCCCTCTGGATTTGTTTTAAAAGCCAACCACATTCATTCACCCATGAACTCCACTCTGAACTCCCTCGCTGCAGCTAACCCACTGTGACTGGACTCAACTTCCCAAAACCTGCCCCCTGCTTTGACACGGTTTCCTAAAATACCCCGCAGTGGGCATTTGGGATGATGTGACGGCTTCAGAAATAGAGCTGCCAAAAGTGAAACACCCGTGTGGCTATTAAATTTCCCTGGCATCATGTTTGTCTTGTCATTATGTGCCACCTTGGGTTATGCTAAACTAGGGATTCCACTAATAAGAGGAGGAATTATGACTTAATCGTCCTGCTAAAATGCTGAATTACTTGTCTGCCTTCAACCCATTCTAACCATTAAAGAGGAGCGGTTGTGACAGGGGACCATGCTCCCAGTCTGAGGCCAGCGCCTTCTGGCAGGAGAGTCCCACACGTGCATGAAGAGGGAGTCATCCAGAGCACCCAAAGGACACCCACGAAAACAGGAGGAGAGCATACAAACGCCACACAGAAAGGACTCATCAACCTGGAATATACAGTATGGCATATGTTAGTGGGCTGTAGCACAGAGAATGATGGGAATGCAATGAAGACATCAGTCATCCAGCTGCTCATAATACATCCTCTGAACTCCCCGGCTTTCCTATAAACCATAAAAATTACATTTGGACTGACCCAATATAAGCAGCCTCTTAAGTGCTGCAGGAAATGCACTGAACGGCCCCGCTATTCGTGCCAGTTCTGTCTATTCCTGAATAGACTACCGTGTTAAGAGCATAAGTCTGTGACCACACACACACCATCATCATCATCATCATCATCATCCCCTCTAATGTCAGAGGGGATGACGCCAAATGTCACATCGCCGACCACACGTACCTCGGAGATAACACAGGCTTGACTGGAATTATCTGATTACACAACTTTAATGTCGATGCACCCAACGACATCTGGGACGGACGAAATTCGTGCAAGCCCTGTGCCACGTGCACGTGCGGTCGAACCACCGTCATGAACGCACCTGCTCCACGCCGTTTTTTCCTCTCGGTCGACAGCCAAGGGGACGAGACGGCCCGCTCCCGCACGGCTCTCCTGTCACATCAAAGCCGACAGCGACGCTCTGATCATCCCAAACACGAGACGACACGGGAGGGTTGCGGAGGGATTATCCATGCGACCTGTTGTTGGTATACAACAGAGGTACCCCCAAATCCTCTGCCATTGTGCTGGACCGTCCATGCGCCGGGCGGCACTTCCTCAGCGGGTTCCCGCCAAACGGTGCAGTTTCTGGGCTGTTATTAGGACGCTGCTGCCGCTGCCGTGGAGTGGATGGAGGTAGCTGGGTCCACACAGCAAGCATAGCATCTGTGCAACGCAATGTAGCCAACACACATTATTCACCAGCATCAAGTCAGAGCCAGTACGCATACACAACATCCGCCCCTCACCTTTCAAAATAAAACTAAACGGACACGTTTTTGACTGGAATATTTTTTTTTTCCAAATATTTTATTTAGGCTTGTCTATCCATCTTATAATCTAAGTATAATAACGTATTATGTATAATCATGAATACATAATTTGAACTCTCAACAGTGCTATGCATGCTTAATTTTATCTATAGCACCAGCAGCACTGGACTTCACTAAATCGCTCCTTTTTAAATGACACAATTCACACCCTTATTTTGAAGACGGGTTGACGTTGTTTCCGGCATTGCTCTGTGTGTTGTGACCGATTGTGACCCACAGAGTTGATATTCCCTCTGGTGACAGGATGATTTTGCTGCTGTAAAATCTATTCATTCATTAATTTATTTGTTGACGTGGTGTAGGAGCCATGAGTAGGAGGGACATAGAGCAGAGACAGGAAGCCCGGTGGCTTCCAGATGTTGCAGGATTTCACGCCAAATGAGATCTGCTACCACGAGAGGCGAAAATCTCACTGCGGTGAAATCAGCAGACACTCGGATCTCCGTGGTCAACCCAGCAGACACTTAAATTTGAGTGCGCTTATATGTTGAAATTCATAGTAAACGCATTCAAACGGCACAGATCGGGAGCGAGCGAAGGACTTTGCAAAGTTAGCGGAAAGATTAACGTGAGACAATATCCGGTTTTCAGAATAAGATGTAAAAATGCGGGAAAGATTACCGTCAGACAACATCTGGTTTCCAAAATAGGATGTCAACTAAGCGTATATACAAATTGCATTTGTGGAAATAAGATTAAATCAATTATATTAACATTAAGTACAAAACATGTAACCTGCATCTCGTGAGTTAAAGGGAAAATACAACTAAATTGTGTCTTTATTCTTTGATTTGAGGGTTGCTGGAAAGATAACGAAATTAATAAATCTGACTTACTGATATGTGTTCAGGACATTTCTGACCACATCCAAACAAAAATCAAACATGTCTCAATAATTCCAGCAGTGGCGGGCCGTGCATTTTATGCCTGGGCCTTCTGTGCTGTCCTATACAGTTGAACAGCTATGGTGCAGATACATGAATCCGTGCATGACGGGACGCTGCGTCATTAACGGACAATGCATAGTCAAATCAACGTAATTAATAACACAATGATACATGTTATGGAAGCCCATTCCCACCAGCAAAAAAAAAAAAAAAGATCACTAAAAAAAAAAAAAAAATAGTAACTTAGAAAAATAAAAATAAAAAATGTAATTCACAAAAAAAAAAAAAAACTTTTGGTGCATCCATCTGTAACCATAACTGACCAGATTTTTCCAGTTGCTATAGAAAGTCGAAATTATGAGATACTTTTTTTTTCTTTTTTGCTGACAGAGAAAAAGTTTGCTTGCGTGAATGGGCTTCCATAGTTTATTGGTCGCCACCTCAGCCACATTGGTTTCATTCTTTATACTCCAGAGCTTCAAGGGTGCGTTTGCTCAGTACAATCCATGTGAAACCATCTGTATTTCATGTGTTGTAAAGCCGCGTTTTAAAGAAGTCTTCAATGTACTCACAATCCATTCATATGTCATAGCTGCTTCTATGACTGTTGTGTTAAAGTATCTAATAATTTCGACTTTCTATAGCAACTGGAAAAATCTGGTCAGTGTTATGGTTACAGATGGATGCACCAAAAGTTTTTTTGTTTTTTTTTGCTGGTGGAAAAAAAGTAAAATAAAAAAAATAAAAAATTATTAGAATTATTATTATTTATTTTGTGGGTTGATTTTTTTATTTTTTATTATTATTTTCTTTTTTTTTTTTTTTGTGAATTACATTTTTTTTTTGTGGTCTTATTTTTTTTTTTCTTTTTTTTTTTTAGTGATCTTATTTTTTTTTTTGCTGGCGGGAATGGGCTTCCATATACATGTAGTGTATTTGTGAAAAATTATTAAATTATAAAATAGCTATAACTTTGTGATTCTGTTTAGGCCAGCAGAGAAGGCTTAGCTGGCCCTGACGGCCCACCACTGATATATATATATATACACAATTTATCGAAAAGAGAGTTCCAATAAACCCACATTTGTTCACATTTGTTGTTTTATTTTAACCTAGTTTAAATACCAAACAGTGTCAACATAAATGTCCCATGATTAAAATAAGACTGCTTGCTGACTTACTTTTTTGAGCTTACTTACGGCATAATGTAATCATTATTATTATTATTATTAATAATAATAATGATCTAGTAGAAGGTCCCTGGGAATCCAACGACTCTTAAGGGCCATTCTGCTGCATACTGAGTAAGTTTTATTTTGATACTTCAGGTGCATTTACATTTTGAATGGAGGACATTTACTTTTAATTAAGGAGTGTTTTAAAAAAATCATTTTTACTTATAAAAAGGATATGAATACTTCCTTTGCCACTAATATTTGTATCCTTTCTTGTTTTAAATTGTAAGGCACTACATGTCAACTATTAAACCCGCTATTATTAGGAAATGACAACAATGTATTTAAAGAATAAAAAGGAGATACATTGTGTCATGTGATTTTGATGTCGATGACGACAGACTCGGGGCGTGGTCATGTCGGTGTAGTCCACTTCCTGCTTCTCTGCCCTGGTTTCGCCTGAACAGCTGCATCAGCTCTTTATCCGACGAACAGACACAATGTCACATCAAACGGGCATTCAAGGTAGATGCGTTTCTCTGCTTCCAATGTCTCCGTCTTTATGTATGTAGCTGCACGCGCGCGCGCGTGTGTGTGTGTGTGTGTGATTCCAACAATTCATTGCAACGAGAAGCTAGCGTCAAGTTAGCTAGCCACTCCTAGCTAGCGCTGAGCTACCCGTGATGTGTGTGTGTGTGTGTGTGTGTGTGAGAGTGAGTGAGTGATCAGCGGTGCCCTGTTTGGGCACATTGAGGACTATGAGGTATAATCCCCGAGTATTTACCCACTCGTTCCTGAGCCACCTTAATCACGGCAACTTCGTGTTTGGTTCACAGTACTGCAAATGCATGTTAGCTTCTCACCATGAAGCTTAAATCCTTCAGCGTTAGTTTCGCCTTCTAAATGGATGGGTGACGCCTTCCTTTAAACAAACTGTAGATCTGACAGACCGGCCGGTGTTCCCATGAACACATGAATACCACTGCTGTACCTGCTCTGTGTTATTATAAAATGGACTTAGGTAGGGCGTGCCGTCCTGGTATATAGGGCAGCCGGGTTGTTACTGTCTGTTTTGTGGTAAAACAACGTGCAAATTATGTGAGTTAATGATAGACAGAGAGATGCGATGATTATACATGTTTCTACTAACCTCATGCTATGTTCAACAGAGCTTTTTTATATATATACATTATCATGAAATGCATTGGGTATAATCAGTTGTGTTGTTCCTATGCTTTTTTTTCTCTCTCCGCTGTGAAAATCATTAAAGTTATTAAAGCAGACTTAAGTTATTATCATCATTAGGACAAAGCCTAATATAGGGCCCATATAAGTGAAACTGCTTCCTTTTACACACACCTGTCTATAGCTGACTAGACTATACATGTAGAAAGGGACAAAGCCCCATGTGGATAAAACTGCTAATGTTATCTATTATGGTATTTTACCTGTTAAGGTTACATCCGTTTCTGTGTTATAGGAAACGGTTCCTTCCTGTGTGATTTCTGAAGAAAAATGATAGCAATCATGTTGCATGCATCGATATATTCTTAGTGTGACTTGATCCACAGCGTTGGTGGTCAATACGCTGATTTGAATGGGAAGTAGTGACCTGTTTTTATTGTGTGTGTGTATATATATATATAAAGGGGTAATAGAAGCATACATGTTAATAAAGAGAAGATAACTCTTTGTATTTACTTTGTATGATGTGTGTTCACAGGTTAGTAAGATTCACAAAACGTTTTTGGGGTGAAACTTGCTATCCAGGGCTGGAAGTGAAGTGCTCATGTTAGCGGGAGTGTGCTGTTGCAAAGCCAGCGTCTGTATTAAAACAGCTGGTCTCTGTCTCTGTCTTTTCCGCAGCGGGCAACGATGTGAAGGACGTCTTCGCCAGCGCCAGGAGCGGCGACCAATATCGAGTCTTAAAGATCGTCATCGACGGTGGTAAGCAGAGTCCTAATGTTTGCTCACAGCTTCCTCCGCCAAGAAAACGCTCGACTCGTATTTGTCTTCCCAAACTTCTGCTCAGGCTGACGTTAGAATGTCAACACAATCCAATGCGCTGCTGACATTTCTTGTTGCACACATCTGCTTTCCAGAGCAGCTGACGATGGACACTACCAGGAAAGCAGCAAAGAAGTGGGACCAGGAGTACGATTCCTTAGTGCTGCCCCTCCTCGAGGACGACGTGCCCTGCTACGTTCTGTACCGGCTGGACTCCACCAACAACCAGGGCTATGAGTGGGTCTTCCTGGCCTGGTCACCGGACATCTCCATTGTAAGAAAACCCAAAGCCCAGGCCGGCTTTAATGAGTAGCTTTCCATACTTCGCAGCATTTCTCCCCCTCTGCTTTGAGTGTCGGATGGGTGGGGTTACCACATCAAGGCAGCAATTCTGTGTATGCTGGTGAAAACTGGATACACGTGGACAACAGTGCTTTCATTATTTTCCCTAACAAACCTCTTGAAATCTAAACACGGGTAGAGATTATGGTCTTTACCAAATAACACGGTGCTCGGTCTGAATCACCCACTTGAAATTCGCCCTCTCGGTGCTTTTAGGTGAAGCGAGCTTATCTGGCTGCGTCGTTTCCTTGCCATGCAAATGTGTGTTTTGCGTGTTTTTGACTCTCGCAATGTCACCTGAGTCATTGTCATTTGGTGCCATTAAAACTTGATGAATCACTTATGGGATAAGAGTCACTGTGATTCAAAACAGCCACGAGAAATAGACATCTAAATGTTTCTGTAGCAGTGCTGAGGGAGGAATGTTGCAAAGAGAGACATCTGTGCTAAAATAAAGTGCCATGCAGGATATTTCTAGCACTGTAACTGCATGGCGCAATTGAGTTTGAATTCCCTTTCTAGAAGCCACAACAGCGCTTAACATTCCTGCCCTCTTGCTCAAAGCCGAGTGCTTCAGGTTGAGGCTTGCCTGGAAGTTGCAAAATTCTTTCACAACCAGTGCTTGCTGCTCGTTGGAGTCAATTCATGTGAACTCTATTTAAATAGCCTCAAATCCAACAATGTGTTTCAGAGGGAACTTAAAGGTCCCCTGTGGAGTTTGCGACCAGTAGTTAGTGCTACGGAGCAATGTTTTAACGAAGAAAGAAGAAGATAGCTCGCATGTAAACATGTTGCATGAATAAACATAACGCAGTGACTGATCTACGTAGAGGACACGTTTCAAGTTTTCTAAATTATAATGATTCTCCAACCTTTGTTATGTTTTCAACAGGTGCGACATAAAATGTTATATGCTGCTACCAGAGCCACGGTGAAGAAGGAGTTTGGAGGAGGGCACATCAAGGATGAGATGTTCGGTACCTCAAAGGTTGGTCTTACAACAGCGACACTTGAAGGGATGTAAAAAAAAAAAAGCTCTTTTATGGCCTCAAAGCTTCAGTCCCAAACCTCCAGAAGCCACAAGTTCAGCTTCAGTCATATTCTTTTATGGCAACCGACGAGAGAAATGTGGTAGTAATGAGTCGGTCTGTATTGCTGTCTGATGTGTGATTGTGCTGTCTTCTGTCAGGATGAAATGACTCTCCTGGGATACAGGAAGTATCTGACCTTGCAGGCTGCTCCCCTGCCCCTCACTGCTGCGGAGGAGGAACTGAGAAAGATTAAGCTAAATGAGGTGCAAACACACTCACACACACGAACACACACACACCAACACAGACGAGATATTCTGACTTCATTCGTGAGTCATCGCTTCCCTTTGAGTTCATCTCGTTGTATGGCTTGAGTCTGTTCTGAGGTGGGCGTGGGTTAGACTGGTTCTCTGTTCTCGGTTCTGAAAAGGGACGACACTACGTCATCCGAACACTTGAAGCTTCCGTGGCGGTTTAAAAATAGCTTACCTCAGCTCACAGCAGTCTTTTTTCCTGTGTGTGTGTGTGTGTGTGAGATCTAAATCCCATCCCGAAACAGTGTGGGGGGTATCAATGAAGGCCAGCAACGCATCCCTCCAAAAACAGCACAAGGTCAGAAGCAGTGCAAGTGTGCATATGCTTGCCCGGCAGTATCAACACAGCGCAAAAGATGCTGATGCATTGGAACAGCAGGATGTTGGCAGCGATGAATCCATTAGGCTCAGACAGCACACACACACACACACACACCCAAAGCTCCATAAGAATCTTTGTTTACAGTCATGAACCCGATTCAGGCGGAGCAACAACGTGGCTAAAGAAGAAGAGCTCTTTATTGGGTGTTGAAATCTGTTATTTCCATGTCGGGAGAGCCACATGCAAATGTTGAATGCTCTGTAGCTTTCGAGTACTTGGGCAGTGATTGTGCATAAAGCACTGGAGAACGGTGTCATTGTGCTTAGCCTTTGCAGTGATAAGATAAAGAAATGCTGTAACGTGATAGCCATTGCATGCTGCTAATGATGTGAAGGGCTTCAGGGCCGTGCCAGATGGACTCCAGCAGACAGAAAGAAAGAAAACAAAAACAGCATCTGAAGTTTCACTTTTCCTATAAAATGAACCCCAAGTGAAAAACAAGTCTTTGTTTTGTTGGAGTAAACTACCTATTCTAATTGCTGCTCTCCAAGCCTGCCTCACACACAAACAAGCGCTTGTCTTTCTTACCATATAAGGAAGTGCTTTGAGTTGTGCACTCCTGCTCTACAGTGTGGTCAATTAAAAGCAGCAGAGCGAATGGGAAGTGAGGTTTTGTGCTCGTCCCACTTGACCAGCTGTTGAAGGAAGATAATATAGCATTAATCTGTACCGCCTAGATGAGAAAGAGAGGCTTTGACATATTCATCATTGCTGTGCCTCGGAAGACGGCCTGACTTTTACTCAGCAGATGGATAAAAGGGCCGCAATCCCTTTTTGGTATGCGAGGTAGCTACAGCGGAAGCTCAATCATGTTTGCACGGCATTTCATTTTGTGGGAACAGGAATCTAAAAATAGATGCAATCCATCAGTGTAATCCCCCACCACCCAGCATTTCCACTTTTCCGTGGCGCCTCGTCACCGCGGATGCAAGCACCTCATGTAATCCTCGTGCTCCAGCATTCAAGCTACGTGTTGCGCTTGGGAACCTTTTTACTTTCTGATAACTCGAATGAAGGATTTTGATTGTGTTTCACTAAACAAGTCGGTATCGTGAGTGGAAACCTCCTGACGGAACATTGATTTGTCCCCTCGTACCAGAGCTGACATCCCCAGCATGATGACGTAATATCACCAGCATGATGACGTAATATCACCAGCATGATGACATAATATCACCAGAATGATGACGTAATATCACCAGCATGATGACGTAATATCACCAGCATGATGATGTAATATCACCAGCATGATGACGTAATATCACCAGCATGATGATGTAATATCACCAGCATGATGACGTAATATCACCAGCATGATGACGTAATATCACCACAGCATGATGACGTAATATCACCAGAATGATGACGTAATATCACCACAGCATGATGACGTAATATCACCAGCATGATGACGTAATATCACCAGAATGATGACGTAATATCACCAGCATGATGACGTAATATCACCAGCATGATGACGTAATATCACCACAGCATGATGACGTAATATCACCAGCATGATGACGTAATATCACCAGAATGATGACGTAATATCACCAGCATGATGACGTAATATCACCAGAATGATGACGTAATATCACCACAGCATGATGACGTAATATCACCAGCATGATGACGTAATATCACCAGAATGATGACGTAATATCACCAGCATGATGACGTAATATCACCAGCATGATGACGTAATATCACCAGCATGATGACGTAATATCACCAGCATGATGACGTAATATCACCAGCATGATGACGTAACATCACCAGAATGATGACGTAATATCACCAGCATGATGACGTAATATCACCAGCATGATGACGTAATATCACCAGCATGATGACTTAATATCACCAGCATGATGACATAATGTCATAACCCCGGCTTCTGGATATGCGTGTGTACATATTCAAGAACACGATAGACAACACACACTGGATACCACAGGTTCCCAATATCCATTCAGAAATACATTTGGGTGTTGGAGCACGTTTCTGCGTACATATGCATATTAATAAAGAGACTTTTTGTGAATGCACTCATATAAATGACACCCACGTGTTATTTTAAGGCAAATGCAATATTTTCTAAATAATGCACTGATTAATGTGTCCATGACGGAATGATGGAAAGCTAAAGTGCCTTGGGTTTTGTGGTGTGTGTGTGTGTGTGTGTGTGTGTGTGTTGTGTTCAGGTGCAGACGGACATCAGTGTGGACACCAAGCAGCAGACTCTGCAGGGAGTGGCCTTCCCTGTTCACAAAGACGCAATTGCAGCGCTGGAAAGTTTTAGGGACAAAAGAGTCAATTACGTACAACTGGTGAGTCCTCAGGAGCAGATCAGTACTGAGGAGGTGACCGTTGCTGGATCAATAATTTGATTAAGTAAATCAGTTCTGTGTCTTTCATTATATATTGTTTGGAGAGCTAGAAATGTTTTTTTCGTCAACAGACCAAACACAATGAGTTACTCATTTTCCCCAAAAAGCTTTTGTTCCTCTAATTGAAATTCAAAGGGTTGATGTCACAAGATCAGATCAGTGCAAAGTACAAAGGAATGATTGTGGCACTGTTGCTGCTTTGTCTCGGTTCCCTTTTTGTTTTGTTATCCCTAAAGCTTTTTGAGACAGCAGTACGTTCTGCTTCTCCAGAGAAGGTTTCCTCCTGACTGCTGAGCAGCACACCAGCAACTGTCGAGTCAATGTTTAACTCCGACACCTGAGAGCGAGGGGGGGATGTGGTTTATTTTTTTCTTCACTGTCCCCACCCAGACTCTCTTAAGTCGTCTTGGCATTCAGCGCAGGAACTTCCTGGTCACAACAGCTCGCTATCAACCTCAAGACTTAACTTTTCATTTCCTTTGTCAACAGGAAGTAGACGCTGAACAGGAGCTGATTCGGTTGTGCAACACTGAGCCAACAGAGTTGAAAGACCTGCCACTGAGAATCCCTAAAGAATCGCCACGTTACCACTTCTTCCTCTACAAACATTCCCACGAAGGCGACTACTTGCAGTCCACAGGTGAACACGTTGATGTGAACGGTTGTCCCACCCTGTTGTTTCTATACAGCTGCTGTGTTGTTTTATGGTGCTCTGAATGGTGCTTTGTGGCCGCTCCTCTCATTTTCCTTTTTTTTCCTCCTCTGCAGTATTCATTTATTCTATGCCCGGGTACAACTGCAGCATCCGAGAGAGGATGCTGTATTCCAGCTGCAAAAATCCCTTGGTCGACATGGTGGAGAACAATCTCCAGATTGAGATTGAGAAAAAGGTGAGACACTTTGTTTCATGATAACAGACTGTGGTCAACACCATACAAGTCTTTACCGTTTTTATTTACAAACTTGCTTTTAAATCTTGAGTATTTCTCCAAAATATCAAAGTTAAACAATTAGTCGACTGACAGAAGATTGATCAACTATTTTGATTGTCATTTTTCCAGTAAAAATGCCCAAAATTCACTGGTTCCAGCTTCTCAAAAACTAAAAAAATTTAACTATTTGAATTAAAGTTTTTATAAATACAACTATTATTTGATTAATTCTTAGTTGCTGTCAAATAATTAAAACCGTGACAATGTTTTGAAGCCGATTGAGACAATATTAGCCTTAATGGGAAAGTCCATTTATGAAGGTCGAACCTTATCTCCTGAAAAGAAGATGCATTGCTATAAGGGTGTGAGTTCATATTTCTTTTGTCTGTTCACAGTTGGAGATTGACGATGGGGATGAATTGACCGGTGATTTCCTGTACGAGGAGGTGCATCCCAAGCAGCATGCACACAAGCAGGCCTTCGCCAAGCCCAAAGGCCCCGGGAAGAGGGGGGTCCGCCGCATCACCCGACCCCCCGCCGAGGGGGAAGATTAAAACAGACCTCAGCAGCACCCGACCGCCAACTCCACCTCCTAGCACGTTCCACAGTGGAGCATTCCTGCGATTGGGGGGGGGGGGGGGGGGGGGGGAGATCATATTTGACACGCTTAAATAAGACAACTTCAAATTCCCACAAAGTTCCCCAGAGACCCAACTATGCACGCCAAGGACAACTGAGCAATGACACACTTCACAAATTCCATTTGTAGCTTGCCAAATGGAAGCATATTTATGTACGTTAGCACAGTCACCATTACTTTACAACGATTCAAAGAGTCCCAAACAAAGTCAAGGTTTTTACGTTGTTGCCAGCTCTGAGACTTTAAAAAGTGTTCGTGTGACTAATGTGAACTTGCGCCAATATGATAAAATCCCCCATTTTGAGTTCACGTGCTCAAAATTCTTAACTTGCATTCCTTAAGTCTGTGTCAATTAATGTTTCCGTGTCTTAACGTGTTGCACATTTGTCTCCTAGCGGTGCTCCGAAGCAGAAAAGATAGAGTTATCCCACGTGTGTCTATTGATTTATGTTAACAGTGCATTTTGTATTGGGGAAATTGACTTCTTTTTTGATATAACTGTGGTTTACATGAAAAATCATCTGCTGAGAAACTTATTTTTCTATGCAAGTGCTGTAAATGTACATACTGTAGCTGTGTGATGCTCTATGATTAAGAAGGCGTCAGGTCTGTTCTGGTGATTGTGTGTCTGTGAGGATCACAGTGGAGAGAACGGGCTTCCAAGGAATATTACATCAATACTTCTCAGTTTTCACTTAAGAGGAAGTTACTCACACTTCGCTGGTTCCCATTCAAGAGGGCACCCAGGCGAGCGGATAGGAAAGGGAATAATACAAGTACCTTCATCGAAATGTTGCCACATCCACATGGTCTACTGATTAATATTAGGCAAACTACTACGCTCACTTCATATTTGAAGGGGAAATCCTTTCATTTATATTCATATTGTCATTCTAATAGAAAAAAAAAGTCATGTTTGGTCTTATTTGTTTTCTTACAAATCTTTCTTTTAAAAGAAGAAAAATAAAATATTTAAATCACATGTTGTGCTTCATTCATTTTATTCTTTGACAATAAATACAGTTCTTTTCAAACCTCACATAATAGCCTCACACAATGCTGTAGCAAAACAAGTTGTATTCCTCTTAAACATTAAAAAATAAGTAAATAATAAAAAAAATATTTAAAAAAAATGTGAGATATTGATGCCAACATTTTTTTTTGTAAGTCAGTGAAAAAGTAATTAATTCCTCTAAAACTTCAGAAGACAATGAATTTGTCAGTGTGTGCCCCGTGACTGCAGCCGGCTCAGATCTTCTGTGGGATGCTCTGCTTCACTCCTTAAAATCCAGAGACATGCTTTTGACAACTCCTTTAAGCTCCAACAGGACCTGTTAAGACAGATATGAATATGAATTACTAACAGACTCTGTCTACAAAAAAGAAACGGTGACTAAAACCTTACATCAGATACAGAAAACACAATCGAAGCAAATCCCATTTTTCTCATATTCGTTGGATTCACACATAAGTTTTACGATTATATTTTACTTTGTCATATAAATACAAGACCAGATCACAGCCTCAGTTATATATTTCTTATTTAAACATATTTATGCTGCAGTATTGATAGATTTAGAGGTGGTTTTGGTTGTTTCATGGGATTTGCTGGGACTTCCTTCACCAGACGTGTCACTGCTCCTGGGGGTCTGACGACACACAGAAAGTAGTGCAGATTCCAACAGTAGCGGCAGCTTAAAACCTCACATCCTAAATATCTGCCCCGGTACCTGTTTGATGAGCGGCCGTCTGTTTTTCCTGTCGTGGAGGCAGTTACAGGCCAGAGAGTAGACACTCTCTACCTGGCTCAGGTCCCAGTCCTTCATCTTTTTGTCCAGGAAGTCCTCAAAAGTCAGCTCCTCGTCTTCATCTTCTATATCATACCTCATCTCCATCTGGGAGAGTGAGGCGGGGGGGGGGGGGGGGGGGGGGAATCAAACTACAGGTGACTGAAGGCAGCGATAGACTTTAAAAACTATGATTTGAATATACGTATATATATATATATAATATTGCTTACTTTTAAAGTTAGTATTATAGCGTTTGTCATGCTGGAGGAACTTCACTTCTAGTGTCCATTTATACAGCGGTTTGATGTTGGCTGCACAGGTGGAACTGGCTCAAACCCTTTCAATCACTCTTTAATGACTACTAACTGATAATGTGCCCTTACTAATTAAATGCAAAAAGTCTTTAATAAGCTGTCCTCGTAAAAAACTGCAGCTTGAAGGACACGCAAGTGAAAGCCTCTTTTGTGCTGCTCACCAAGAACTGTGGCTCGCGCTTTTCATCGGCTGGCGGGAGTCCAGACAGTATTTCCAACAACACCTGTGGACGGGCAGAGAGAGACGGGGTCAATCACACGGCTCCGGAACGACAGAAAACCTTTGTTACTCCAACCCAGTGTGCCAGGTAGCTTCACAGACACTGTAGTGTTTCCACAGCTGTCCCACTAAGACATATAGGCTGTATATACTGCACTATATGCTTTTATACACCGCTGATCCCATACATCCTTCAACAAATGTCATAAAAAAAGGATAATATATTCGACATGTACAGCTAATAATACAGTACAGCTGTGGATTTCAGAATTTTTTGTCGAAAATAACGACAGATGATGCATAACAAAGGGCTCTATTTTCACAAATCGGAAGAAATGTACACTATGATGTTTATATCCCGCAATTATGCACACGTCAGTACTTTGAAAAAAGTAAACTGCGGAGTTGTGTTCTAGATTTTCCATGACAGTTGCAGTTTCTCCTTTCCTGACAATAATACCCTCCCTCTGTGTGTACGCGCAAGCATTTATGTGTGTGTGTGTGTAGAAAGCCTACCACTCCGAAGCTGAAGACATCAGATCTGGGTGTGATCTCTCCTCTAAGCGCCTCAGGTGCCATGTACGCACGGGTACCCACAATCCTCTCCGTCATCATGGTTGTTGACGTCCGCTTGGCCGACGCTCTCGTCAGCCCAAAGTCTGAGATCTTCGCCACAAATTGTTCATCTATCAAGATATTTGCACTAACAGGAAGAAAAAACAACAACAACAACATTATGAGCACAGACAGCTGTGAAACATTAAGCACATCTCATGAAGTAAACAAGGTCGAAGAGTGCTGTCGATCTTCTAACTCTCGCCAAAAAAAAAGTCAATGCACGTATTTCCTCAAACGAGAATCATTTGTCCCGGGACTGCATGTCGATTGCAACCTTTCCCACTAAAGACAAAAGCCAGATGTACGTTGGTGTTTGGCTTTTTTTTTCTAGTGGGAAAGGGGCTTCTATGTACCTTTTAACATCTCTGTGGATGTGATGGTTGCTGTGCAGGTACTCCAAGCCTCTCGCTGTCCCTTCAGCTATCAAGGACCTCTGTCGCCAGCACAGCGGGGGACTTCCCTCCTAAAGAGGACGAAAAAAGCATACGATCAAATGATCTGTGTACTTAGAAGTCAGAGTGTGTGTAGACGGGTGCTTACCAAGCAAGCTAGTCGGTCCAGCAAAGACCCATTGACCATAAGGGCGTACACCAAACATGGGTGCTGTCCATCACAGGAAAATCCCACCATGTCAACCAAGTTTTCATGTTTCAACCTGTGGAACAAACCAGACCTGTGTTTGCAAATATATGAATTGAACCTATGTTGGGCTGAATAAGAAATAGATGGACTTTTTGGGCAAGACCCTTATTTGCTTGTTTGCTGAGAGTGAAGCAGACAGAAGCACACTGGTCGCACAAAAAAAGATAAGTTACAATGACAAGTATTTAGAATTAGCTGCGTATACGAATCTATTCAAACTGAAGGTATTTGTTAGTCCCAGGCTTAACACAGACTGCCTTTCCACAAACTCTTTTAATGCTTTTCGCGCTCTCAAGTTCCATTACTTTGATTGGGATGCCTGCTTCAGACACAGCTCGTCTGCTCTGGCTAATAAAACGTAATGGTTATGAGGCCGTTAGTCACTTTAAACCAATCTAATTAATTAAGGACACAGACAGAGGACAAAACGTACACTTTCAGAGTCTGGATCTCTTGGTTGAACTGCACCCGCAGCTCGTCCAGGGAGATGTCGTCCATCTAAATGAGACAATACTTTTACGTTGTAATTCGCAAGATCTGCAAAAGTATTGCGATTGGCGTGACAAGATTTTCACTTACTGGATTGAGCTTTTTCACTGCAACGGGTTTGTCATTAAGGAGCCCTTTGTACACAGTGCCGAAGCCCCCCTCGCCCAGTCGGCTGCCGCCGTCTGATATGGGACGGTCATCAAAGTTGCCTGTAATCTGCATCAGCTCATGGTACATGAAGCTGGAGAAGCCGTCTGAGGGACACACAGAGAAAGGGGTCAGACTGCTGCCACCTGCTGGTCAATTCTGTAAATGTTCTTCACAGAAGCAGCGTCGTTTACAATGTTGCCTCTGATGAAATCAAAGATGTTAGGAACTCAGATAGAAATGAAATTTAAAACATTTAATTCAAGTACAGTTATGTGTCTTTCCCTTACTTTATTACTGCATTATTGTACTTTTTACTCCTTTATATATGTATATTTGACAGCTATAGTTAGACGTTACCTTGCAGATTAAGATTTTACCCACAAAACATATTGGTAGTTTAGAAAATATGATGCATTGGTAAAGATTTACTACCCAAGAGTATATGAAGTCTATTGTGTGGGTACTTTTACTTTTGATACATTTTGCCTATAATACTTTAGTATTTTTAATTGCATGACTTTAACTTGTAATTAAGCATTTGTACATTGTGTTGATGCAGCTTTTACTTCAGTAAAACATCTGCATGCTTCTTCCTCCACTACTTGTTTAGAAGTAAATGCCAGCTCTCAATGCTTGCACATTGTTTTATTTCCAACATGTCTTATCTGTTTTCTTCTTATTGTCTTTATCTTAGATTATTGTTGGGTATTGTATTCCATTTTATTTTTGTATGATTTGTAATGTTTCCTGATGCCACCACGTACAGCACTTTGTAACTGTACGTTTTTTATTATTACTATTTTCGTTATGACAGTTTGTTTAATGCCGTATGATTCACAGCCTCCTCTCATATACAGATCATATCTATCATATCTACAGGCGACTGTGTGAACATCAATCGTTAAACTGAATTTGAAGAGAAAAAAAAAGAGCAACACCTGCGTGGTCTGGCTCACTGCTCTCCAGAGGAATCTGTGGCTGCAGAACAGAGACGTCAGGTGGTGGCCGTGTCTCCGGCTCTTCCAGTAGTCTAGTTGTTGCCACAGCTGGAGAGGCCGGCTGTGTCTTCTGTGAGACGGCCGCTGTGTGTGGACAAAAGACCAGACATCAGGTTATTGTTGTTGACGCGGTGCACTAGTCAAAAGAGTGGTCTTAATGCTTTAAAATGGTTGTGATTACCTTGTGAGATGGACATTTATGCATTATCATAAATAATGTATTTTATAGGAAGCATTTCTGTGTACATGTTAAGTATATATTACCTTTATTTACTTGTTGATATTCAGTATCTGTATGTTTTTCACATTTCTTCCGCTGTCAATTATGAAAGCTTTTTCATGGTAAAGTTTTACCAATAAACTTTGACCAGGTGGTCCTTTAAGGCAGCGTGGCCCTTATCATGACATGGTAGTGTTTGTGTAGATGGAAAGTACCTAAATCTGGTACGAAGCCTCTTCTCTTAGTACGACATTAATGCTTTCTGTGCTTGATGAGTCCATGACAAATAAATGTAATGAATATCAAATTCAATAATGAATGATCAGCGAATTTCTGTACGTATTGAACACAAGTATCCAACTTTCAAACAAAATAGAAGATTGGATGTGTGTTTTGATGAGGATAATGTAGGCGTAAGCGTGACCATGTTATAGACGTATTATGTAGTCTGTGATTAATATATTGCCATTTTTCATAAACCATACCAGGTAGCAGGACACTAGCAGCAGCCAATAGCTTGTGATTCTTCAAAATGTCCACAAGTTCACCCACTGTACTGTTAGTGGTCCCCCAGTCCACCAGCAGCTCCACTGTGGGACTTTTACCCTGTGCAGCAAGGCCTTCGAACCTCCTGAGAAACAACACAGTACAGAGATAGATAGATAAATAAATAGATGGATGGATAGATAAATACCAGCATGCTCCATCTAAACAATGAATACATCTGCTTCTGACATGACACAGGCTAGAATCACCTACCTCACGTGAAGCTGAGTGTACCTCACCTCACCACTCGGCTTCCGTATCGAGGTAATAACATCTTTCCACCTGTTTTGAGGGTCCAAAAAGTCGGACAACCTGCGACGTAAACTGTAGCTGAGGTTGCGAATATAAGTAGCGGAAGTTACTGAGTTATTCATTCTACGACCAAACACTGACACAACCTCACTTTGTGACAGTTATACCCACATGCTATACAAGTTACACCGCCGTCATTGGGTGTTAATTATCCGCCATTGAGTGAACCCATGCAAGCAGAACAAAATGATATGTTGCTCACAGTCTCGTAACAAATGTGTCTTTCCGATATTGAGCAACTTCCCCCAAACGTAACACAAAGCAGCCCCGTCCCACTTTAGTCTCCACCTTCAACGCGGAAATACAAGCGGTGACAGTCTAAACGCTGCACGCTGCAAACCGTGCGCCCTCCAGATGTCGGTAAGAGCACACTGTGTACACTCTGTTGGCTGTATTTATTTTAGTTAGAGACCAAGAGGGAACAGAATGATATAAAAGAAAAACAGAAAGACGGAGAGATCCTGTGCTTGAAGTGTGACAGTGCCCTCTAGTGGACAGAATTAGGAATTTACTTTTTTCAACCAGCTCGAGTTTTGAGTGTTATTTATGAGTTTATGATGTTTTTTCAAGTTATTATGACAGGATTCATGAATGTTTGTTTGATAAGAAAACATGTTGACACATCCAGGAGGCACACCATACCACATGTGCTACGCTGTCCTGTTTGTATTTATTGTACCTGCAGTGTGGAGGAAGGATTCAGATATCCTATCTAAGTAAACAGATATGAAGTATTGGTAAAAACATGTACCTACAATTCTGATACATCTTGATCATCTTCGAGATGTTTCCACACCTTGATTAGGTTCCACCTGTGGTTAATTTAAATGTACACCCACATCTGTGATGTGTTTAGCAAAAAGACATCTAAAAGCTTTTCACTTTGTCATAATGGGGTATTTAGTGCAGGTTTATGAGGGCAAAATAATTTAAACAACACTTAAAAAAGACGAACGGGCATGTAGCATGTAGCAAGAAACTGATTAAATAAATGATCTGATTTAATCTAACTGAAGTAACACTTAAGAACAGTTGTTTGTCCTTACACTAAAGATGTAACAACAGCTGATTCCACTCAGCTTTGATTCTGCCTTATTATGTTGGCAGTACTGGATCTGTTTTACCCCCATGTGGATTTATGAGTGGTATGACTGGCTGATTAGAAGAAACAGGTAAGAACTGTGCAACACCGTACATTTAGTACACCAAACACATGACAAGCGAAGAACCTCTCACTTATTCTCCTCTTTCAAACCTTCAAGCTGCAGGAAACAAAAAAAAACCCATTTGCAAATTCTCAAAGAAATGAAAGCATTTGCTCCAAAGTGCATAGAGTACATTTACTCTTATGTGTAGCAGCAATTCTTGGATCTATTTATGGTGTACTAGAGTTGCTATTTACGCGGTGTTTGTTGAGTTGTGATCATTTCCATGTGGACTGGAGGGCCTGACTGTAGCTGCATGGGTGGGGTGATGAGTGATGGCGTGTGTGCGAATAATATTATATTCACCAACAATGCATGTGAAACTATTTTATTTGAGTGAAATCGCAGCTAAAATCAAACACTAAAACCAAGCCGACAACGAGAAATAAAACTAAGAATTGAAACAGAATTTCAAAATGCGATTAAAAACCGATGACGTATTTTAGTAATACCGATATGTGTGATTGCTTTTTTGGAAAGCCGTGCGAAGTTAGTGGAAACACTGACCAAAAGCATATGGCTAGTGCAACAAAAATCACCCACACATGCAAAACAACTAAAATCTGACAGGCAACTTTTATATGGTTTTTCACAGCTGAGCATCATTTCAGTTTATCCTCATACAAACAAGGTGATGATCTAAGCAGTGTCACATGGCACACAGGCCTGTTTGTTCTGTTTTTAGGCAAGGTGAATGACACTAAGCACGATGCGCTGCATAATAAAAGCTCTCTTGTAATTCTTTTGTGAGTCATTCCCCCCCCAATGGACTTTTTATATCTTCCGACAATGCATGCACATGGCCCGAATTACATAAAAAAGGACACTTCTCCGCATGTGTAAACAAACAAAATGTGTAAGTTATTTTGAGTGGAACAGCGTAATGAGAGCCATTGCTGCAGCTGTGGCAGCCAAGAGTGTGTGTCTTCTTTATTCCTGATGTTTACTAGAGGCTTTAACAAACACATAATCATAAAATAACGCCTCACAAAAAGTGTGTGAGTGCATCGTGCGTGTGCGCTACATTGGGGAGTAAACACAAGCCAGAGGGGGGGGGAAGGGTGAGCAGTTGGGTGTAATATTTGTGATGTAAAAACATTGCCTGGTCTCTGAGTGACATTCAAAGGAGCCTCACGTTTGACAAGGACCTGCCACCACAAGCCACTGAGCTCTCAGATTAATGATGTGTGTGTGTGTGTGTGTGTGTGTTAGTGTCATTGCATCTGCTGGTGTGGGATAGCCCTCACACCTGTGCACAGGAGATTCTTTGAAGTGCGCCTAATCGTCTCCTGCATGCCTCCTCTTACCTCAGTGGCAGGATCCCAACACCGCACACACAGTTCACACGCAGAGATGGGGAGCAGGGCCAAACTCTGGGCTCTCCTGTGGTGAGCAGGGAGATGCAGTGAGCTGATGTGGAGGGAGGAGAGAGAGATGAAGGAGCAAAAGCAGAAAAGTGTGAAAAGGGAAAGCGAACTGAAGAGAGGGCACGCAACAACTATGGGAGAGGAGGAAAGAAGGAGGGCGAGAGGATCCGAGGGAAAGCGGAGAGAGGGAGGGTCCAGAGACCGGAGAAGTGCCAGAGTGGCTTAAATCACCGGGGAGAAACTCTGCAGGTGGAGGAAGTGATCAAGAGGAAGCATGTGATGTCCAGGAAACCTCCAGGGTAAACAAGGACAGATGAGATGAGAGCTGGTACTAGACACACAAGGCCAGATTTGTGCGTCTCGTCTGCTATCATTACACGTCTGTTTCTCTGGCAGTCTTTCAAAAAGCTCAGTTCTCAAAAAGATCTGGTTTATCTGGCTCCCAAAATATTCAGTTTGCACACAATTAAGAAGTTGAAACTAAGAAGGTAATCCAAAGATGGTTGCCAGATGTGACATATCTTATCCAATTTCCATAACAAAAGAAGAAGAAAATGTGTATGAAAATGGAAAATAACATTAGAATAAATACATATTTGTAATATTAAACCCTTTTTTTAAATGCTTGGTACATCATACAGTTCAAGCCTTGCAACATTTCTCTGCAAGGCTTTTGGAAAGGATATCTGTTAAATGTCTACTCGTTACTCGTACGGCTGAACACCGATTCGACTAAGTAATTAACTGCTTAACACCTAGAATGAGACGGCAGAGCAAAACACCCTCTTGTTACACTACACACGACGGGACCGCTTTGACTAATTACCGGCTCCAGACAGGTGCATCCAACTCATTAGATGAAAACCCGGCAGATTTATCTCCACAAGTCAACAACACCGCACACAGGCAATGTGTACAGTCGCTGTGATTAATTAGCAGTCTCGTCGTGTCGTGTAACAGTTCACCCGGCTCATCAGAGGTCTCCCACGTCGGAATTCAAATGAGCCAAATGAATGGGAGGACCCGCTCGGGGAGACAGAGAAGGAGCAACGGGGGGTATGGGCACAGCATCCATACCCCCAATAGAGGAGCCTCAATGTATGCCCAGTGCCTGTCCATACAAGGCTTTTAGCACTGTGCCACTGATGGACATTGAGATTTCACTGCTGGGAGTCTCCTCCCAAAACTGGAACACGGTCGAGTCAGTTTAATGTGTGTGTTTTTTTTTAAAGGGAAACCCCCTGCTAGTCTACAGCAGTTTATTAGCTTTGGTTTTCAATGGGCTTCATCACTATATCAGAACATTCACAGCTGCGTTTACACTACAATAAGAGCCCTACCACACTGTCGGATGTTTAGTATGCTGCTTTTGTTCCAATGAGAAGACTGTAGTTACCTATGTAACACATAGAGGGCAGTAGTGACTTGCAACTTCTTATAATTGACCGTCATGATGATCAACATTAACACATGCTTAGACTTGCAGAAAACTGGATATGGATCAAACATTAATCAGATAAAAAGAAAGAAATGACAACATTGTTAGAAGACAAATGTGATTTTGTGCAGAGCTTACAAATGACAAATGGCAATATGTCTCAATTCAGAAATTAAAGCCATTTGTTTGTGTTTAAAAGTCCTAATTTGAGCACAGCAAGTTTTCATTTCTCTACGGTAGACTGCAGCTCATCCAGGAAAATATTTGTAGCAGCTGTTTGCTCGTCCAGTCTTTCCCCTCCTGGGCCTATGAAACTCACACACACACACACACACACACACACATCAACAGCTCATCAGGAGTCGACTTCTAAGGAGTGATCTGGCGGCGTCTTGAGTGGCAGCTCGCCGCTGCGTCGCACTTGAGTGGTCACCGACACTGCCTGATTGCAGGAGGTTGCCCTCTCATATTTCCTCCAAAAATCTCTGGCCACAATCCCAAAATCATCTGTCCAGCCGAGCGCACCAGCATGAAGGGGGAAAAAAAAGAAAAAAGCCTCCCCTGGCATCTCCGCTGCTTCAAGGCTTCTTGTTAGTCGGGTGTATTCTGGGACATCTGGCAAAAAGCCATGAGTCGTGCAATGCAAAGTCATGCACGCAAGCACTGAGTTTAACACGGCAAGACACATGGACACAAACCTTTAGATATATTTATTGTATTTTCATATCGTTCAGGGGATGAAAATAGGATTACAATCATACATTTGCTCTAACTTGTCTCGATAGAGACATGAAAAAGTCTTGATCTGATAAAAACAGCTATTCCACAGCCAGAGATTACACGCGATGAGCATGTAGCTGTGTGTGTGTGTGTTGTAGACCACTGTCGATCAATATTCACAACTGAAGCCTTTTAGCAATCTATTTTCCACTTTTAATTGTGCTGACTGCAAGTTCCTCAAGGCCCTGCTGCTGCTGGATGTCATGAACCCAGACCCTATTATATTGTTGGTGAAAAACGTACGCAAGTTTGGAAGTGTACGAAATAAGAAAGTTGTGATGACTCGTAAGCCATTGTGTACGAGGACACATTCACCCGTGGACAAAAAACCGAGCACTAGGCTGAGATGAATGGATCTGATGGTGGATGATGTTTGATGGCGTTTCCCTGACCGCCATTTCTTTCTGGTATAAACCTGTTAAACTAAGGTTATTTCTAACGTCTTGCTGAAGGTAAAACACTTCCTTCTGTTTGTTGTTACAGTAGATGTGGATTTCAGTTTAGTTCGTCTGGTTTGCATATTGTTAAACAACGTTTCCGTTTGTTGAATCTTCTGGTCAAGTCAAGCCATCATGGCACAGTCCAGAGTGGAGAGTTGGTCTGAAAGTGTGGAAATGATCCTCCCTCACATGCCCAGCAGTGATTTGTCCATGTTGGCCAGGGTCCCACTATCTCTGAGCCATCTGTTAAGTCGACTTGCATTAGCTTGTCGAGAGTCCTCGTCGTTACTATTTCTATCCTTGACTTTTTATTCATCACAGTCTTGGTCTGGATATCAACAAGGCTTTCCTGCCTTGATGCCTACACAGTTCTAATGAAGGGTATTATAGATCAGTGGTGGAATGTAACTAAGTACATTAACTCAAGCACTGTACTGCACTGTACATCTCCGAGGTAAATATTGTACTCCACTACATTTGTCTGTGAACTTTAGTTACTTTTCAGTTTTTTATACCTTTCCTGTTCAGTGAAAACCACATTTGGTGATTTGAATGTTTCTGATAAACAGAGGTTAAGTGTTCCGTCATGGGTTGACATTTTTTCCCAACTTCTTAAGTTAAATAAACTATTTAAAAACCCTCTTGAAAAAATGCACCGTCGGGAAGCTGAAAACAGCTGTTTTTTTTCTGAGCTCACGAGAAGTAGACTTTTTAGAGATACGTGGCTCTTACAGGACAAATATATGATGACTTTATAGAATAGGATGCATTGCTGTTGATTAAACTACCCAACAGTATATGAAGTATTTAAGTTTTGCACAACCTTCAACATCCACAGCAGTAAAATGCAACACATTAATGCAGCATATTAATCCAGAAACATCGTATATAATAAAACATTTCACTGTACAATGAGTACTTTTCCTTTTCCTGCTTCAGTAAATTTAGCTAATAATACTTACATACTTCTACTTAAGTAAGATTAGGAATGTAGGACTTTTACTTTGTAGTGGAGTATTTTCACAGTGTGGTATATTAGTACTTTTACTTAACTAAAGGATCTGAATACGTATTTCAAAGCAAGTCATTTTTGTGTACTTTAATCAACAATCGTTTATTATTTTCATACATTTGAGTCTATCTGCGACGAACCTGTATCTGTGGATTGTATTTACACAATGCCACACTTCCCTGTGGTCAAAGCTCTCAACTGAACGGTGGTTCTCGTTGAGCCTACAACCTCCATTGTTTGGATCCAGAGTTCTATGGGGGATCCTTTTGTGTGGGCTCGCCAAGATATAGCTGGGGCGTAATTCATGGGAATGGTGGGGGGCTGCTGCAGGTCAATAGTGACCCTGAATGCTGAAAAGGCCTTTCCGATCTTCTTGAAGCGAATCATTGATGGTAGGTAACCCCTGCCACCGATGCTTTGCTCCACTGAGGGACGGAGGTGAAAGGAGCCAGCGTGGCCCTTTGACATCCCAGCCGCGACCCTGTAATCCAACGCTCGTCAGTGCTAATCCACAGCTTCACAGCCACAAAAGAGACCAGCAACACGTGTGTTTCCATTGCTAACGGTTCCCCCTGACATTAACGACCAACTAACCTCCATACACAGATGAGTGGAGGAAAACAAACAGGCTCGTAAGTTAATTTATCTGTTGATTCTGAGAGGAAAAAAAGATTTTCAGAGGTTTGCTCTTCGGCAATGGCAGATTCTGATGGGCTGCCCCCACGGCCAGCGAGGAGTCAAGGGGTCAAGTCACTGACATCTGAGTTGGTTTCTCCCCCTTTTCATTCTTACTTGTGCCATGCAAGTTTCCATGAGAAATGCCAAAACACTGGAGAGGAACTTCCTTTGAGATGTTTAAAGATGTCAAGAGGGTTTCAACCCCAGGTGGGCTGGCACACTAATCTGCTGGAGCCTCTGCATACAAAAGCTGTTTTTTTTAATGGTTTACAAATTCCTAATTTGTTGAAGGTTTTCTGATCTCTCTTTTCTTGGGTTTTCCCGTGTATTGTCATGCTGTAATACTCTTGAAAATACCAGTCTTTAGTTGGATAAATAACCCAAGGCGGATTGGAGTGGTTGTTGCCATCTCTCACAATGAGCTCATCTGAGACTTCAAAGCAGGTCTAGACCTCAGCTTTGAGGTTCTTGAGAATATTCTCAGCTCACCAAATGACAAAAGACCGCCACAGGTGGTTTTATTCTTCAAGCTATAAAACAATGCTCCACCTTATTTGTTCCGCACTTTTTCTCGAAAACCTGTTAGGACACGTTGATGGATGAGGTTAAGGGCTACGCCAATGAAAGGGCAAAGAAGAGACATAAAGGGGTTGACACATTGACAAACACTGTAACCTTTTTGGTAAGTTTCGCATGTTTGCTCTTTGGTAGTTGAAATAATATGTTGCACAAATACAGCATAGAATACTTTTTAATGATTCACTTGGAAATAACCCAGAAATATCCGTTTAATGTGGAGTCCTGGCCAGTTGGTAACAGCACATGCATATAGAAATGACAGCATTATTTGTAGGTTTTATTCTTAATAGTTAAATCAGTTGGTGGTCATGGAATTAGGCCCACCCTGCTTTCTTTGAATAACATTCTCTGTTAAAACTTGGTTAATCCATTATCCGTAATAAATAAGGGATATACAAAAGAAAATATTAGTACCAAGTCACAGCTCCTCAGCGGCCCACGGTTGTGTTCTCTTTGTGCTCAAATCATAAATCTCATAATCACTCCTCAGAAGCACAGGTTTCCATTCATTACACTGAAGATTGTGAGTGTTTATCATGCGATTCATCCCTCCAAATCTCCAAAACTAAAGCCGTTTTGTCATGTGCATTGATTACACTTGGGGTTAACGCCCGACAAGTCCTTGAAAAGCACTATTAAAATGCTGAATCATCCTAATCCCATGGAATTATCCTTTATCCATAGTGAAAACTGTTGGTGGCAATGTTTAGTGAACTATAAATAAGAATAAAGGGGGCTGTGGATGATATGGAGGATTGAGCACAGACTTAGTCTATGGATTAAACAGCACAACAATGGTGGACAGGATGGTTATGTGTGTAGGAGGTGTGGAAATAAATGGCTCTTTTGTTGATGCAGCCTCCCATCACGAGGAGTACATGAGGAGTCTATTATTTTTTCTTTTTTTTTTTATCGAAACAGCACAAGCAGTACAACGTTTAGAATATTCTGAATTTAAGATTTACTTGCTGTCGGTTTTCAGAGCTTTTGAATGTATCTTCTTCAGGCCTCTTCAGCGAATGTCATCACATGAGCTAAATACCTTCACTTAAGTACAGTGGCCTGAGGGTCAAAACACAATGACATTTTACTAAAAAAAACAACGTTTGCTGATTGGATATTTGCACTCTTTGAATTTACAGTCTTCGCACTTTGAAATGTTGTTTTGTGAAATGTTGTGTTTTGACCCACAGGGCCAACGCACTTGGACCTTTAAGTGGCTGTATACTGGATAGAACTGGTTTCCATTCGTCCAGATCATGTTGTGTTTTTACCAGTGATATATCTGGTGAATATGATGTACTCAAAGGAAATTTTCAGACTCTGTAAGCTGGTGAGGATTTCCTGAACAGCCAATAGCTAACTGAACAGATCACAATGGATTATGTGATACTTAAAGATGCAAAGGACAGGCGTGTCAAAAGGAAGCCAGATCTCTCAAGGCCTTTGGGATGGGCCTCGAAGCTTTTTGATGTATTCCGTCTTCAAATATGGACTTTGTAAGGTGCAAAACTGAATTGGGATCCAGAAAACAACTGATAGAGGGGGGTTCAAATTTATAAAGATCAGCTGTGTTTTCAGTTCCATTAAAGTCCTTCAGATAATTTGGTTTACTGGCCTTGTATACAGCCTGTCCTGTGGATAGACCGTTTAGAGCAAAATCCCTGTATCCTATCTCAACAAATAAGTGGAGTAATGTCTACGCGGGGACACAAAGAAGTTGCTCTCCCTCTGTGTGTGTTGTAATCCTAGCTTCTCTGTGCTTTGTGACATAGCCGGGCCGGCCGCAGGTGCCTTTCAGTGCGCTCATAGATACAGCGGTTACAGCTGATAACACCGTCCTGACCAGCGACATCGTCGCAGAAACTCACAGTGCACACCTTCCTGTTCCCCCTCAGGTAAAGACAAGAAAAGTTAGCTTTGTCAGCACAGTTAGCGCTGCTAGAACCGTGAGCCGTCATATTGAGAGACTGTTAATGTTAACCCAAAATGATACCTGTGTCGTAGAAAAATGTATTGTTTCCTTTAAAGTTGAACATGGGCATCAATGGCAGGAGCAAACATTTCATAATCCTCACTCAATACCTACAAAGTTTATGATCCTGTCATGTGTTGCATGTACGTTAAACCCTCTAGTGTTTCCCTCAAGAAGAGGTCTGACTTTTTCAATAGATTTCAAGTCACTCATGCTTCACCTTTTTGCACCTTTGGAAAAACCTGTCACATAAAGGAGGGCTTGTGGATGTTCAGAACAGGGGCCCCATTTCCGAGCACTTAGCTGTAAATCTGAGGGTGTCATCATAAACCAAAACACACAGTGTTGTCTAGCTCTGCACGGCTCACAATATGTAGCCTAGTGCAGGTACTTCTGTAGGGCATGGAAAATTAACCGGAAAAGTAAATATCTACAATTATAGATTAAAGGATCAAAAATAACAAAGTTGTAAACTCCCTGAAAACTCAGCTTTCTGAAATGTGGCTGCCTAACATAGCCGAGTGTGTTGGTAAATTATGAGTGTGAATCCTTTTAACTTCAATCACCATGTTTGGGATGTGGAGATGATTGCTACATGGTGTAATTGAAGAGTAGATCAAAAGCCGAGGCAGAAGTGTTTGCTGAAGACGAGTGTCAGTCTGTCAGAGTCCACGGAGGGAGCTGCAAGTACAGACTGTGGCACTGTTGGGAAACCGAGTCCTGCAGATTACAGGCCTGGGATTATCATTATGAGAGTCGCTGGTTGAGAAGCAAATCCTGCCCAGAGTAGACTGATCTGCAAATGATTGTATCAATACACAGGTTGGACTACATCATTTGGTTTATTGGGGTGCATTGGTAATACTGCACCGATTACATTTGCATGACATCTGAGGGTAGATAATAGGTATTGTATTGTTCATTATTTATTTACAGTAAGAATTATTGTCAGAAGTCAGAGTAAAATCTTGTGTTTTCCTTAAGCCTGTCTGTACTTACGTCCAACTCTTGTGAATATATCTCAAGATTTCTTCAAATGGTCAAGGTCAGTGTGATGGCTCAAGACTAAATAAATAAATGGGATAATAAAAGATATTTTGGACATGCATGGATGTAAACTGCAACTGGTTATTTTTAAAGACAGTGGAGTGATGTCGACCTGAGCAGAGAATGAAGTCGCTCATCTTGTATGTGTCGTGATGCAAGCTTCTCTGCGCTTTGTTTACATAGACGGCCCAATTCACAAAAACTCCAAAGTATAGGTGAACTAATGTTATGGCCATTCCATTTCCATTTCCATTCCTGACTGATCTTGTTGAATGTTTGTCCAGCAGGCTCCCCCCCCCCTACATCCCACCACCGTCTGCCCCACATCCATCAAGATATACACACAAATGTACACACACCCAAACTCTTGAATCTGCCATGCCACACCCTGTCTGTCATTGATAGAGTACAGATGCTATCGGGGACGCATGCCGCCAAGTCTGGAGCAGGCTGAATAACACTGTTTGCTCTCTGTAGTGCACTGGTCACCTACTTTCCTCTGCGTTTATTACAGCTAGAAGAGGAGGGAGGGAGGGAGAGTCAGATCGGCCTCCAGATAACTCTCTTTATGTTTCAAGTAGACCTGCTGGACCACCAGGACAATTGACCGTTCGGTAAGCCCCGCCTCTCGCCTCCTTCCAGTTATATCCCAGAAAAACAGCATCATCAGCAGTTAATAAAGGAGCAGCATGGTTCATGTATTGCGGTGTAGAGCTAGTTAGCCCTTAGTAGTCAGTAGTGTAGTGTGATGAAAGTAAGATCAGAATAAATGGTAAACTTAACCTGCAACAACGTTTGATTAATGCTTATAAAGCTTTAAAATATAAAGACTGAC
This sequence comes from Leptoclinus maculatus, assembly GCA_032191485.1. Classification (NCBI taxonomy): domain Eukaryota; kingdom Metazoa; phylum Chordata; class Actinopteri; order Perciformes; family Stichaeidae; genus Leptoclinus; species Leptoclinus maculatus. Next base: position 21,630,554 of record JAVDOI010000007.1, on the reverse strand, counting down.
TTTGTCAACTATCCAGGGCCTGCTCCCCCACAGTGAAGCAATACTACACAGTCAATGCATCATGTCACGTTTCAAGTATACCTGCTGGTCAACCGGGAGAAAGAAACCACCCTCCAGCCTCTTTAGCTGCAGAGTGTTGCTCTTACTATAGCCCCGTGCACATCACTTCAACATGTGATGAAATCCAAAGCACGACAGCCCTGCCGTGCCTAGCTACGGTTCCAGAGCTATACAATTGGACAATTGCTGTTCAACAAAGGGTTTAGCCAGCGGTCAATTAAGACAAAGCATCTACTGCTGTTGTGGAGAATATATCTCATAACAATCTCCAGCTACGTCAGGATACAGCAACAGGCTCTCACCAAAACATTTAGCAAAGTGATTGATGTGCATCACTAAACCTGGTAATGCTCACTGGCAGTTGTAAAGCTATATTCTCGCCATAAACACATAACCACCAGACAAGGTCCTCGGGGATAAGGAAGACAAATTGAGATGTTTGAGACAGATTCCAAAAGAATGAGAGAGACACTCACCGGGGTTTTATGAGTCATATATTTTAATTGTGATGGAAGGTGGGCATTAGCATATTTGTGTACACCATGTTTCTGTAGGTAGGATGAAGGGGAATAGCTTAAGGGCCGCTTGGTATGTGAGGAATAATGTCTGTGGGTAACAGAGCAGTGATTTCTTGTGATGTCTGAAGAGGTGTCATTACCTCTCATGTCCTTTCAGACGGTAAGCACCGGGTCAAAGGGCAGGAAGTGCACTTTGTCGCCCTCTGCACCAGACTGGAAGATCGTGTTGATCTATAAAGAATAGAAGTAGAATAGATTAGCGACTGGGAAAAGCTGAACTAGTTCAGACATTATAAGCGGAAAAAGGACAGAACATAATGTTGGATAGAAAAAGATGAAGTGGAAGGAGTGAGCACTTATTGATGTGTATTTGGTCTTGAGCATGAGATTTAGAAACACTGCACACCCATTCACTACCTTGACCTCGGTTCCTATTTCTGTTAATAGGACGCACTACTTCCATTGGTTTTGCATAAAAAAAATGGATTCTCTGTCTATCTGTATGTCCTTCACATATCTCGGCAAACCCATTTATGACATTTGGTGCAATTCTGACACGCGACAAGTTCAATATTAGTTCACTTTGAATAAACAGTGGGGGCGGGGCCTCGGCCCAGCATGTGGGCAGACCGCAGCCCGTTGATTACAGTTCACTCTACAACCTTTTTCGCTTCACTGCTTTGCTTTACTTTTCACTCTTTCTCGAACTGGAAATGTTGGTATTGACAGTGGTAGAAGAAGAAGGAGGCTACCCAAAACCTTATTTCTGAATTAAAACTATTTATAGTAAAACTATAAATATGGCACAAGAGTGAAAGGTAGGCATTATCAGCACAATGTACTTAACGTCTTTTCAAGGTGAAACTTTCAATTCTAATATGATGCTGGATTGTTAAATTAATTATTATTTTGTGAGTCCAAATCTGAATCTGCAACGTAACTAGTATATTTCTCTGTCAGCTAAATGTAGTTGTACTACAATGTTTTTCTCTGAAGTATAAGTACACAGTTAGTAGTATACCGTTGAATTGCTTATTTCTTACGTGCTTTGGGAGCCTTCTGGAAGTTATTTCCGGGTACAATGAGATTGTATGGGTATGTTAGAATAGTAACATAATTCAATAATTTTCATATCTAAACATCATAATAAATCTACAGTATATCTGTTAGGGGCCATGCTTACCTTGCCTAATGTAAAAGTTGACCCCTGTGTTTGACTGTGAGTACACAGGACTTGGGTGTGTGACACATGTATTCAACAGGGACAGTGCTCAGCTTCTTAGCTGTGCCAGTGTTAGTTAGTTAAACTATGTCATGGCAGGTGTATTGCTGAGGACCAAAGGAAGAACAGTGTCCGGTGTGAAGTTGTTTGTATTACAAGCAGCATCACCACAAGCCGAGCATTCAGCCAGTTCTGAACAGTCACGTTTTCAACAATCACTGCACTAGTTGTCCAAAATAGTTGTAATCGCTGAGGAAGGCTGCTCTCTACCTCTGGACACTGCTCGTTGAGAGACAGTACTGGCAAACTGGTCAGTAGATTAAATGCAAAGCCAAACACGATGCGGAGAATCTTGTATCAACAGCTTGGAGAGTAATCCGCGGTATTTGTTTTTTTGCTGTTGAATGTATCTGCTTGTTCAAACCCAGAGTTAACTTTAATAGAATTTGTATTTGTCTCCACCTGCATCTGGAAAAAAAGACAAGTGCCTTCCAGGCAATGATTACATGTTACATTTTGTTGTAACGTTTCTAATTAGAGAACACACTGACACAGAGGATGTGGAACAAGTTGAGTCACAGTTGGTTTTGGTGTCAGAAAAGGGGCATTTCACGGTTTCATATTCATTCACTTACAATACATTAGTTTACTTACATTTTTGACTATTTACTTTAGGTTCAAAGTTCTTAAATGTAATCAAAGACATGTAACAAACCGCAGTTATATACTTTTCTCATGTGCAGTAAATTCCATCTGCCCTGATGCTGACCCAGCAAGAAGGCTTCAAGGCTCTACAGTACTGTACCAACATGCATTTTTCCATTGTTCCATGTGTGATTACATCCATGATGTAATGCGAGTGTGCTACACTCGCCCCGAGGCTACAGTGGGACTTCTGCTGTTGGTAGAATCATTTGCAATCTTCTGTTTTGTTTGTTTTGCCTCACATCGGATGGAATTCCCCTCTTATCTAAATCCAATAATTACTTAAACCTGGATGTCAAAACACTTTCCATTATTATCATAGCCCCCTTTCCCCCCTTTTCCTTTGATGCCAGTTGTTACCGTGCAGGAACACAGTCCCCGGGTCTTTGTTAGCTCAACTGAGTTGTCAGGATCCACAAGGAGTTAAGTCCGTCCCAAGGGACAGAACAACTGTTTGTCTGATCTCAGGATATTGTGGTGACTTGTCAGAATTAAGACCACACAATACTGTATCTAGCTTTCATTTATAACCAGCCTGTTTACAGAAACAACATGCTGAGGATGTCTTCTTAGCACTAAGATTAAGTAGAAAGCTGAAGAACGATACAGAATAACATTTAGTCTTAAATAAAACCGATTGCTGCTTTGGACATTTTCTTTGTAAAACAATTTTATATTGTACAGCAGTGTATTTATGACACTGTAATTGTAAAAGATGGGAAATAGCATTCAAAATAGGTCACTGACTTTGTACGTTGGTGCATTTCATTAATGCAATCTTAATGCAATTTTAGAATGGGACACTCTTGGGAAAAGACACTTTTTTGTACAAGACCACAATACCACCAGCAGTTAATGGCTTCACACCAAATTTGATGGCCTGTTTAGCATATGTGCATAATCCTTCTTTTGCAGATGTGCTTTGTTGAAGTTTTGCGGTGTGTGGTTGGTTTGAGCCTGTTCTTTCACTGAACAGATCTCGGTGAATTTGTGTGTTTTACCTGCACATTCTTCTGTCCCCTCAGTGACCTTGTTGATTGAGGCGGAGGGGGGGGGGGATGAGTGTTTTGGGGGTAATTAAAAGTTGGTGTAGGCGTAGCTAAAAGCACTAATGAGAACACAAAGCAAAGGGTTAAAGGGCATCAGTGGCTCTGCTCCAAGAGGCTTTGCAGATGCTGACAGGAACCTTTCAGTGGATGAAAAGATAATTTGTTGCAAGGTGGGCATTTTTGGGGATAATGACTTATCTATTGCATCATAGGTCTGATTTATGTCATTTCCGCGGGTTATGACCGTGTTGGCATTCACCAAAGTAACTGAGATGTAGGAACAAGGCAATATTGCCGCATTGAAGTTGGGGTAAGAAACACGAGAAGTCAGACGGTTTGTAAAAAAAAACACATTACTAAGAACATGTGCACCACTTTATTTGGAGATGAGACTGAGGGTTAGTGCCCCAAAAAATGCCAGTAATAATCCCTGATTGCAACGGAAATAAATGTGTGTGCATGTATCTGTGGTACGGTAGGTCAAAATTGAACCAGGAAGTCTGACTGTAAACGATCATGGATGTTTTAAACAAGCCCAAAGAAAAACCGCCGGAATACCACAATCATAGAACTCTTCTGAATTTTTCACAGCTGTAAAAATGGACCAGATGTGGATCGAGGAAGGAAGAGAAAAGGGAGACGAGTGCAGGCATAGCAAAACATTTACCTCCTCCAGGGCTTGCCCTGCATGTCTCCAGCTTTTGTGCCGTGAATAGCCTCTCTAAAGTCATTACTTTCTTAATTGGACCAACTCAACATGTTTTCTCAAAGTCTTAAGTAGTTTATGATTCAGAGACACAATCACGAAAAACTGTTGTTTCCCCGTGGCCTCGGGGCAACAGGCCTGCATGCCATGTGAGGAGGCAGGAAGACACCTGTGTCACATTTACCGTGATCTCTGTATACAGCAGACAGCAGCGGGCCTGCTCTGATGACCAAATTGTAGTCAGCTTATTATCCTGGGGGTCCCATCTGTGATGAAAGTATAATGGACAGCCATGTCCCTTTCCAACCTCTCCAAAGACACCACAGGGTTAAGCAGGGAGATGGGGATGATAATTAGAAGGTGCACCAGTAGGACACCGTGTCCACTGACAATCACCTAAAAGAGAGTTCATTCCTCCTCACTGATTCCTATAGTATCCATGTGATTTAAAATCGCATGTGAACGAGCAAGCTGGGCTGCAAACAGCTGGAGTTTTATATGCTTCAATGGCCTCTATGCATGATATTTGCTGTACGTTGTAATGCAACATTTGGAACACGTTGAAAGGAGTCGGAGGCAATCTATGATTGAATAGAAGCGGAGGTCCCCGTCTGGGGATCCATTCTTTTCATTTACTGGGACCAGAAATTCCATGTAAGTAGAATGAAAAGCATTAACTCAAATGCCATTCTATCCCTCACTTGTCTTGACAAAGATGAATGGTGTTGGCTATAGCAGACTTCTAATCAAGGCTTAAGAATACAGAATGTATTACAGTGTGTGCCAGCAGACCACTTTGGAATATCAACATGAGGTTTGGATTTTTTTAACTAATGAAACTGCGTCACTTTCACTTGACTTAAAGTTTGCATGCTTTACACCTGAAAAACGTTTGTGACATCGCCCTGATGGAGCACAACGAGCTCAGATTTCATTCTATCGAACTAAATCACAAAGGTACCATATAGACCCTGACAACACCTCTCGAGGAGCCGAGCTTCTAATTCATCGGAATGGGCGCGAGTTCCTCTGAGCACCGGTCTCTTGGAGGAGTCCTCCTGCACGCTGGGCTTGGCTTTGTCACCTGCGCGAGGAGAAGGAGGAGCAGCAGAAGCATGGCAACTGTGAATGTGTGATGCTTGGGTTGCAGTGGCAGGACCTTTCCGTGCCTCTCTCTTTTTTTTCTTTGGCAGGACCAGGAGACCCTGCGTGGGGGCCACCCCCTCTGACATCAGCGGGGCCCCGCAGCCCTGGGAAGTTGAGCATGTGAGCTTCCCCAGGTCATTAGGGAGAGGCTTGAAAAGACTGTCACCAGGAAGGAGATAAGCCGCGAGGGGCGCAGTAATAAGGCCCTGAATAATAGCCCCTCTGTAGAGAGCCACTGAGGACACAGACTCAGGGATTAAAGGGAGACTGAAAAGGAGAAAGTCAATGGACCTCCACAAAAATATGAACCAGAGTGTCGGTGAATGGTGGGGGGAGTTATAAGCATTCTGGGGGCTCCTTCCCTGGGCCCCATCAAGCTCAAGGAGAAGGGAGGTGTTCTGTGTTGTTAGTCTCTTCTGGGATGAGACGGGCTATTTTAAAGCAAGGTATTTCTGCTGTGTTGGCATGTAGTGTTAACGGTGGCACACAAAAACCTTATTTCACATGCAGTCGCTGACCTTGCAGTTCATTCAAGTCGTGCTCAAATCTCTCGAGTTGCCGCTGATGTGCAGCATCTTTTCTCCTGCAACTTAGACGTGTTGTATTCCTACCGTACGAGAATGTTATAATGCCTGTATTCTGTGAGTGTAGTGTACAGGCTGTGTGCATGTGTAGATATGTCTGTGTACCCACTTAAGGTCTCTGACTGTATGTGTCTAATCTCTTGGTAAACGTTAGCACCGTCTGCAGGAGTTTGTTCCTTCTTGTTGGTTAATCCTGATAAAATGTCAGTCGCCCTTTTTGTCCACATTCTGTCCACATCCTTTGAAACTTTTCTTTCTACCATAGAACATTTAAACAGCTGTTTGCTACAATAACAGTACTGGAAACATTAACGTTACCTGCATGTTTATGATACTTTGTGGAATACACAAAGTATCTCTACCGGCATAGTGAATTCTATAGAAAAATAAGGATGCTCTATTGAATTATTTCTGTAAGATTTTCAAAGCTATATGTTCTGCCTGCCTTCAAGATTTTCTGTAACAGGACAGTAGTTGCAGGTGGAAGTTATACCACTACATGACTTAATATGCAGCAAACTGCTTTCCTACCTTGGGACCTGTTCCTGGTGCCGCATTGATCACCAAAGTGAGTTCAGATTGTCAGACGGTTCAGCCCAAATTACTTGTAACACAAACCTAGAAGGTAATTCGGCCCCATGCCAGCTATTGAAGGGAAGGAAACCTCACAAAGCTCTCTAATCTGTCAAACGGAAATTCAATTTTTTTTAGGACACCCAATAAAATGTACATTCGGGGGGGGTCTGTTTGCGAGTCGCTCTCGGGGAGTTTGCTGCAACTGATGAATTGCCAAGTAATTAGGTCATTCCCTTCAATGCACACTATCTGAATCAATTTCCGATCTCACCGCAGTGCTGTGCAGCTTACCATAATGTGAGCCACATTGTCAGACGCTGGGAGCAGTAATATGAAGCAGACACGTGAGGCTGAATTCAGGTGGGCCCGATCCCATCTGCTGGAGCCGCGAGGGCTCTGCCAAGGCTGCCCTTCAACCTCACAGCTCTTATATGACAGACACAAACATTACCCTCTAACTGACTAATATCCAAGGAGTGGACATACACAACTACATGTTTTGCATACAAAAAAAAAAAGCCTGGCTTTGACATTCCTGCACTCACACACATGATATCAAAGCCAACAAACTGCAAATTGCAATACACACTTTCTACGCTTACCCAGTTGTTAACTGAAGTGAAGGCTGGACCACAAATGACGCCTGCCCCTTTCACTCCAACACTTCAGTCCAAGAAGCCTGTTTCGAGCAGAGCCCCTCGAGACTGAACCTCTCTCCTCACCCCTCTGTCACCTCCCACACAGCTGCTTGCTGCCACATTGTCCCCCCCATCATTGTCAATGTCACTGTCACCACCATGCACAACATGCGCCCACCCTACTGCTAACCTTTCCTCTCACCAGGCCTGGCCCTTGGGGGGTTTTTAGCTGTCGATTGTTCTGGGACACGGACGTGGAGCTGAGTGGCGAATCAAAGCCCTGCTCTCCCGCAGCAGGAGACCCCCTCGGCTCTGGCTTGGTCTAAGCCCGTTCGGCAGCCCACAGCAACCAGACTTCATTCCCCAGATCTCCGCTTTTAGGAACCCTTCCACTCCCCCCCCCCCCCCGCACTCCCCAGCCACAATCCCTGGCCAGAAACAAGCCCAGAGAGACAGGCAGGTCTGTGAATAGACTGAATGGGCTATTTCTTCAGGCAATGCTAATGGGTGGTCCCTTTACCTCGGGATTGGACTGCATGGAAGCAGCCCAGCCAAAAGAGCTCTCATGCAATGTCACCTCGAACAATAATCGGCAAAAACGCTCCAGAGTTTGGACTTCCTGGACAGACATTTACTTTGCCCCGTTTCTTTTTGTTAAAGGGATTTTCAAAGGCAGCTCTTGCTGAGCAGGGAAGCTGTCTTGAACTCAACCCCCTCAGCTTTTCTCTCTCTCACCCTTCCTCTTTCTTCTCTCTCCCTTTCTTTGTTTGCTCAAGAGGTGTCAAGGATAAAGGTGTCTTTAACTCACAAAGCTTTTACCTGGGAATATGTCCATCACTCACATGCCACTTGTCCAGTTAGCTGAAGCAGAGTAATTTGTCCATTCACCGTCCCCATTGATGTGTTTCCAGTGTTTCTTTAAAATGTCAGCATTGGATCTGCTTTCTTTACACTTAACCGAGCGCATATGGTGGCCTCAGTCCAGCGGGAGGAGTCCATGTGAGGTGTTGTGTGAGCTCCGGTGCAGGTGAGCGCGCTTTCCTTGCCTTGTGTTGTGCAAACAGAGTCTGTCAAAATGCAACAGGGCCTCTGAAGGAACCACACCAGAGAGATCTATGTCTGTCATCTCATTGTGGGACACATGCGCACACACACACACACACACACACACACACACACACACACACACACACACACACACACACACACACACACACACACACACACACAAATGCACAGGGCTGACACCGGCTGCATGTAAAGGTGCCTTTGATCAGAGTTTCTCTCAGATCTTCAGCAGCTTCCCTGCCATTTAGTCCTGTTTACACAACTTCAAACTCCAACTAGCAGAGGTACAATACCTGGAACTCCCATTTAAGGAGCTGGGGAAGATGTATAGTGGAGGACATATTTGGATAACTTTGACCTGACTTTGTCCTGTTGTTCAGTTTTTCACTTCATCTTTATTGTCGCTGTCATCACGATTGTTCGTTCATGTTTTATCTTTTCCTTCCTTGACTTCTCCTTTTTCTTTAATTTCTGCTTTAGCCTCCGACAAAAGACACAGTCATGTCAGTTTACATTGCCAAGTAACGGTACAATCTATGCCCCCTATGTCCGCTTTGCTTTCCTACATCAATCATTCTAATTTTGCTGTAATACATTTGATACCACAGCTGCAAAACAGAGGCAACATGATGAGACGTGCGGTCCATCATGGACCCTATCAAGCCTAATAAAGATTCAACTGTGTTTCACGAGCCGCAGCGCTCCGGTGGATACCTCTGAGACCTATGCAAAAAAACAGAGGCGAGGTGGATGGATGGGAGATCAAAACCGGGTGGAAGCTGTGATGACCATGTGCTGAGCCCTTACAGCAGCTCACAGCCCCGTCATGGGGGTAGGGGGTTAAATGAAGACCACCTGGACTGGGGCTAATCCCCCAAACACTATCCTCCTTCCCCAGGGCTGCTTCGTGGACTCATGCCACAGGATTTACGCAGTTTTGGATTTGAAACAGGCCTATGACTTTTTTTCTCTCCCCCTTTTGGTTGGAGAGTGGATGGAGGTGGTGGGGAGGAGGCACTTGAACCTTTTCTTGTGAGTCTCTGATGTCATGAACCTGCCGAAGGTCATAGCTCACGCACACTGTATTGGAGGTTGTTAAGAATGATGGATCGTCATAAAATGTATTCCTTTTAAAATGTTCATTCCCCCCGTGCCTGTTTTGGATCAAGTGATCTGGAAAGGGACAAGTGGTTTGCATTACCAAACTTTGCATCCACTCTCTCTTGTACAATTTCACGAGTTTCATATTCATATCTGTTTGTTTTTTTGCCAAATCATATCTGTTATCAACTCACGGGACTACTTGATACAATTGTAACTCCAAATGAATGCGTAGAGAATTGAGGTCTTCATCGTGGTTATGTTTAACCAAGATTAGATTTGTGGATACGGGATCTTTTGAAGTCGTGTATAAGATAGTAGCCTCAAACAATAATCTGGTGTTAGATTTGACTTTGCTGCGACAAATATAAATCACATACATCTGTACTGCACAAGGGACAGCATGCACGGAGACACACATACACAGACAAACACATGCAGATAACATGATTAAATAAGCTACGGAGACTGGTTGTCTACGTATATCTCAAGATAAGGTAAAAGTGGATAGCCGATTGCCAGGCGTGGCACCTATTTCCTGTTGGCAGCAGGTAGTCTCGGTATTGAAGAGAGGAAACAAAAAGCAGAGTAGACCTCAGCAGCCTTTTAAACCTCCGATTCAAATGTAGGCACCTGATTACCATTGTTGTGAAAAGCCTTGAGGTTGTCTAATAGAGTAACAACCCCAGATGAGTTAGCATGTTTGCACTTACGGGTTCCCTCGTCTTGAAGTCAATGGGTTTTTTGAATGGGTTTTTGGTTAGAGGTCTGAAATAAGATCTGCGGTTAACACAAGCTAAAGAGATTTTTAAAGTTTTGTTTTATGACGTAAAATACGTCAGTAAATATCATCACAGCGACTAATCCGTCTTCACAGCTTAAAAAAAAAAAAGTGTGGTGGCCTACTGACTACTCGCAGGGCTAGTCTGATCAGGCTAGCGCTGTTAAGTCATAATAGCTCCCGAAGCTTATCTCTATTTTCTCTTAATGTTCTACTTCCTCCTGGCATTTTCTCACCATTGCACCACATTTCGTTACACACTGCTTTGACATACATAGCTTCAAAAAAAAAAATCTTCATTGCAATTTTTTGCTCTTTTCAGTAACTTGTGTGTCTCTCTCTCTGGCTCACTGGCAACCACACACACTTTACTCACACAGCAGCAGTGGGACGTGAACAAAGAGACTACCAGTGTGCAGCGTGAAATCTCAAACTTCCTTATCGAGGAGCGTTCTGACAACACTAATTTTAGATGTCCTAGTATCTCTGAGGCCGGGTTATCTGTGGCTGAAAGTTCCCCTGGTCTTCTGAGAGCTGCCATCTTTCAGTCTGGGGAGCACCAGGACTTCATCAAGGGACACCTTGGCACACTGAAACCGTCCTTTGAAGGAGTCCGTTCCAGCAGAGGTTGAGCACAGTGTGGTGTTGTTTGTGTATACTTATCGTATAGACATGTATAAACACTTGGCAGGAAAATTAACAAGAGTATTTCTCAAAATGTTTAACTATTGCTTTAAGGCGTTGAGTTAAAGACACAGGATCTGGTTCTAAGGTACATTTTTTTTGGTCTTTACCAGGAGAGAGAAAAAAATACTGTGTGATGTGTGTGTGATGTGTGTGTGAGTGTGCGCGCAACACCTGTGGGATTAGGGCCTTTTGCTACAAGGCCCTAATCCTGCTGTAAGGGAATGAAATGAGGCGAAAAGCTTTTTATGAGAGCGTAGAATAGCAGTGAGCTCAGTGGGTGTGTAAAAGGATGAGCCCTGCTTTAGACAGACTGACACTGTTAAAGCCTACAAATGTTCTGCCGTGTCCCATGTTCAACTGGTGGCCTCAAATAATCATGATACATACAGTAACTTTCAAAAAGCTATACATCATCTTTTTGGTTTTAGAAAATAAAAGCTTCTTTAGCTGGTTAATTATTTTACAAATGGACACTGAAACATTTCAGTGTGTGGGGATTTGAGTTTGGCTGTAGCGGCTGCAGATGTTTTGTCCCTGAAACCTTTTGTACACATCGTTGGTGCCATGCGATACGAGAGGAAGTTATTCGCTGTGACACAATTTCACACATCTAAACACTTCTTAGAGCTGTCTTTTTTTAATACGACATAGGTTACAAAGTCTTTTATTTGTCATAGTACGACAGGGTTACACAACAAAACAAATGTTGTAGCCCCAATTTGCTACATAGAAAAGAAAACAACAACAACAAAAAAAAACTATATGATATATATATGGAGGGTGGAGGATGAATTAAGGAGTCTCACAGCCGGAGGAAAGAAGCTGTTTTGAAGTCTGGTGGTTTGGCAGCTGATAATTCTGTATCTCTTTCCAGACGGTATCAGGGTGAGGCTGTTGCTGGGGTTGGTCTTTTCTTTTAATATCCCCTTAGCTCTTTGCAGACTCCTCTTCTCACCAATATCACTGAGGATATTGGTGATGATATTGTGATATATTATAGGAAACTATCTTTAAAGTGGAATATGAATTACACTTTGCAGACTTGACTGCCCAGTATCTGGTCAATGTCAAAAGAATGTACTCTTATGTAGTTCAATGATTTAAACAAAAATAATATAGAAAACAATACATAACTCAAGGACTAAAAAAGTGGGTATCAATAAGCAGTAGGGAATTATATGCTCTGTGACAGTGGCCTGTCCAGACTTTTCTTACATGCCTGTGTTTGTATATTAATAGATAATGGGGTGGCCAATCAGATTTCTTGGGTGTCACGTGTCACCCCAGGACACTCCCTGGACACACCCCTGGGATGTGGTGAGATAACACTATATTCTTGCCCAACATCTGCTTGATTCAGGGAAGCATAAGTGTTCATCTCCACACTAGGTTTCCTCTGTTGACTCTTACTCCTGTAAATTTAGAAGAAAAGATGGTAAAAACATAGTCTTTTGATTCATTGACATCAGTATTAGGGTGTGCATTCAGGGTCATTTCACATTCTCACCGTTTGTAAGTGCAGATGATCAGGGTGGTGAGGAGGACCTGGTTCAGACTTAAAGACACACCAGCAATTATCCAGGGAAGGGCTGCATCAAACCAATCTAAAGAAATTCATAGTTTGAACTTCATTGAATTTAACCAATAGAATCTAACCAAATTGCAGCTTTCAACAGCAGGTCAGCAGCATGTAAACATTCAGTGTTATTGAGGAAATCTCTCTAAATCCTCTGTCTACCATTCTGACTGATGTCCGTTAAAGTAATTTGACCCAATAGTCAATTAAAAAAGTGAGTATAGATCAACACAATAGTTAATGTATATCATTTCAAACACTTTTACCTGCAGGTTTTAACACTTGCTCTTTGCTGCATAATGGTTATTTTGATATTTTAAAAAAAGCAGCAATAACTTAAATTCACCATAGAACAAATATGATATTTTGATATGAATATTTTAAAATATGTCTTGTTAAAGATGTTTTAGAGGATAGAATTTTGCACAATGGCAATGCAAACAGAGATACATTTGCACCATGCATTGAGCAGATACGAAGGACTACTCACAGTTCTCAGTGTAGTTCTGGAGCGGAAGTTCAAACTCAGCCCGGCCCAGTTTATTGCTGCTGATGCATTTGGTGTTGGTATAGTCGGCAGCAAGCATAGGGATGGTGCTGTGAACTGTCTGGATGCTGCTATAGCGGGTGACTGAGAAGTTAGTGAGAGAGGTCCAAGGCCAGGTGATTATTAGAGGCAGAGGATTCCCCCGACTGATGCAAACACAGACCACAAGCTTTCCTTCGACCACGCACTGGGAACCATTTTGGATCTTAGGAGGAACTGAAAGAAAGAAAGAAGCATAATACTCAAAACATTGCTCAAAATACTTGAGCAATCTTAATGACCAGTATAGAGAGAATATGGGTTGGAAGCATGTCAAATTAATATTTAGTCAAAAGAATGCGGCAGCCTACTTACATTCCACAGTCAAGGAGACAGTTGTCTTGACAATACTGTGATCATAAATTGCCACGCATGTGATGTTGGTGTTGTGGTCATCTGCGCTAGGAGTGAGTTCTAATTTATCACGTGTATACGGGCAACTATCACCGCGACACCGCAATTGATCACCACGAAGCACCGTAGACTGTCCATCAGCTTTTGTCCATTCCCAGTGGAGTTGTAGTGCTTCCCCGCATAATTTGTGAGCCTTACATATCAGTACGGCAGATTGTCCCTCCGTCATGGGAAAAAGCTGAATATCTGGTCTTGTGGTTAATTCTGAAAATAAATAATATTATAGCATTGTCAACTGTTGAAAGCTACTTTCCTGTCTTCCAGCCTTTGAGAATGCAGTGAAGGTTTTAAGTAATTATTTGGTAAAATGAATTTATTCTCTTTCTTTCCAAGTGTAAGATGAGAAGATCGATACCACTCTCATGTCGTGCATCAAGAACGGAGCTGGAATCAAGCGGGGGTAAACGGCTTGACTCCATCCAAAGTACAGAAATATTACTACAGCTGACTAATTAACACATTGCAACTTATTTTTGTGGTCAATACACAAACAAAATGTAAAAAATGTGTGGTCTTAAAAGGAGTAATAACAATGCTGTAACTGTGTATTTAATAAAATATTGAACTATTCCTTTAAGGAATGTGTTGTTCTTTTTATGCTGTATTGCTGTATAAAGAAATTGTATTACATGTAAGAAAATCAATTCACATTTTATGAGCAAGACATGCATTACTCCCCAGAAACTGAGATCTGAACCGTCTTTAGAAAAATATACGTCTGATTACATCCCCATTCCAGTTTGAAGCCAAACTCATGCTCTCCGCGTGGTAGACCATTTATGTGGAAAGAGGCTTTTGTCCCAAATTCTGTACTGAAAATATGTTTAATATCTACTGTATTTTGTGGATCTCCTTTGAACAAATACGTCCGATATGGGACTGTAACTTTGTTTGTTGGAAGGGTTAATTCATATGGGATCCAAATACATTCACCGGATTTTGCTTGAATGTGTGAGGTCACATTGATTGAAAACTCTTTTTCGTTCAGAGTTTCTGCCAAAAGAAAGCAAAATTACAACAATTTCCCTAATTGTTCAATGTGGAATGTATTAATTTATATTTACTGTATTTGAAGATACAATTCATCGTACCTTTGACACACATAAACTGGCAGCTCCCGGCCTTAAAAAAGAGGCCGAGAATCACTGAGTAGATCAAAGTCATCCTTGTGCTCTGGAGGAACTGGGAAGCAAATTAAATGTTGATTAATCAATGGCAAATATTACATTTGATAATTAAACTTCTATATTTCTGCACTAAGTATATTATATATTAAATCAGAACTGTTGTATTTTTTCAACATACATATCAACTATTAAGGAAAGTCTTGGTTCTAGTCTACTATTTATAAACTCACCCCGCAGTCCGCACTGTGATCAGTGTCCTATTAGATCTACCATTTCTTTTTTAGCACTCTGATGATAACTTCCTTTTTTTTCAGCAGTCTGAAGTCAAATTCACAAATGCACAGAACATCAAACAGCTGAAGCTTTTGTAGCTCTTCACAGTTCACATGTACTTCTGTTTTTTTTTTTAAGGGTGTACCAGGAAGTGGTCATTCACAGGAAACACTGCATCGATTCATTTAGGCGCTATCTGTGCTTTCAACACACACCAACAATTGGAGGGTAAAGAAATGACCATCAGACTGTTGGTGAAAATAATGCAAAGTGCATATAACAATGCAACGGCAGAATGGAACACTGTGGTAGCACATTGTAAAAACAGTCTTTCTGCCGCAAACGTTAAAAATGAATTTAGTCTAGAATCAAATTGTTTCTTTCCTTCCCACAGTACATGTTAAAATATTCATTAGCCAACAAATACTGCTTCCTTTTTCAGTTCAGTAAATATCTTTATTGGTCAACAAGGGGAAATTGTGCAACTTGTGGGGATCATACATCCTCATTTCTGAGGGTATTGGGGCTGAGAGAAGAGGGTGTGTTTTCACACACTGTCTGTGAGCTGTTTTTTATGCTTTTACAGAATGTAAAATGATGAGAACTACTAGGTTTTATAATGTAACAATCATGCAGAGAAATGGTTACCAGACCCAGAGTGAACTGACTTTTGAAATGAAAATCACCATTTAAAATTCAGTGTAATGGAGGACTTTAACTTAATTTGTGTCCTGAAAACTAGCCTGAGCTAGTTTATATGTAACGCAATGTTCCAAGTGTAGGAATGGAGCGTTACGATCAAGTAACCCAGAAAGCTATCAAAGATTTTCTCCTGTCAAGCTTGTCTTTTTCTGGGCATCCATGATGGAAGTGAACCCTCCCGCCAAACTCTCATTGGGCGGTGTTATCTATTTTTTACCCCATGTGACCTCACTGTTATTTTTGGTTGCTGTTCACAAATAGTGCAGCAGGTGTCCAGCCTGTGGCCTTTGGGGATTGAAATGATCCTGTAATTTCTCCTCTTCCTTTCAAACAGGTGGATATATATTATTAAATGACACAATGTGTCTGAGCGCATGAATGCAAAGCTTGATTATATGCAAAAAGGGTGTGTATAAAAACGTCTCTTGTCAAGTGCTGGTTTTGAAAACTGATCCTCACCATAGTTGATGCCAAACCTCATGTGAGTAGTGAGGGAACAGGGAATTTAAGTGTGTGTGTGTGTGTGTGTGTGTTTGGTGTATATTTAGAGAATAGATGTTCTCTCGAGGCGGGAAGCCATCAAGTTAGAAGCTAGTGGTGTAAAGTAATCTCCCCTGAGCTCTGAGATATCTAAACATCACCTGTTAACCCTGACCCATGCAAACTGATTGAAAAGAGAGGTTGGTGTGGTGAGAGAAGGAGATTGCTTGTTTGTATATGTCTGTATGTATGCGAGAGTCTGGGAGACAAAAAAACTGAGGGATAAAGAGAAGGGTAAGGCAAGAAGAAGCTATATTTTGGGAAACACTGTTACTGTATTTGCTGACTTTCCAAGAGTTAGAAGAGAATATCAATACCACTCATGTTTGTGTGTATTAGAGGTACAAGGAGAAATGGCAAGCGTTACTCTCTAAACACTTACCAGCGCTAAACTCACTAATTAACATGCTGTATCTCATTGGTTTAATCCATACACAAACAATAATTTGCAAACATCATTTTTTGATTTAAGGCAGTTATGTGCTGTAACTTTGTCATTGCCAACAGCAGCTGGGCAAAGCGACTGCACAGAAGTTCTGAATGGATGGATATCCTGTTCATCAAGAAATGGTTACACAGAGTCACTCTCTTAAATCTGGCATTGAGTACAGATTTAAGAGAGTGTAACATTGTACAGTGAGACATTGTAACAAACACGTTACAATGTATTAATTAGTGACCAGAGCCAGGCTAGCTTCCCCCCCCTCCCTGCTTCCAGTTATTATGCTAAGCTAGGCTAATCACCTTCTGGCTCTTGCTCTATTCTTGTACAGAGACAAGTGTCTAAACTAACACTGGGAAAGACAGCAAATAATTTTAGTTTTTTTAAATGTGTTTTTTTGTGTGTTTATTCCAGGCAGCCCATGGATTTCCATTGATTTCTATAATTCATGAAAACCAACAGAGGACTCTTTTTTTCTTGAGTTGTGTTAATCCATCACAATACAAATAAAATCTGCATTGATTGTATTCAAATTTACATTAGCCTATGTTAAAACAAATGCATTCAATTTTCTAGAACTGTTAAAGAAGCTATTAACACAAAATACACACAATACTTATTAACTAATGAAATGCAAAAGTACATTTCTCATGTCATTACCTTTGTTACTCAACACTGCGCTGTCAAAACTGCCTCTTGACAACGAATCTTCAACATGACACATCTGTATTCTGCATTTATAGAAATAAAAAGTGACGTCTTATCCAGTGAAGCCCAACACTGCCCATAAATAATATTTTTTATGAAGCAAACGGATAAAAAGAGCTCACACCGGGGTCTTCTTTACCTATGACCTCACACGCATGGCTCCATCTCCAAAATCGTATACTAAACTATAAGTGGACCCGCAGAAAGATCCAAGGACCCCCTACTGGACTGTCATCAAATCACATGAGTCACTGCCCGCTTAAAGCACACAGCTGTTAATATCCCAAATACTAGGCAGCTGTCTCTGGCATGGCCTGTGCCACTTATCACTGCCAGATTAGTCCATATGTATGTAACACGGGAAAATGCAGAGCCCTGCAAAGTGAAATGGTCATCATTTTGCCTCCTGGTCATACTTTGATTAAAACATGATGAACACAGGTGATATGTGTGGTAGTGCTGGGCGGTATGACCATAAATGTGTATCATGGTATTTTTTAAGATTCTGGCGGTTTCACGGTATATCACGGTATTTTTTTTTCCTTGACTGTGTTTTTATATAGGTTTATAGTGGCTTACTCTACTGTCAGAAGTACATAGAATATAAAAACATTTTAATGTCATCATGTATACAGGTTTTGATTACTATAGGGTTTGCTCGTTTGTTCGTATAATGTTGGGCTTTTCTTGTCATATGCTGCCTCGAGCAAATGCCTCTTCAAGCGATGTCTGACCCTTTAGCTTCACCGTTTCACTCGCACTAACGTTACTGGTTGACGGCCTCGAATCCGGCGGCACAGCTCCTCTCTTGGGCACAGACTCTATCGGTGCATCTCCTGTCTGTCTTTGTTCATCCTGCATCGCTCTGTTCTGTTCTTTAATGCAACGTTACTGTAGCGACGGAGCCTCCAAGCTGTTAACAAGACTGTTGTGCTAGCGGGCTAGCTAGCGAGCTGTATCCAGCATGCCGTTCGGCGGTGACATTTTATAAATGTACAATTATTAGTATTACAAATTGTTTATTTGTCATAAACTGTTGTGTCGTGGTGTTTTGCCCTGTTAAAGAGCGTTAGTTGTGGGTTATTAATTGTTGTGTTATAAAGTTATAACCATGATTAGGGGTCCCTCTCAATACACTTAAGACAACTAGCTCCGACCGTAGCCTTCTTAGCGCCAAACAATATATTTAGCTGCCTGTTGAAGAGTGACAGACGGTGTGTGAAAAATTAATATCATACAGGAAATTAAAACCGGTATACCGCCCAGCACTAATGTGTGGCATTCAACATATCAGGTGACAATAAGTTCTGGCGTTTGACATCAAAATATTTCCTCTCCAACTGAAAAGCTGATTAATTTGATATAAAGTGTTCTAACGTTATATGTCTTCCATCAACTGTATTGAGTTAGGAATTCCATGCTGAAAACACTTGCTGGTGAGGAACGTGAGAAAAATGTCAGAAGAAATCCGCACCCACTATTTCTATCGTGGGCATAGATGCACGGTTGCCTGCAGACAACTGCAGTAAGGAAATACATTTCTGTGTGAAACCTAATCACTCAGAGAGAGACTTGTGTAGCAGGCGTTGTGTCGTGAGTGTAGTCACGGTGGGTACATCCTGTCTGTGAAACGCTCACATTACTTCTGTTTAGATCATCGTCCCCACAGCGTTTATGAGTGTGATGTCTTATTACAGTTCATGACACCTCCCTAATCACTTCCTGGTGATCTTTTCAAAGTCAATTTAAAACATGATCTCACTTCGCTTTTTAGAATTGATACAATCATGTGACAAATTGAATTTGGTATTCATGACACCAGACTTTTTTTTCCACTCCTTTCCCTCTAACCCAAACACACACACACACTTGCGGACCAAGCCCCACTTTCCCCTCTCACCTTTGTATACCTACAATGTAAAAGATTTCTCCAAAACTTCTCCAAGACATTATGTTAATAAAACACTGTAATTCTTTTCTAGATATCAGAATATTATAATAATATTATGAGTCATGCCTGATTAACTCTGAAACAGCTGCTAAGTGACACAAGTGTAGTAAAGTGCTGCATAATAGTCTTACGCAATTACATCCTTAATTCGTTGCCTCACAATTACTTACCATTTTGTGGCTTTGTAGCTACAAATAATTATCACCTGACTTTGCAGTTACCATAAGCTCTACGGAGTTTTACAGCATCTTTCAACTCTTTTGTTTTCCTGCCGCAACTTAACTGTTTCGGTTTACGTTACCTGCTCTCACAGTGTTGTTTTTGCCGGCAACCGGCAGCTGTTTTCAACATATAAACTGCTGTAAAGCATCTGTACACTGCTCATCACCAATCTGCAAAAACACAAAGTTAGCGACTAGCTGGTGAACATAGTGGAGCATTCCGCAGCTAAAGAGCCAGGGGTTTGGCGGAGACACAAAACAGAGCTAAAAGGAGAGTGAATGTTAGACTTTCGATACAGAAAAATTATCAACTAGCTGGTGAACATGGCAGAACATCTGGCAAGCGAAAGACCCAGATGTATTTCCCATAAGTTGGTGACAGAAAAAGCTGAAGGAGCGTCAATATTGGACTTGTGTTTGTCAGGTGGCCAGAAAACAGGACCCCAAATGAATGGTAATGTTGCTACGCAGCTATACTGGGTGTGTAAATGAGCAACTATTTGCAGGCGCGCTAGCCATGACAACTTTAAAAAGCCTTAAAATGTCAAACCTGTGTATGATGTTCAATTCATGGAATTCTGCCCTCAAGAGACATAAAAATATATAAATAATATTATATATAAATATATTGTTTGGGAACTTGGCGATGCTTTCATTTACATTTAGTTCTCAGTTTGTTCCTTTAGTAATTCTGTTAGAAATTCTTTTTCCTATATGGTAAAGTGTAACTGATGATTGTCTTGTACAAGCCGTCCTACTTAGGTCACTCAGCAGGCTTTTGCTTGTGATGTAATGACCTCAGCATTACAATAATAAACACTAACCCTGCCATGAAAAGAGGATGTCAAAACACAAGCTCTGTATTCGCGACAGCCACATCATATATTTACACAACTGTCTTTACTACAGTCATCAGGATGTAAAATTAATAGCCTCATTGTTTTGTTTCTTTTTGCCAAACGGAAACTTTTTGTTGTCTGTCAGCCTTTTTTGTTGTTTTGCCATAATATGATGATTCATCAATGAGACAGTACTCAGCATAGTGGTGAGAGAGTGCTGCTTTGACATTGTTTTACAGCTGTCTGCAGGGCTAAAACAGACAATGCCTCACTCAATGGGAGCAGGAAAGAGGTTGACAGACCACTGTGTTTAAAGGGCACTAGGAATTCAGCGGCTTATGAAGCCTCGTTGCGGCAACGGGGGGCGGAAGCCTATTTAGGGGGGGGGGACCTTAATCTGCGGTGCAAGCCAACACAAGTCTCAGGTGGCCGAGCTCCTTGATCACTGCACCATGAGAACCACCTGAACGGTCAGAGAAGGGGGAGGGTGGGAGCAGAGATAGTATAGAAAGGGAGGGGGGGGGGTTTGGCCAGTATGTTATGGTAACTCCTTCAGTGACACAGTAACCTGCTTTATACACCCCACTGATTTTTTTCATTTATCCTCAGAAGATTGAAAGTCATTGCACCATGCAGATTATAAAACAACAGGAGGAGTTGAATACAAGTATGTATCTTATTCCAACACAACACCTACTACGTAATGCTGTAGAGTATTTCCCTGAGCTCTGTGCATTGTCAGGATGAACCTGTTGTCAAACACGACCACAGCACTGTGCTGTGATGTATAGTGCAGTTTTTGGTTACCCTCCTGTGAGGAGTCGTTCTCTGTGTTCATGTTACAATCTCTGCAGAGGTGACCTCTTACACATGCGGATAAGCAGCAAAGAAAGCCGAGGTGCAAGGAGTGGCTGGTAAAGGCAAGGCCCTGGTGTGTATCAGGAGGTATAGATCGCTGTTATGACTGGGGAGTTCAAACCCAGCGAACCATGAGAGGAGAGTGGCTCTGGAGCTGTTTGTGCTCTCAGGCCTGCGCTTCGCTTAAGTTTGGGGTAAAGTAGAAGGGGGGGTGTGGGGGAAGGGGGGGAGTCGGAGCCTAGATGATAAATCACCTGACATGTCAGTGGACGAGCTTCCACTGCTGCCTTCGGTTAGAGTGTACAGTAGGAATAACTGAGCGGTGCTTTGTACAGTGATTCTTGGAGAGCTCTAAACATATCTGGCAGGAACCTCTGGTGTAGAATTTCCCAATGTTGATTCAGTGTAATGTGATATTAGTTAGTGTAATGACGTTATGTTAAGTTTCAGCTGTGTTCATATGGGTCAGTCACCTATTTTAATCCTTTGTCAAGTTCATTTCCTAATGTATCTCCCTAAACTAAAATTGCAAAGTAGGTTCATTGATAGCAAAAATGGGGTAACAGCACTGTATTGCAATTATGGCATAAATCATTGTCAAAAGTAAATGACTGAAGTGCAGAAAGATCTTACGACGAATGCTAGAGGGGAAATTAAGAAAGAATAACTGCTTTATTGTACAAACATGCATACAATCAGAAAACGCAAGAATACTGCCAAAGAAATGAGCCATGTTGTGCATAATGGAAATAAAGTATTAACGAAGGATGAGGCTTGAAATGTCATTAAATGTGTTGTGGTCATCATCATAACCATCAAACGCCATAAAATAAAATGTTCCATACTTGGTACATGATTTCTATTGATGCGTGGTGGTTTACCACAATTGATTGCTCCCATGAGGAGACAAACCCTTGGCCACATCTTTCACATGCCACACAGCGGGAGTTTTCTTCAAGTACAACTCTCTGCTTCATCCAGTTGTCAGTCTAAAAAACAAAGTGCACCCAGGTATAATGGACATCAAGACATGATGAAGTGGGATAAGAAGTGCTAGCATCATCACCATTATGCCTCTTAAAATCGTATTGTCGTTATACATCAATTGCTTGCTTCACTGGGAAAGAGCATTAATAATTAGTCAGTCCTCCTTTCACCAAACCTCACCTGGACATATAAGCAATGAAAGCATCACTGGCTTAATGGTGACTCTTCAATCCATATGATTGGACTCAATGCAGTGAGAGCACACTCCAAATTCGAGGATTCCACGATGTGAAACAGCCTGAAACTGAAACTGACTCATACGCAGACACTCGACTGTACATCTGGCAGAAATTGGGGATGTTTTACCCATTAACTTTGGCATCTGTGGATAATTAATGAGTATGCGGGTAGCTACACTAACCCTAAATCAGCAATCGAGAGCAGTCATATGGCTAACTTTAAAATGTGCCGTAGGTGATAAAAGCCAGTTAGTGGCTGGCTGGGTGAAATTAATTAAAAGTGATAGCTAGAGGCCTTGGCACCTGTGTGCCATGCAGTACAAGATCCAATAGGTAACCTCCCTGCTGTGGTTGTTACAGTCTGAGAAAGCTGCACATCTGGAGCTTATCATTATTTTACTATACGCTTTTCAGAGTTCTTTGGCTCCAAAACACTTTTTTATTAAAGGTTAAAAACATGTATTTGAGATCATCATAAAAAAAAAGATACACTTTTCTGTTCCCAGAAATATTTAAAATATATATATATACGCTATATACATATTATTGCTGCCTTTTAGTCTCAACTGGTTTATGTTTGTCAAATTCAATATTTTTTGCACATTCTCACTTTGCTCTTGATGATGAAAGAACAGTGACAGTGGTTCAGTGGAATGAATAGCCTCGCAGGAGGCTTGGAGACCGAATGAATAACACATCAGGGAGGCATCAGAGGAGTTACAGTGGAGAGATGAATAACTTTATCTTTGAAATCCAGATGCAGCTTCAACAGTGAGCATTTGAATTGACTGTCCATTCTTTGATGAAAGTTTTAGACTAGAGAGACCAGTGGAACGTGTAAATCTTGTTGTTTTATAAGCAAGTTTGAACTGTTTCCAGATGTCTGTCAGCGCGAGCTCACTTATTAAGGGTTTATTATAGCAGATGTTGACACATTTAGATAGAAACCTGGATCAATCGCGATGAGGAAATTCTGACCTGCATTTATCTCTCTACATAACAATAAGCCTACGTGATCAAATGGTACAATATTAAAAGAAACAAAACATAAATTAGTTTTAGAGTCTGTTTTATGTATTTTAGCTGCAACTCCAGCATGTGTGCAGTGATGACAGGGTCATATCTGATATTCAGCAAAAACGAAATATTAAATTGATGTGGCACTGAGCACACTGTGATTTTAGCTGAAATGTGTCCATCACAGCACTAAGTTCAGAGAGAGAGAGATAGAGAGAGAGAAACAAAGCAAGAAAGAGATGAGTGAGAGAGAGAGAGAGAGAGAGAGAGACTTTTAAAAAGTCATAGCCATGACTAGGAGACTAGATGTTTTGTGTCAAAGAAAGAGCTTACAGGATCCAAAAGTGTTTCCGGTGAGCCCACCGAGTCTAATTACTCACAATGCTGTGACATTAGTCTTCAAAGGACGTGAAAAAACAAGACCCCTTTCACACGTCCATCAACTTTGTGGAAGACTTTACGTGCCCAAATGATTAACGAGAAGCTGACCACATCGTGGCCAAGGAAGTCTCGCTTCCTCCAGTAGATGACAGTGAAGAATGGCTAATAAGTATGCATTATATTAACACTGCAGCAACATATGCATATGGTACAATTACACTCATATTGGTGTAGCCTGTCTTGAGACTATCATACCACTAGAGGTAAGGATCTAAGAAGCTGCTAAACAGTTCCCAGTTTAATAGGTTCACTTGTGCAATTCAATTCTTCAACCCTCAAGTTAGTCTTTCCTTTATGAAGCTCTTTACATTAAGAGTCGACCCCTCTTGATACACAAACAGTGCCCACAATAACACAGTGACTCGGCCCGTCCGCTGATCTGAAGGGTGTTTGTATGTATTTGTATTTATCCACCTATTGGGTAGACACATTTCTGTCCTGCCCATGGACAAAAAAAAATCATCAGCGTGAATAAATACTTCTCTGGCAGTTTCAACAAAAGCTCAAGAAAACAGAAAATAAAGGTGTTATTATATGCAGTCTATTATAGCATGACTGATACTAGATTTTTGAGGCTGATGCTGATATCAGTATGTCGGACTTAAAAAAATGTGCTGCAGTTTCTTGTAACTTGCCTGTTGCCATTCAGCCCTTACAGATATTAGCAACGATAAGCAGTCAATATCGGCTCAGCCAGTATATCGTTCTAGTGATACAGTCTATTGAAAAACCCTATGAACTCACTATTTACCTCAGACAGGTCTCAAGTCTTTATAATATTAGCTAAACATGGCAATATTATTAATTTTATCATAGGAGATTATGAAATAAAATAACGGCAGTAGTATTTAATACTCCTTGCTTGGATAGTTTGTGTCAGCAATAAGCACGATTAAGGACAAACCTTAAACCCAGAATTCAAGATGTTGGCTGGTACATTTTATTTCCAGGCTTTTTCCAACACTGCAGCACTCGAGCCTGCCCCATGTGTGGTGGTCGAGGCGCACTCACCATTGGCTCGGCAGCCTGTAGGGGCGTTGCTTCGCGGTTTGAGAGTGCTTAGGGTGCACGGGGTGTTCAAGGGATGGCTAAGGGAAAGCGTACTTGGCACTGATCCCTCCTTGCAGTGTAGACTGCATTTTTACATTAGGCAG
This sequence comes from Leptoclinus maculatus, assembly GCA_032191485.1. NCBI lineage: Eukaryota > Metazoa > Chordata > Actinopteri > Perciformes > Stichaeidae > Leptoclinus > Leptoclinus maculatus. The sequence goes on along the minus strand of JAVDOI010000007.1, from coordinate 21,605,638 downwards.
CAATTTGTTTTACCGTCCGGGGGGGGGGGATGAATGTGTCATAAATAGTTCGCGTTTACACTGGGCAGTGGATGCACGTTTAGCAATGCGATGAGGCCAGTGCACTTTGCAAGACTTGCGCTGCAGAGAGCCTCCGCGGATCCCGCGACCTGTTGCTGACAAGCCGGGGGAAAAGGAGAGGGAGAGGGGGAGCCGCTCGGGAGAGACAGAGGGTACTTGCCTTGGAGACGACAGCCAGGGGTTCCTTCGCGGAGGAAATCATGCAGTTTGCAATCTGGCTGGTTGGACTAATGTGTCATCTGTCAGCGCTCGTCCGGGACACTTTGCAACACCGATTGCATCCGAAACAAGGTAGTGTTTTTGCTGTGATTTTAGGAGTGCGGTGAAGTTCTAGTGTTGAAGATGTTTTAAGAGTAATCTGCGGTAATTGGGAATGGTGCATGGTGCAAACGTTTGGGGGGCTTGTCAGCGTGCGTTACATTGATGCCTCTACTTTCTCTCTTTGCCTTTTCCCTTTTGCAGAAAGCTTAATCAAGCAGCTGTCATCGTATGAAATCATCACCCCGCTCCGCGTCAATGACTTCGGAGAATCATTCCCCCATAAGTTGCACTACAGACGGAGACGGAGAAGTTTAAATGACGACCTCTCGGGTTTACGGGTTCACTACAGGATTGACGCGTTCGGGGACCGCTTTCACCTCAATCTGACCGCAGAATCCGGCTTCATCGCCCCCTCGTACACAGTGACACACTTGGGAGCGGAACAGAGCAACGCCACGGACTCCCACTTCCATGACCAGAGCGATATGCGCCACTGCTTCTTCCGCGGACAAGTCAACGCCAAGAGCGAGTACCCTGCCGTCTTCAGCCTGTGCACTGGCCTTGTGAGTATTAACTTTTCACAAGCTTGACATTTTTTTTTATTTCGATGCTGACAGGCCTCCATCCATGCATGTCCCCCATAACCCGCAGCAAACGTGAAGTGTGTGTCTGGCAGTGTAACAAGAGCAAGTGTTACTGGACAAATGTCACCAATGAGGAGAGCGCACAGCTCTGCATCTCATTGCCTGTGGGGAGATGCTGCTGTTAGGGCACAGTGCTGTCTGGGCATCAGGGTGGTGTTGTGATGTTAGAGACTCCACTCTACTGAAGTGCCCTTGAGCAAAATCCCTGATCAGATCTAGCTGTGGTTGCTGCTCTTTGACTGACATATGGGGCAGTGGCATTTGAATTGAATCTACGTATGTGCACCAAATAGCTATTTTGGTGTCATGGCTGTGCTTTTACTTTATAAACCACTTCTTTGCTGCTACAAGAAACCTCTAAACCGTAACAAAAAACAAAACAGTAATAACAGCAGACATGCTAAAACTAGTGGTCAGTTAATTGATTAGTTGATCGATGGATATTTCCATCTCAAACGCCAAACATATGCTGGTTTCGGCTTTTCAAATGTGCCGACTTGGTGCTTTTTTCAGTTTCATATCCCTCTGCGGACATTATAAATCAGTCGAAAGCAGCTGTTTGCTTTCTTAATTGCCCTTTATCAGATATCTTTTAGATCTTATGGGGCTGTAATAGAGTTATTGGGTAATAATGAGTTTACAGCCCCATTATACCATTTGAGGATCCTGAAGTCATTTAGTTTGCAGACTCCTGTGTGAGAGAATCTGAGAAGTGTTGAAGGGGATGACTTCATGGGTCACATGAGGTTGCTGGTCCAGGGGCAGGGGGTTGACCTCAGCCAGCCGGATCCTGGCATGGACTCTGCGTGGTTGGGGGGTGTTTGGCTGGACTCAGCAACACAGACAGGAGGACCATAGCCTTGGAGTCTCCCTCTCCAACACACCCCCTATCAGTGACATAATCCTTATTTTAGATAGGTGCACTGTGTACAGTACCAGGATAGCATGTTGATCTAGTACATTCACAATGCATTCAGTGATTGTACTCCTGTTAAGACTTGGCATAGTACAAATTTTTCTTTTTGTGATCCATGCTAGTGGGGGTTGACTCCCATTCAGTGTAGCTTTGGAGAACAGAGACCACCACCAAACCACATTAAGTGTTTTTTCATGTTTATATAACAATTTAAGGCATGAGGTATGCTGGAATTATCAGGGTAATAAGCCTTTAATTGCCCCTCTGCCCAACTTTGATGTATGACTCGCTTATCCAAACATGTTTGCATCCTTTTTCAAGCAATCTTTGTTGCTTATCCGCATCATCACTCATTGAGAATGACAGGACAATAGAGACAGCACCAGAGGCTATAGGGTCATAAATGAGTCCGTATCTGATCACTGGGGCTTGATGGCCATGCACATTTTGTTGGGTTGAGGTCATTAAGGAATAATCAAGCCCTAAAACAAAGGGGTCATTCTAGAAAAAGCAGGTTCCCTCTTTTGTCTAGAGTTGGTCAAAGCCGTCCCCAGGGGGGGAATCGGGGAGGGAGGCGGGGTTGAGGGGCTTTTGATAAAAACAGATGTGTGCCAACACCATTTCATCCATGTCATGGTGGTGACCTCGCTTCAAATAGGAGTCCCTCAGCTGTAAGGTCCAGTTCAGCACCCGCTACTGAACAGCAACCATTGTGTCTGTCCAAACTTTTTGCCAGATTTGCTGCTGAGCTAATGCTGGGAAACCCTGAAACTCTGCCCCCTCCATTGACTAAACAGAGCATTTGTCTGTTCAGCCTTCCATTAACACCACATGAGAACTTTAGAGAGGCTCAACCATAATCGTCTAATTAAAGTTAACTTGCCATAGAGAGTGATTTACAAGATACAGGTAAACATCTTCCAGTTGTTACTTGTTACACTGTTTGAATCACTCATTAGTTTGTAATTCTGCATCATTTAATGACAAAGTACCTACATTTTTGTGCAAAAACCATGCCGCCTTGCCTCACAAAACACACACCCTAACTGGATTCTGTCAATACTTATTACACTGGCCTGTCAGAACTGAAGAAATAATAATATTGCAGGAGAGTTGGAGTACATAAGAAACATCGAGGCTCTGAGTGTGGTTGTTCCTATCCTGTGTCTTGTTTTCACAAGCTTATTACACTGCAGCACTGAACACATGTCGCACTCAAGGCCTGTAGCGCTTTTGAGGAAGTACGTTGCATACGTGCAAGCCAGCTAATCCTTCACCCTTTGAAAGGCGGCGCGGAAAGGTACACATACAGTTTGTACATGTTTTCCATATCCGATTCGTTTTCCATTGTCAGACGTCCATCACTCATGGGGATGGTTATGGAATAATGCTGCCTTAAAGATAACATTCCAGTGTCCAATATCCTGTTTAAGTGTGCGCATGAAATTACCATACAAACACCATTGTGCCTCATGGCGGAGTGAGCTAAGAAGCTTTGTGAGGGACTGAGCTGCCAAATCAATATTAGCATTCCTCTGTCAGCAGCTCTGTCCATGTATGACGATGTCACTCGTCCCAGTGTCAGGTCGTGAGGGGAAATGCATTTTCTCAGCCAGAACAAGCACTCTTAATAGCCCGCGCATGAAGGTGTAAAATGGTTTACCGAATCATGACTTACTTATGTATTGATAAACGTATAAAAGGTTTTGAATGTCACACGATTGGTTGTTCTCATGGTTACAATTTCAACACTGAACAATACTGAGCTGTTGTAGATATTCTCTGACCTTTTGTGAGTCAGCATGTTCTTTCCATGTGCACCCGTCAAAAAAAAAAAAAGAGCATGGAAATAATGTGCACACTGATACCCAAGGGCTACACAGAAGGACTGCAATTAAACCGCAACCTCTTTGAATGAAACTATGCCCTAATCTGTAAATGAAACCTGCACACATACAGTGCAGTATGCACATATTCAAGCGCATGCTTCGTACCAAAGCCGTCAATGACATCCCTTTTTTCTGCTCTAGATTGGAACATTTACGACACAACATGGCGAATACTTCTTGGAGCCTCTTTTAAACGCTGTGGGGGAGGAATATGACGAAGAGCACAACAAACCTCATCTTGTCTATCGGCACGAGAGGAAGAGGAACATCTCGCATACTGACAACAACACAGAGCCCTGTGCTGCCTCAGGTAACAGACTACAGACTGCCTAACTACACTGCCTGTAACCACTGTCTGTCTGACTTTCACCCACAAACACTTACTGTACCTTCTGATGACCTGATGATTCACTTTCTGAGCCATTGCAATAAACACGGTCCTAAACAGGAAATTATACCCAGTCACGATCTTTGGCTTGCGGGATACCCAAAAGGTATCAGCTTTGATTTAAGGAGCGTTATAGAAAACTTAATTAAGCAAAATGCGCTCCAACACTGCCTGGTGTTTCCACTCACGTTCTGCTGAAGTATTCAATCCCAGGCCTGTGGCAGCAGCAGCTCAGAGGGAAGGAATAATTACATTTCAGGTTGCAGTTGCGATGAAAAGAACTGGAGAGGTTTTCCGCATGGGAGGCTGCTTAAAAAGTTCCCCCAATTTCATTTGAATGTTTATGTCTGAGGCCTTTGGGTGGTGGAGAGGCCCTCTAGAGAAAGCGGGGTGACCGAGTGGAGTTCACCGCCATGGAAGGCCTTAGAGTCCTCCTCGCAGGGAGCTCCATGGGAGGCCTTTGTGGCGTGATGCAATAAATCTTTTATGTGCAGCCCACTTGATTTGCTTGTTGTCTGAACCCCGCCATTGTCGCATGGTGGTGGCTATTGTGTGTGGCGGCGGTTTAAAGAACTTGGACTGACCTGATGGGCGAGGTCAATACCTCCTTATTATGCTTTGCCCTTTCACTCTCTCAGTCTGTGTGTGGTAAACAGAGACTGAGAAATCTGGAGGGTCTCTCAGCCCCCACTCTGAGGCACTTTTAAATATACTCTCCCTTAAGAACTGAGAGTGGAGGCGTGGTGAATGACCCTGACTGAATGTCCCAAGGAAATCCATATGCATCATTCAGTTAGTTCATGTCTTAGCCAGTTATCCTTTTCCATCTACTTAATCGTAAATGAGATACATCCTGACTTTTCAACGCACAACCTCAACTATGAACCAGTATACTCCTTGTGGAAAGGGGATTCAGTGTACAGCTGGACATAGTAGGGAGGACGATGCGTACATAGATGAGACACCTGTAGGGCTTGATCAAAGGGCTGCAGGTAAACAATAAGCAGCGGGATTAAAAGATCCAGTAGGTTCAGGCGAGGACTGTGAGGTGTCCCAGGCTGCGGCTCCTCAGCTTTATCAGATAGGCCCCTCTCCAGATGCGTTGATAAATGCGCTCTTTGAAGGCCACACTAAGCCAAGACTAACAGGCCTGTCCTGTCTTTTTATGGGAAGGAGTGCAGTACACGCTGCTACTAGCCGGTTGGATGTAAACACTGGTTTGGCACGTGTTGTTCTGCTTGCAAAACACTCGTAGTGGATGCTCCTGTTCTTGGATTTGGAAATTTGCCTCTTGGCTTTGGGTTTTAAAATGTGTGTTAATGTTAAATGTGTTTGAGATAACGTGTAGCACACATTCTGCTCTGTGGGCTATACTCTCCGTAGTTCCTTTCTCTTGTCTCCAATCTATACCATGTCTGTAAATTTTTTTCTGTTCCTTATGTTATGCGTCAGACTAAATCGGTGTCTTAAGTATGGGGCTCCCAACCACAGCCCAATTGCTGAGAGAGAAAGAAGTTTAGAGAAACATCGTACCAACAAGTAGAATCCTTGTTAGCAGGGGAATAGATCTCGAAGCAGCAGATTTGATTTAACTGTGCCCTTAAAACAGAATTTTTTACCTTTTATGTAGGTTACAGAAAAGATGACTATTATTGACTTATTTTTGGATCACGGTGAAAATCTATCTGCTGATAAATGGTTGATTAAGTGCTGAATATACAGGTTATGAAGATACGATAGATTATTGAGAGTGTAACCCATCAAATGTAGTTTTTACAGGTGGATATGAACCGCATCTACAGAGTTGCCAGCTATTACTGGAGCTACAACAGGGTGTTCTAACATTTTGTCTTACCTCCAAAACAAAATAAAAAATAGCTTACTTTTCATAATAATGCAATACATTTAAACATCACCATACAAAATGACCACAGAGCTGAATCCACACCTCTCAGACAAACCTGATAAACTGGTAACTCAGGGGTTAACAAAGAAGATGCATTTGTCTACAACAGGTTTTTATTTCAGTTTAGTGCCTTTCTGTCTCCAGTGTAACCACCCAAAGCAATGGATTTATAGCAAGTTAAGAAACAAAAAGAAAATCAGATTTATCTCATCATGTAGATGATAGACTGCAGGACTTGTGGTGTTAGCGGGGGAGAGGATTCCTTTCCCAGTATCTCCTCTTTTTGAGGAGCTATAAAAGCACTCTTTGTCAGGGTCAGTCATCTTATGGCCTACTCTCTTTTCCTCTTTCGCTCTGTCTTTCTCCACTTTATGTTCCCGTGAAGAGGACTCTTGCCTTAAATCAAAATTGGCGCTTGGAGTTTGAGTGCTGAGGGGTTTGGCAGATTTGGGACTTTGAAGAGGTTTGAGGCTTTATGGGCCTTCTATTCCTGAAACATGCTAACTATCACGGTTGATCCAAACAGATGGAAGTGCCGAATGGCCAACAATACCTGCTAATCTGCAAGCCAGACAAGCGTTTTCCCTCTGTATAGACATTGTTTTGCCTATTATTCTTCATCCGCCTTTCTCTATGCAAAAAAAAACCAACATATTTTTGAACACGACAAAGATGAAACAAGCTGTGTTTTATCAAGCAGCCCTCCAGGAAACAGAATGTATATCACCAGCAAGATACCTCTGGTGAGATAAGCTTTTCCCTCATGATGTGTCATACTTCTGTCTTAATGCTCTACAGACGTTGCCAGAACAATAAATGGGACTTCTGTATCTGTTGAGGCAGTACAACTTTCCAGAGTTTGTACAGTCCCTTCACACCTCGCGTTGAAAGGAGAGGAAGGCTATGTTTCCACATGAATTTAAAGACGGGGAACTTTTGTTTTGTTAACTCTGCGCTTGTCATCTCTGACACGTACAAATACTTGACTTTTTCGTACATGTGCCGTCACTACCTGTGAAGTGTCAGCAACAGAAGTGCAATGATAAGAGCTTTTAAAGTGTTACCTTGAAGGAAAATTAGGTTTTGTTATTTTAGCAGTCATGACTACTATATACCTGTCTTCAGCTGCTTTACCCCACTGTGTGTGTTCATTTATTCTCATGTGCAGTTAAATGCATGTGAGTTTAATATATGATTTAAATGCAAAGTTTCCAAAGAAACGTTAAAATGTGAGAGTAAATCAAAGCATCTGAACAACATGAGCATTTAGTTTGATCTCACTGACTGACATTTCGAGCAACTGTATCAGTCTTCTGTCTGTGTCAGCCAACCTGGGTGGCTTCCCTGCTGTTTAGAATATCTCCGGTGCAGATAGCTGTCGAGTGGGTGATTAATGTTTTAAAGTCACAGAGTGCCTTGTTGTGCCTGATTCTGGCTTTTAAAAGCCCCCGGGGAAGAAGCTGCCTGGGCTCAAATCACAACACTGCTCCGACCTTTAATGACACATTCTACGGGGTATCTGTCTCCGAGCTTGCATGTGAATCCTTGCGTCGTCCTTCGATATAGATAGCCACGGGGGATGAGGGTGGCTACAGATAGGGGCAGATTCTTCCCGCTCCGTTCCTTCCCTTTGCTCTCTTAAAACCCATGTGAAGACAGGCATGAGACGGAGGTATGTCTTTCTCACAGTCGCTGGCTGCGTGTCTAAAGTCGCGGGGTGTCATATTTTGTCTGAATTAGAGATAGTGAACTGAATGCAGACAGCTTGACAGCAAACGCTGCCAGCCGTAAACCCAAACACCAATGTTCCAGTGTTGTTAGCTCCCTAGCGCTTCACCCGATTTCTTGATGGCTGACTGAGGGCAGCTGGGACAGCGACGTGATTGGCTTTGATGCGGCAATACTTGGCACACATGGCATCTGTGCCCCCCTGACCCTCAACACAATCATTGTATAGGATTCCCCCCTTGGTGCCCACTGTGCATACATGGTAGTTCAAATGCTAGCATCAGGTTTTTGGTCAATGGGTTCATTTGCATGGAAAATGCCCTCCCCCGCCTGGGGTTTGAACTAGCCGACTTGAATCGCTGCCCGCTCTCCCTTTGCGCTTTCATGTATGTGAATGGAAGCACTTGTTGATTGTGACCTCACTTCCCTCTTTGTTTGGAGTCACTCACTGGACGGGTGGATGTGACCTTGAGTTTTTTTCCCTCCTAGAGGTGCGTGGTTACTGGACTTTGCTGGGCCTCACTTGCAACTATGTATGCGTTAAGCTCTTTGTTTTCCTCTTAGCTCCGGCTCTTGACAGGGGTCAGGGAAGGTGGCCCGGTCAGGGAGTGATGGACGGGTGCAGATCATTCGGACAACCTCTCTCACCTTCAGGGGTCTGGCTTTAGATGGTGCTGAGCTTCTGAATGCTTCAGATGGCTCCAAAAGGCTTAGGTCTTGCTTTGTGCCCCCCATGCCCCCTGGACAGACTGAACCTCCCCCATTCCAGGAAGTACCTATTGTTGCCATGAAAAAAAAGGTTGTTTTTGCCCGATTGTGTGCATCCATAGATGTGGTTTGCATGTGTGTCAGTGGACGAAGAGTCCCGCTGAGTATTGGGAGCAAAGCAGTCCAGCGGGATGGAGAAAGGAGCTTCTTTCTTCATGTGTTTGAGCACTCCTGGCCGGTGCTAAATGTGCCTGCCGGTTTTGCTGCAGAGCTTGGCAGAGGCCCCAGCCTTTTCCTCAACTCCCACTGCTTTTCTTCTTTTACACCTGCTTCTCTAAAGTAGCTTTCTCACCCACTGTTTTTCCTTTTGACCTACATAGAAAAGAAAAGAAATCTGAATTTCTTTTGTCTTTTGATTGTCCTTTTGAATGGACATGAAGTATGTTTTGGAACGCCAAGCTCATAATGTTAGTCCTAGTTGTCAAATGAGTTGAAAAATGGGTTCTCCCCATACACTGACTGGGAGTCTTGAGCCAACATGTGTGTTAGTTTTGAGTAATGTGCAAGTTTTCTCATCAGGCATGATGCTTTGTCCCATTGTTGCCTCAAATTTCATGACACTGCATCATGACAGAGCTAATAATATGGCCCATTGCACTCATTGGCATCATATTTTAAGATAGCAGATACTCTGGACAGGGCTGGGCAACTACAGACAGTCTATAACTTTAATAGCTGCCATGTGTCTGCCTGCCCCGAGGCCTCAACCCCATTGAACCCAATGCGTTTTGTTGTCTCGGGAGTTCCCGTGACAGATTCCAGCTGGGGCTATTTTCCGCCACTGTCTACTGTCTGGCCATTCTTAACAGATGGGGGGCTGATTGGGATGGCAAGAACAACTCGAGTGACAGTGACTGACTGCATGGTGGCATGGGTGACGTTCAGAGGTGAAGAGGGGGTGACAGATGAGCGACAGATGAGTGACAGTTTCCCACTGAGGTGGACTGGGGAGAGGCGGTGCCTGGAGCTGGCCAGTGAAACATCAGTGTCATGGCCTGTGGCTCTTTGCTGTTTATCATCCGAGAAGCCAGAAAGCACTCAAAACTGCAGACATGCTTTGTTTTTGTCAAGGCAGAACTTTTTGTTTCAGGGTATGGAATAGTTTTTGGGGAAATACTTTTTTTTTAAACTGTTTGTAAGTTCTTGTATGGATTCTGGTTTGCTGGTAATTCGACTCTGGGTTCATTTTCACGGTTATGTCCATCCCTTCTCTGATAACATATTCAACTACGCCACATCGCTACCACAAAGTTAATTTGTCTGACTGAGCGATGCTGTTCCCAGGAGTTGATGAGTGCAATGCTATTATTACTGACATGAATGACGGCCAAACCTAAGAAAATAATTATTCTTTAAGTGCCCCTCTTTGTGTTCTCGTTAGATGCCAAAGTCAGGTGATATGTTAATTGTTGGTTTTATGTTGCTGTGGTTTTTCGAAAGCCTCTCACCATAATTTTACACCGTAAACCATAAACTCATCCCAAAGCGGATTCCTTTTGCAATAAATAATGACTAGAAACGAGGAGCTCAGTTTTCAAAATAGCCGAAAATCACGTCGGCAGTCAAGTACTCACATTTAGTGTCCTTTTAAAAAATTGCATTCACTTACCTCCCATCTAGAAGGGAACACTTCAGCCCTGTTTGTGTGTTTGTTGCGATGGCTTTTTGTGTTTGATGCAGACCCATTTTTAAAAATGATTAAAACAGCAGTCCTTGAGGAGGCTGGATGTTGGTGGATGTTGGCCTCTCAGCCATCCATCAGTCATGTAATCTACAATCTGTTAAATCCGAGAGTCAGAAACTCTCAGTTTGAGTCTGCCAAATGAAAACACTCCAGGCCCCTGCCCATCATTAGGATTCCTCATCCATAAGTAGTGTTTTGTCTCCTCAGAGGAGGTCTGCTATACTCCAAACACATTCTTCAGCTCACAACCATGCTGTCTTCAGCATGTCTCTGAACTGAAAATAACAACTGAACTCTGAGAGCACTGGTGGTGTACACAGCCCACCGTCTCCCAATGAGGTCAAAAGCCATGCCACTTCACTTTAAAAGCCTTCTTCAGCAACAACAATTAGCTGCCTTTGCTTCTCTCCGTCTCGCCACAGAATTGCACTTAATTGTGCCTCTGTCTACAGGAGTTTCAACATGTTTCCCCCCCCTTGAGTTGTACTGTCAGTAACCAGAGTGTATGACCTCGTATAGAACCAGGGCAGTACCTATACTCAATGTAAGGTATACTGTCCATTTAATTGGCACCCGGGGAAAAGGGCGCTTTAACTCCCAGCGGGCCATTGTAAAAGAATGTTAATTAGTTCAACAATGAAATGTGTGTTCCCCATTGTTGGGTTCTTGGCATTGATACTTTTGACAGAGAGCTGAAGGAGAGTCAAAGAGCAACTCTTTGATCTAGATTGAAATCTCAATGAGATCCTTTAGGACAGGCTGGATGTACATGAATGGGCTCAAACTGAAAGTGCAAATTCAAGCATCAAAATGCTTCCATACTTCATGAAATGTTTATGAATGAAAGTAAATAAGTGTAAACATACACGTATGTAAGCATTGAAACCATGCTGGAGTCTTGAAATGTGTATGAAACTGCTCAGTCCTAATGTGTGGGTTACCTGCGGTGCAATTAAACATATTATTGAGTTATTGTTTATGATATGCATTATGTTTGTCATAAAAAGAGCTTTGAAAGTTTACAAGTCAAGTAGGCGTTGGAGCAGAAAAGTGAGAGTGATGTTGGTCTTTACACTCGTCTCGGCTCCTTTTATTGTTCTCTGTTATGAAGAACCGCTGGAGCTCGGTTTTATAAGCTCGCGGTTGGGAGACTTTTGCTGGTGTAAAAATAAATTGAACATCTCACATGTTGATGTTTGGTAAGTAATCAATTACCAAACATGTAAAATACAGAGATGCGGATGTGTAGTTGATGCTGATTTGATGCCCAATGCCCTGAGGAGGATGTGACGTCTCTGTGTGTCCGGCAGGTCCTGGCAGTCACCCCTGTTGTCTTCTCATGGTGTAAGTAGCAGCTCACTACCTAGTGAGAGGGGGATTTGAACCTAAGGCGATTTGGGAAAGGTTGTGTGTGGCTAATCTGCACTGATTCAAAGGCTATTATAATAGGGACCATATTTTTCCCTCCTCCTCCTCTTCTTCTTCCTCTCTTTTTTTCATCTCGCACTCGCTTGCTCTGAGATTTAACACCAATTTCTGTTGATGTAGATGCTCTTCTGTGCTTTGATAATCCCTTTGATGTCAGACTGTCTGCAGTGATGAGTCTGTTTAAGGGGTTTAGTGTAGTGGGTTTGGCCTCGGAGAGATTTTTCCTGGAAAATACAAAGCTCTGTCCTGGCCCAGCTGCCCGGGCTGTGTGCACTGACTGAGTCTTGGCGCTGACTTGGATGCTGGCACTAGCGTGGGGCCGGGCCTCACGGCAGCAAGAGCTGTGTGCCTTTGTGCCAGGGAGTCACGCTCCGCCTCGCGTGCCCGCTGGGGGCATCACTTGAATAATCTCGCAGCGCTCAGACCCAACAGTTGTACACAATCTCTCTCTGTGTGACTGTCTGGAAAGATTGAGTGTACAGAAGACAATAGAACTCTTCACCATAACCGGGTTATCGCAAGTTGAGGAGGCTGTTTAGGATGACGGACTCCAAACTATGCTCGGCTCGTAAACACTGGCAGTCATAAAATTACTGAGACTAAATGTCATTTTATGTTTCATTCATTTCTCAAAATTGTTCATTCCCATAAGTATGCATGTTTTCGTAAAAAGCAGCAAAAAACACTGCAGAATGCTATGACTGTTGACATGTTGAGTGCATTTGGGCCACGTATTAAAAAAACTTTAATACGTGGATAATAATGGATGTGAAAAATGTACCGCCCATTTTGGCAAACATTGCAGCAATGCATTTTAAGAATAGGAGGAACTTGTCAAAGAACTCTTAGATCATGCCGTTACAGCTGTCCTGTCTGTCTTTTAGCATGATTTACTCTTCACTCCTGCTACATTTATCTATCACGCTGTCGGGTAGCTGCTTCAATCCTTCTTACCCAGCAACTGCTGCAAGCAGTCTTTTTTTCACACCGCATCACATATGGCAATGCGTTGCTGCAAATCTGGACAGCACAATAGCCTGTGTGCAAATACTTTTAGTCCTCAGATGGCCTGTTACAACACAAAATTGCTCTTTAAATCCTTCCAATGCTAATAAATTATTGATTGCGGTTGAAACATTTTGATGTTCAGAATATGCAGATGATTTTTGATGTGTTCGTCATTAACTTGGCTGATGATGTTGAGGAGAATTTTCCTTTACTGACTTTTTCAGCATGGGTTGATTTGCTGGTCAGTAACAGAATATTCTGCAGCTATTTGTCCCTAAACAAAATGACCTTCTTTTAATTTTTTATCAATTTGGAGCTTGTCTGCGTGGAGACCAGAAATCCCCTCTCTTGTTCCCCTGCTCTACTTGTGGCTCTTCCAAACTCTTTCAAAAGGGCTTCAGTCTTAGGAAACACACATGTGTATGTGTAATTACATCGGCTTCCACCTTAACCCTTGCAGATTTGTCTCAATGAAACATGCTCTTAATGCGTCCTGTGTCTCTGTCTCCCTCTTTCAACTTCACTCTGTCACGGTAAAGGAATCTATCGCTCATGGCCAGCTCAACACAGCTGAGAGAACGCCAGTACCACAGTATATCGCTGACGTCTTTCCTCTTATGAGGCTGGTGTTGAAAGTATTGTTCACCGCGAGCCTATGAAGGGAATTGTTTCAATCTGGCATTGTATATGCTGTATTTGATGTTAACTTTTATCATGGTTGTCCACATTTGACATTTTCAGATGATAATGTTTCCAGGCTCAGAGAGGTGGGATAATTCGGCTAGTCCTTGCGTGAGTCGTTAAAATGTCGTCATGGGATTTTCTTTTTTTTGTGTGGCTTACCCTCAAGCAGAGGGGTGCGTATTGCCTGACCTGAAAACCCGTATTCTTTAAAGCTCACCACTGACCCCGTGTCTCTTGGTACAACTGTTTTCCCGAGCACTGCAATCATTTCATTGATGGCGTTTTCTTTGCCGTAGAAGTCCAGCGGGCTTCTGTTATGTCATTGGAATTCAGCTAAGCTAAAACCCTCGGCTTTTAACTGTAGATGTACCATGCTCTCTCCTGAAATGCCTTCATAACATCAAGCAGTGATACTTTGATAGTCCAGTTCACCTATATTACCATTATTTTTAAATCCAATGAATATGTTCCTCTCCACGTCATCACTCAGCATTTTTTTTTCTCGAAACAGAGAACTCCAAGAGGCCGGTTGCTTTTGAGAGCCGATGGAGTATGGGAGAGGAGCTGGACTCTCTCAGAGCCACCATAGACGATCAACACATTTACGACAACAACTCCACCAGCACACACCCCAAAGCCCCACGCAGACGCAAGCGCTTCCTCTCCTACCCTCGCTACGTCGAGCTGATGGTGACAGCTGATGCCAAAATGGTGCGTCACCATGGACGCAACCTAGAGCACTACATCCTAACAATCATGTCAGTAGTAAGTAAAAACAAAAAATATTTTTTTGTCTGAATTTTTTTAATGTTTAGGATTATAGATGATTGGTATGAGTTTGGGGATATGTTATCATTGTAGGTGAATGTGTATACATGCACACTACTGTGTCATTCTTACACAAATGGATGTACATACAGTCTATTGATTACCCAAATTACAAAAAACAAACAAACAACAGAACGTGACACAGCAAAATTCATCCTTGCGTCTTTGTGAAATAAGTGATGCTTAAAGCTTGGTGACATAATGACTAGTTGGTTAACTGGCCAGCTAACTGCTAACACACCAGCCACCTGGGAACATGCTAATGCTAGCCTGTCACCATAAAATCACGTTTCAAAGTGTACCAAAGTTGAACTCAACCTGAAAGATTAGCTGGCAACAAAATGTAAACAAAATTTGAAACGCAACAGAGGCTAAATACAATGGAGGGGAAAATAATTTGGCTCACACAGTTGGAAACATTTAAAAAACGATCCCGTTGCTCTCGATAATAGATCCCATTGTAAACAGTCTGCAGTAGACCTACGTTCTCAGGAAATAGGCCTTTACGAACAGTGAAAACAGTGATTTTTTAAATTTATTTTGTATTCCTTGAGCACCAAAAGTCTGTCATTGTATTAGGGTGGTGGCCGACATCTCAGAAACTGACACCTCAAAACCTGGGGCAAATTAAACCCAAAATATCTTTATGGCATAACAGAGGCAAGACGTGTTTTCTTTTAAAATTTAGCGAAACAAAATCTGAAACTAAATGCCCCAGTCCAGGTCTGTGTTTTCCTAGCCTCAGATGTTACTGTTTGACATTGTGGTCGTAAACCCTGATGTGACCCTAGCATGCTGCTGCTTCAACCAAAGTGGCCCAGTTAATTGGTCAAATCCTGACTCAGCACCTTGACCTCTTTATGAGCCCCGTATCTGACTGGGAGAGCTGCCTGGTAATCAAGTCAGTAACACTGCGATTGACTGTATCTGCATATATTAGAGTAGTCGTGTCAAAGCAGGATAGGTTATCAATTGCACTGAACTGTGTGTACCTTTCCGCTGTGTGTCTCACTCCAGTATGACAGACCGTTCAAAACACTCATTAACATATAACGGAGTAATGATTGTCAGTGGTGTGTTAAGTAAGTTCGTGAGGGTACAGTCCGTGTTAAATGTGTCAGCCCAGTTTTTAGTGCCAGGTTTGAAGTCAAAACATTAATTCTGCTATGCTCATGTCTGCAGACCAGTGGTGCGGACACACACACAAACACACCTTTTTTTTTATTTTCTTCTTTCAAAATCTCTCAGTCAATTTTCTTATCCACAGTTTACCTAGAGCAAAACCAAGTTAGATCCATTGTGTTCCATTTAAGTGAGGTTTTGAGGTTTTGGTCATGCTGACTGAGTGCCTAAATACGTATATATAACTGGCTGTGTGAGATACTGTAGTGATGTTCCTGTGTAGGCTGCAGTCCCCCTTCCCTTCTGGTTCTTGCACTAATCATACAATAACATACATTGGGGCGAGAGGATACAGAACAACGTCCTGTGTCACAGCTTGACTTTGAGCATTGAGCACCCACTCTGGACAGGCTTGGACCACGTTCGCCTCCCCCTAGGCTAAAGAAAAGCTAAATGTTTATAGTGGCCTAATGAGTTCCTGTCAGGAGGCCGCACGCGGCCTCAGGAGACTGCTGGCCGACCGTGACAGGGGTGCACGAAAAAAGCAAGAGAAGCGGAGGGGAAAAACTACAGAGGGAATGTTTTGCTGTCCTCACAGAGGGGCTCTGAGCTCCAGCTTTGCTGAGGTTTCACGTTTGTTGCTGGGTCCAGATTTCAGTTTACTTTTTCTCTGCCAAGGTCTGTGGGGGAATTGTAATTGGTTTTAATACCCTGTTGATTAAACTTACCCTGAGGGAGACATTTTTTGTTTCTTTTGACTTGAATTAACGGTTGCAATTTTGATTAAACCTCATGGAGCTTAACCAGAAAAAAACAATTGCTGTATTTTCTCAATCCAGAAGCTTTTTTCTAGCTTTCATACCGTCCCTATCTGTGCTCTGGTTCAGGTCAGTGGAGGTTTGCATTTTTTGTCTGTGTGTTTTGTCTTTGTTACAGGTAGCAGCAGTGTACAAGGACCCCAGCGTAGGGAACCTCATCAACATCATGATTGTCAAGCTAGTCATGGTCCACAATGAACAGGTGAGTGCGGGGTCTTGAATGCTACCTGTATCGAGCTCTCCAATATGGCTGACGTCAGTGCAGGTGTCCCTGGACCTGGCCTTTTTCTCTGAGGGGCTTGTTTGAAAGGACACTGCCTGCCTTGTCAGTTCCAAGTCTCAAGAGAGGTCTCCATGGAAGACAAACGATACTATAGTGAGGCAGCTAGCCACCTGCGAATGAGAGGTTGCTTGAGAGGCTCACTGTAGTTTGTTGGGTCTCTGTAACTGATTCTTAAATAGTTAAATTAAAGGGAACGGAAGTTGTTTGGAAAGCCGTAGGGGGCTCCTGATTTTTGCCCATGTTACCCGATGAAGTAAGTAAAAACGTTATCATGATCAGCATACGCAATTGAGAGAAATATGATCATAAGACAGGTTGAAAAATGTGGGATATCCCTATTACATGAGATTTTAAGATGTACTTATGTCAGCTCCATTACAATATGTATACCCGTTTTTTTTGGTATTTTACCAAAAACAGGAAGGGCCCACAGTGAGCTTCAATGCTGCCACGACGCTCCACAACTTCTGTGTCTGGCAGCAGAGCCAAAACTTCCCGGATGACAGCCATCCCTCTCACCATGACACAGCACTCCTCATCACCAGGTACACCCTCATCTCCCCCATCCTCACTTTGAAAGCCAATTTGAAAGGGAAAACTGAAAAATGGCTAATGGCGTTGTGTGTTTTTATTTCTTTCAGGGAGGACATCTGCCGTGCAAAAGATAAATGTGACACGTTAGGTAAACTTTTGCTTTTCTATTTTACGAATATTTCTCCACCTCAAGTCCTTTTCAATTAACCAATACGCTCCGGTAAGCACAGCTTATATACTGTGCAGTAATGAGTTTATGGCAAGCTGTCAGCTAATAATATTATAGTGACAGAACAGAGTGGTAGAGACGGGAGGAGGGAGGGAGGATGGAGGGAGGCGGTGGCGGTGGCTAATCTCTCTTATGGAACAGAAGTTTTGATGGTTTAATCGCCTTTGACACTCAAGCAGCAAGATTTTTTTTTTTTTAGAATAGTTCTGTGACCGTATGTGTTCATGTGCATCTGTGTATCTACGTGACCCTGTAGGGCTTGCAGAGCTGGGGACCATGTGCGACCAATACCGGAGCTGCTCCATCAGTGAAGAAAATGGAATTAGTGCCTCCTTCACCATCGCTCATGAGCTGGGCCATGTGTAAGTTGCAGCACACACACACACACACACTAACTCGCCCCTCGCAGCCAGCTTTGACTAACAAAAGCCCTCTTATCAAGAGACATAGGGCGCAGCAGTCACAGGTGCAAAACATAATAAAGTGAAAACTTGACTTTTAATAACATGCCAACCTTTAATACCTTACTATACAGCTCAAGAAGTTAACCCTTAATGTGTCAGAGCTTTGTCTCGAGTGGACGACAGCTCAGATGAAATTCAGTGTGGATATGGTGGTAGAAAATGCATTGGGGTTTTCTGTTCTCTATATACAGTGAGTAAATCATTGAAAGTGGATCCCAGAACTTTATCAGTCAGGGCAAGGCTAAATATTCTGTTTAGTATTCGGGAGCTCGCTTGTTTCCTCGTATCAGCCGCAAAGACTGATAAAACAACCCGAAGATGTCACAGTGCCGTCACACATATATATCTTGTGTGCTAGTGAATAACGGCGTGTTATCCGAACACGCCTGTCTGCCAGAGAGTGTTTTGTTACAACAAGCTAATAATGCTGCTTGTGTGAAGTTTAACAAAAAAAAAAACTGTATCCAAATGACCATGTCAAACACATTTATCACTGTATCTCTCTTATGGGTGGTGTTTATTCCAAACATCCATCAGACGAAATTATTGTATAATACTATAATAAAATGTGGTGCGATTTGAGAAGCACTACTAGCCTTAGATGTGAACTGTAACGCACTGACAGCATTTTTTTTCCCCATCTCAGCGAGGGCATATCTTTAAATAAAAGATCAATCGTCAGTCCTTTTGTTTCTTTCCCTGCTCTTTCATCCTGCCCACCTCCCTTGCTAAGTATAAAAGTGAAGGTGAGTGAAGGATGTTCTTTCCGGTCTGCCTGTCCGCTTGCGTAGGCTACTAAAAGAGGACCAGTGTCGTGTGAGCCATTGGTGAAGAATGACAGATATTCTTCTTCCTCCTCCTCTGTCCCCGCTCACACATTCTTCCAGTGGAGCGATCGGACCCGAATAGCCCCCCCCCCCCTTACACTCTTCCCCTTGTATATCTCGTGTGGATCTGTTTATGCTAAAGTTCAAGCAGCTGGAGGCCCAGTTGGCTCTGCCTGTATTGGCGTGGTTGATCGCTGCGTTTACAGGCGTGAGCTGTCCATAGTGTTTAGCGCTCTGGGAAAGCCAGTGTCAGGTAGTGGGAGCCTCTCAAGAGCCATTGCAGATTACAGAAAGATTTAGACTAATGGATAGGAGGCCTTTCTCAGATGACTGCAAAGGATGTGTGATTGCTAATGGCCATCATGGGGATTTTCAGGCGAGGCGGCGTCATTTGATAGCCGTTCAAAGGTGACACGTATAATCAAGTTTGTCGTTAGACGGTGCCAAGTGCTCTAAATGTCTTAGATCACCAATAAATCTTCCTGACATTTTGATATCACATTAGAAGTCCACAGGCTTTCTTCTACAACATCTTAAGAAAAACGAAAGGCCACACCACAAAACTCCCCCGGCATTATCCCGATCACACATAACCTAGTGGATGAGATTACTGAGGTTGTCAAAGGTGGTTTGTTTTGCGGAGCACTACACTTGGAGGAGCTGCAACGTGTAATCCACTGACAAGGTATCAGTCCGTTTCCCCCACTGGTGTCACTGAGCTCTGTCTCTGTTGAAGTGCTGATAATTGCTGTTCCTGCAGACTGCGCTGTTTGCTCCAACTCTTACTCGTGCACACCCAATCTGCAGGAATTCTGCTCGTCATCGCTGCAAGCAGTATGTCTTACTCTCGCAGTTATTTATGGGCATTTCAGCACAGTTATATGTCTTTGTCTTCCAAAAAAGTCTAGTTGCATGACAGCATGGCATGAAGGATGGGATGTACGGAAAACAAAGCAGCTTGTTTTGTTGAGAGCTCTCACTATAAGTGAGTGGACCCTAACTAATCACATTTTAGTCCGGATGCTTATAATCTATAATGCTGGGGCTGGTTCCCTCCCACTGGAATTGACTCCTTTATTGATCTGTCCCTTGAGGTTGCCAAACAGGGAGCCACAAAATATCCTGATTCACGACCTAATTACTCTAAAAGGCTCTCATCTCAGGATTTCAAGTCCTTATCAACCTAATCACCATAACTGTTGTCTTCGTTTGTTTCTGCACTGTACGTTTGCTCTGGTTTATGCTCTTAGATGCTTGTTTAAAAAAGGAGATGCACTTATGACTTCTGGTGACTAGTAGTTCTCTTGAATACCTATATGTTGAATACACTTATTGTAAGTCGCTTTGGATAAAAGCGTCTGCTAAATGACTGTAATGTAATGTAATGTGTTAAAAGAGTACAAGTTGTTTGGAGCTTGTCACAAATCCCTTTTCATGATAATAAGAAGGTCTACACGGCAAAGTATCGAGCTGTTTGTTTTCATTTTAAACTTGCTGCATCACCCTGATGCACCTGTGCACCATCATAAGTGACTAAGAATAGTTAGTAGTTAACAGTGTAAATATCATCAAGCCAGCAGCTTGGTTTGTATGTGCAGAGCTCATTACAGGGGCTTAATTATTCCCTGGGTGTTTGCCTTCAGGCCCTCGGCCCCTGTAGGGTGGGCCTCATGCCAGCATTGCTAGGTCTTGTTTGTGTGGCGGTATGGATTGACCCTCGGCCACAGTCCAGAGCCCAGGACTGGCCCACATCCTGTTGTAAACATCTCAGACATCATACAGCTGCATGGGTTCCTGTGTGTGTGTACATAGACATGTGCATGCACTACATGTATTTATGGTAATTGGCCAAACCGCAGCACAAAACAGGACATCTGCGTTGGACCACGCTATTCTGGACATGATCAACTTGCTTTATGAGACTGCCAACTCCATTCAGCGTGGCTTATTTCATTCATCTGCAGAGGCCATGCTGTGTACTTTAATATATACAGCTGTTCTTCTGTGAAGACTCTTGATTCATCGTTTATATAACGCTGAAACAATCAGCTGATTAACTGGTTAGTGGATCAACAGAAAATGAATTACTTTAACAAGCTTTTAAGCTTTAATGTAATTTATTAAGCAAACATTTGCTGGTTCAAGCTTCTCAAATGTGAGGAATTGTCATTGTTCATACATGTTTACCTTCGAGCAACGTATACATGTGTGTGTGTTGATGCACGGTGTTTCTGCCCATATTAGGGGATGGGGAATGGCCATCATATACTTCCATCATCATTTTCTAACCCCCTTTGCTCTTTAAACTTTCAACATTAGAATAGGAGCACAAACAAAGCACATTTATTACAGATGTATAACTAGAACAACTTGACACACAGTACTGAGCTGCATCTCAACCTAAAGATCCCCTACCCCCCCCCCCTAAAAAAAAGACAAAAATGGGTCACTGATAAAGAGGGGTGGCTTAAAAGAGGTAAGCTCTTTGAGAATGTGAGATGGTGACCTTTGACCTCCCAGGAGTGAGCTGAGGTGGTTCTCACTAGCATGTTGACCATGATGGTGGAGCGGATAGATGCTGATGGATGAAGAATGATGTTCACATAAAAAGGTTGCACCACCAACTGGCCAGTAGGAGTTTTATCGAAGCCTTTTTGAGATTTCTACTGAATGAATATTTTGGAGATAGCACACAAATGTGTAAAACAATAGAGGGTAAGCTGCGTGGTGTGTGTGTGGTGATTTTTCACACGCGTCTCTGGTCCGCATCTGTGTGTGTGTGTGGCGGCCCAACAGGACTGAATGTAAATCCTGTGACATTTATCCTCCTCGTTAGGGCTGAGCCATTAAGCAGCTGATAATCACTTTCTGTGTGTTCCCCTACATCCCTCTCTCCATCGCTAACCCCCCCCCCCTCTCTCTGTTTCCTCTCCGCACCAGGTTCAACATGCCTCACGATGACAACCCAAAGTGTCGGGAGGCAGGCATGAAGCACCAGTATCATGTTATGGCTCCCACCCTCAACTATGACACCAATCCCTGGTCGTGGTCCAAGTGCAGCCGCAAGTACATCACAGAGTTTCTAGAGTAGGTACCGGGCTCCTCTCACTTTGAACCTGATTCATCACCAAAACAAAATGAAAACGATTTCTCTTCCAATCTCATATTATCACATCCACATTTTTAGTTTGCCATATTCACTTTTACTTGTTGTGACGTGGCCGGCTAAACAAACTGCTGCAACGTCTCTCGCAGTGCTCTGTAGACAGGTCAGTGCAATGTAAACTGTGTGGACTTGTTATTGCCTGGTGTTGAAAGAGTATTTCCTGTTTGAATCCGGGGGTCTTCCTCGGCTGACCCGAGTGATGGATCTCTCGCAGCCCCTCAGCTGTCTCCCACACTCAGACAGAGCCGTGCTCTCAAGATGCTGGGCAAACAGTAATCTAGTCACTAGCCTGCTTTCCGCACCAAAACCCGTAACACGGGGCAACGGCTCATTCAGCAATTCCTAACCTGCACTGTGGTCGCTGATCCCGGTGAAAGGCTTCCCTTTAAGATGGGAAATGTCAGTTATAATTATATCTTCCCAGGACATGACCCTTCAATCTTTGCCTCCTTTCCTCTGTTATTTGTGGAGGCCTTCACAAAGGACGGCCTTGTTGACCAGATGCATCTCGAGAGCGCAGTGTTAGGCAACGCCTCGTATGGAGTTTTAAGGTTGCGTTTCACATAGTTTCCAGCCAGCGATGAGCTCAACATATCGAGTGGTCGGAACATTCAGTTAAGAGGAATCTCTTTATTATTTGGGCCGGTCCGTGACAGCTGTGTTTTTGTGTGTGTGTGTGTGTGTGTGTGTGTGTGGCGCATTACTGCGCGAAACCAGGAGTGTGGTGTAAATATAAAAAATACATTTGTGATAAACTTTAGCATTTGTTTACCATATGGGATATATAACAAACAATGGAGGTATGAAGAGAGCATTTCAGTGTGGGAGCCGCAGCGGTGGGAAAAGCCCATGAGAGCGTCGTCCAAGTGCTTTTGAAAATCCGTCCCCAGCCGACAATGAGGAGCATTGATTCAAAGTACTACTTCTACAGTACTGCTCCCGCTCAGTGGGCTGCCCTGGTCAAGTACGTCAGTGTTTTGACTGCCCATTCTCCCTGAAGAGCAAATTCAATCTGCACCACTCTCCTACCAGTTTAAAAAAAATGAAAGGCCGCGCCACCTCTCAAACGTCCCTGTTCAAAAGGATTCCCCTCCTTCTCCCCCCCCTATATCCCACTGTTGCTGTAATAATGTGCACTGAACTCCCGCACCTGAGCACTGATGAAAAGCATCCCGCTGCTGTGCAGCGTTATTATGCGTCAAACTGCTACATAAAGCAACCATTCATTCCCTCAATGTCGCAGAGCCGTTTGATTTAAGCCTCAAAATCCAAAATATAAAAGTAAAATGCTAATCTTTGGCTGTTGCCACCCACTAATTGTTGTGTTGGCTGGGTGTTGAAACCACATAATCAGTAGTAGTGGGCAAGCCCCATCATTTTCCATTACACACCTCAAAAATTTGCCTAACTGCTCCAGCAACTCTTAAGAACTTCCATTTGAAGTCACTTTTAAATACTTAATCTGTCATTATGTTCAGGGGACACATTACAGGTGAATACGGTAAAAGAAATGAACTAATAGATGTTGCCATGAAACCTCCACAGTAATTAATGTAACGAGAAGATATCTCCCTGAAACTTCCCCAGTTGATTACTCACATTAAGACAGAATTGTTTTTTGTTTTACAAGTTTTCTAACGAGGCATTATCTATTGGTAACCTTTGGTGTGAATTTAGGATAAATCTACAGAAGTCAATAGAGAGAGTGTAGTAAAATAAACACCTGAATGTGTATTTAGGATGTTTTCTTTCCACTAGTCTGAGAGAAATGGACAAGTGCATGATAAAACAATATTTTTTGCCTATAGTGTCTCGCCTTAATAAAATCAAGATGGATCTTTATTTTTCGGTATGTTGCTCTAAATTCAACTTAAACCTCCGTCATTATCTCGTCCTATATCTCCCTGTATATAATCGCTACACGCTGTCTGAGACGAAACTCTAAGATGACAGCATTGCTGCATTTTACTTGGCGCTGTTTGATCAAGCACTGTACAGTGATGCTCTGTGTCATTTCCTCTGCAAAAAAATAAATCAATCTGACATAAGAGTAGGCTTCTTGCACTGTTTGCGGAATGGTGTGCATGGAAACTATTATTGTTTAGTCTCTTACGACAAGCACACAACAGCCAACTATAAGTCATCTCATAAATAAACTCACTTTCAAGTTTCCCCCAATGGCTGCCAGGTGTGGAATCTCCTCTGGTGCCAGAGGGGAATTGCCTCGCTGTCTCAAATCCACACGGCCAATATTCTTTTTTTTTTTTTTTTTTTTTTAAAGTAGACGTTTCATTTAAAAAACGACCACACTGACCCCTTCTCCTTCTGTCTGTCTGTCTGTCTTGGTCTTAATAATCATTCCATTAGGTTCCAGGACACTGATTAGACAGATGACCAACTGCTGAAAGATGCTGTAATATGGGAATGTCTGTGTGAGTCCTTGACAGGCTGCTCTATAGTTTTCATTCAC
The DNA here is from genome assembly GCA_032191485.1 of Leptoclinus maculatus. Taxonomy (NCBI): domain Eukaryota; kingdom Metazoa; phylum Chordata; class Actinopteri; order Perciformes; family Stichaeidae; genus Leptoclinus; species Leptoclinus maculatus. Next base: position 21,581,533 of record JAVDOI010000007.1, on the reverse strand, counting down.
AGTATCCTCCACTGTAGTATTCTTCTTCTCATGCAATCATTCCCCTGACACCCAGCGCTGTTTGCTGCAGTTTCTGACATTATAGGCTGGAAATAAAAGCGGAAAGAAACAAGTGACTGTAACTCGGGATAATCCTGTGTAATTATTGGACTGTCATGTCAGCTGGCTTTGTATGGAGCAGGTGTTTTAGAAGCTCGATCCCCGGATTAAATTTGTCAGAGCGGCGCAGACATGTTGTGTAATTACACATCTATACATGTCTCATCAGCCAGTTTCCTTTCTCAAAAGTAAACAAGAGATCTTTTGAGCCTGGGCCTCGCTCTGCTAACATGTTTGACTTGTGCCTTTTCACGACCGTGAAGGATGATGATTTTATATGCAGGACGTTGTTGCATACATTCAGTCCAGCTGTGCTTTTGTTATCTCTGTTACTGTGTCGTGGCTCAGGGCGTGGCACAGCGCAGTCTGTCATTATGCTGCAATGCTGGCGCTGGCACCGATTTCTGTAACTTAATCAGGTGCTTTAGGATTCCAGATTCTCGTTTTTTTTCCCTCTTCTTCAGCGCAGATAAATACACCTCGGATAGAAATGTAGTCAGTGTGCAGAACCTTTTCAGTCCGTATCAAAATGCTGTTTGATTCAGTCTGTGGCGCCTGACTCCAGTTTCACAGTGACAGCATTTACTAACAGGCCATTGAGGGGAAGTGATATCAGTCTCTCTGTTGGGTAACTTTACAGACCACCCACAGGGGGAAAACACATCTGAGGATGATCACCGACAAAGACACGGAAATGTTTACTTTGCTCGTATGAAAGAGATGACGCGTGAAAATACAGAATTATCCTGAAAATGTTACCATGAAAGTTTGCCTTGTGCATGTGTGTGTGTGTGTGTGTACATGTGTGCGATTGTCTGTCTGTACACACAATTCATACTTTTGTTTTTTCAGCACCGGCTATGGGGAGTGCCTCCTTGATGAGCCTACAGGCAGGACGTACGAGCTGCCCACCCTCCTCCCTGGTCAAATCTACAATGCAAACAGACAGTGTGAACTGATGTTTGGACCCGGTTCCCAAATTTGCCCTTACATGGTAAGTTGGCTTGCTATCAAAGCATGGAAAACCACACTTAAAAAGTGAAGAATCAAGACTTCAGGTGGAAGTAGATCTGAGATAGTTGTCGTCTACTAAGAGGTACAGCAGAACCCTCAGACATGCGATCAGAGCAGTTATTTAAGGCCAACAGATATGAAACTGTAGTCAGTTAATTGCAGTTAGGTTCTATGTTTCTTAATTGTAATATACAGTAGAATAAATGTAATCTGTAAATTGCCATGCGGAATGTTTGGCATGCATTTTCTCTCACGTTCAAAGAGGCAGATAAACTCTGCCTATTGTTGAACGCATAGCCACTAATTAAAACCTGATACTGGGCCATTTAAATGTCTGGAAAGCAATGAAGCACAAAAGAAAATGTGAATTCCTGTCTACTGACTGAAATACTGTTTGAGGAAACCAACAACCCTATTTCGATCTGCAATCACACAATCTTCCTCCCAAAAGCTTGTGTTCTCACATTATAGACAAGCTCTTTTACTATTCAGGCAAAAAAATAATAATGCTAGTGCTCATTTTTTTTGCCCCCACAGAAACAGTGCAAGAGGCTATGGTGTACCAGCGCAGAGGGGGACCATAAAGGATGTCGCACGCAGCACATGCCACTGGCTGATGGGACCGACTGTGGCAATGGAATGGTAAGTCGGTCCACATCTGTCCACAGCTGTGTTGCTTAATGAACAGATCATAGGCGTTTGATTTTCTATACTCTACGTTTTATGACACTTGTGGTGCTACAGTTGATGTTCAAGGCCTGTCAGTTTGGGAGTGTTGGTCTCAGTACAGCTGCACAGCCAAGTTGTTGGAAAATTCTGCACAACACAATTCCTTTAACTCTAATGTCTCCTTAACTCACACCTAAATGTTTTCTCCACTTCTTAGTTTTACGGGGTAGTCTGCCATTTGATCGACACACTTAATGACCCTGATGCAGTCAAGCCCACCCATCTAGTATTTTAAGCAGAGTAATTTGTTTGCAGCTACCGTGAAACCAGATCTTTTGTTTGCTTTAAACACAAAAGATGTAAATATTGGTTTGGGATCCCCATATTGCAACACTGCATGTACTTCATCTGTCTGTGTTTCTCTGCCTCATTGCATTAGAGACACAAGTCAAGCCTCCCATGCAGGGCTGCTTGGAATTCTGATGCTTTTACCCTCTGGTTCACTTCCTCTACCACGAAAAAGGAATAATTTATCATGCATTACTTTCCTGCCTGCATTCTGGTTGCAGAAACCCATGTAAATGTGGTCAGGTGATGGCCCTAGTTAGAAACTTGAAGCTTTACCCTCCGTGTTGTTACGGGGCCCCAACCCCCATTAGCCTTCATGTTCTCCTCGCTCTGGGATGCTATGCTAATTAGAGCTGAGACGGCGGGTCAGTCACTGAGGATACATGGAAAGAAGGGCTGCAGGGGAGGGGGGGGGCGGAAAGAGAAAGAGAGAAAAAGGAAAGGAAAAAGAGAGAGAGGGCGGCAAAAAAGAGGGAGAGTCTTGAGAGGGAAAGGTGAAGACGTGGGCCCTTTGAAAGAGGATGCCACCCGCCGTTCACAGTTGAGTCACCTTGTTGTGAACCCATGACCCTAAAACCTCTTAAAAAGGCGGGTGAGTGGGTCAGTGGTCAGGCCGTAACAGAGCCCAGGCTGAGGCCAGCCAGCGCTCTCACAAAAGACCTCACATCAGTGATTCTGCAGTGCAGGAGGCGGGAGAGGAGGAGGGAGGAGGAGAGTGAGGACGACGTACAGGGGGATGAGAATTTGGTGGGCTGGTGTTTAGCATTCGGAACATGCATGAGGGAAGGAAAAAGAGAAGGAGGGTTCTCTACTCTCCTTAACCTTCTGCCCTCCAGGAGTCTTTTGCAATGTGGGCCGACGCAAGTTTTATATCCCTTATATCCTTTCATCTGGCTCCATCTCTCTCCTCACCATGTTAGGTCCTGGATCAGCCCTGTCTAGTGAGAAGAGGATAACCGGCGATAGCTAACATCTTAATCCAACTACAACAACCAGACTAAAACGTAATGGCCCTGGGATTGCAGCTCCCACACTGTTCTCAGCCCGTATGTGGGAGAAACACTCGAGGAGACATGGTGTTGGTTTAATTACACCGAGTGCTTTGCTTTAATAAGCTGCAAACCCTTAACCCAATTTAAGCTGACTTAGCGAGATTGCAATAGATGTCTTGTCTCCTTTGAAACCCTGTAAACATTAATTTGATCAAAGAGGCCTAGACGTTCAAAGTTAAAACCAGTAAAAAAAAAAAGTCTTAAGTATTATTAAGTTACATATAACTATTTGTAATATGGACCTACTTAACACAAATATATAGTAACGTAAAGGCTGCAACAACACTTACGTGGTACTTTTTTAACTACATTTAGATGCATGTTATCCTAGCCATCTGAACGTTGTTGATCCCCAAATCAAATTGAAAAGTTAAGGGATCATCCTCTGGGGAAAACGATGGTACCAAATTGTATCCAAATGCAACCAATATTTGTCAAAACATTTTACTAAAAATCCAACAATGCCAGTCTCATATTGTTAGAGGAAAGATAAGGGATCATCAAAGCCATTAGGAATAAAGACTGAGGACTGCAAATGAGTGTACAGACTTTCCTGTCCTCTAATAGTTGTTGAGATCAGAACCAGAATGGTGGACCAACCAACAAACAGACATGGATGTCCCTAGATGTCTCTTTTTCTTTTTCGTATTTTTCTCAATCCACAAATAGTTTTCCTTCATTTCTTTGTGTTCTGTGTGGAGGCCCCACCTTTGTTTGTAGTGCTGAGGGCCCAGTTTCATCCTCATGCAGGGGGCTGTTTGAAGTAGGATGAGTTGAAAGAGATTGAGACCCTGTACTGACACTCAGCTGCCCATACAAGAGCTCTTTTATGTGGTATTTTGGTATGGTGTGTTTGTGTGTGTGCAAGTATGTTCATGTGCCTCAAAAGTCTGATAATCTACAAACCCATGGACCCAGGATCGTTCCTGACTCTCTTGCGTCAGTGTTGCATTGTTCTTTCTTTGTATCTCTTGGTGCCTCTTATGCATTCTTGCATTGCTTTGTCTCTTCTTCTCTTTTCCTAGACAACTTCAATGCACTGCAGCGATCACGCCTCTTCTGCTGATTCCTTTCACATTTCTTCTTCAAAGAAGTCATGAGGTTCAGGTCTAAGGCTTTATAGGGTCTTGGGTCGAGCTCCTGGCTCTGAGGTGTCTGCAGAGCCCTGGGGGGGGGGGGGGGGGGGGGTCAGATCTGGAGGATTACAACTATGTATGGAAAAACTAGCAGCAGGTATTGTCTTAGTAACCACAGCCCCCCTTTAAAGAGCTCTTTGGAAGCCTATCATTAGATCAAAGCCTGCCATGTCACTCTAGCGATTACACGGGAAACGTCATCTCTTGTAAAAAAAAAAGTGCGTTTTCTGAACGGCTAGCTGTCACCTGTTGTGACTGCGTTGTCTGCGGAGAGTTTTTCGTTCAACTGGGTTACGAAACAAAGTTGTGACCGCATCGGGTAAATGAGGTCGGAGCCCAAGAAGTGGGAGGGAGGCACGTCCTCTGAATGAAGAGTGAAAAAAAAGTTTGTTTGTATACAGCTTAGCTGAAATAGGGCAACGGGCACTGCAGGATTCGCGGGTAGATTTCTCCCCCTCTGTTCCCTTCTCCTCTGACTCTCTCTGCTTCTCTACTTGTGCCGCTCTCTCTCTCTCTCTCTCTCTCTTCCCCACTCCCTCTCTGTTGCTCAACGGGCCCTCTCACAGGGCGGCGGAGTGAGTAATGCGGTCACATGACCTTTGGCGGCGCGTCTGTCATCTGGCTCAGTGGGCCGTGCACTAACGAGGGCATCCCATCACTTGTTGTCTATAAATACCGCCACCACCCTCCCTTCCCTCCATCCTCTCTTCTCCTGCTCTTTCTCCCTTACTCCCCCTCCCCTTTTTTCGGTCCCTCTCACTCTTCAAAAGGATCCTGCATCTGTGTGTGTTTTGATTGTGTGTGTGCATACATGCATGTAGTACTTTTGTGTGTGTGTGTGTGTGTGTGTGTGTATGTGTGTTGCATTTATATTTTTGCAGAATTATCTACATTTAATATAAGTGTAAGCACATGCACAGTTGTGTCAGTGTGTGCTTTTGTGTGTGTGTTCTTGTGTGTGTGTGTGTGTGTGTAGATTAGGGGCCAACCAGCATGGTCAACAAGTGCCTGTCAAGCCAAAGCCGGGGACCGCTTAGCGCTGTCTCCACATCCCCACCATTTGAAGATCCCTGCGCTGCCTCTCACCACATCGCTGCTCAGTGGGTGGCAGAGGGAAAAAAGCGCCAGCAGAGCTTGAATAAACTGCTGTGTTTTGTTGCCAAAGTTCTTATTGTTGTCACGTGTGTCTATTCTATTGTCAGTTTTGGATGCGGCTTCGACTGAAAGCTCCCTTGCCACTTTTTTGGGAATTTGTTGAAAAATGGCGAACAAAATACTCAAGTGTTTTAGATTTCTTTCAAAACCCCAAAGGCTCCCCAGATTCTCTTAATAGGGGGGCTTAATTGAGTGGTTAGTGTAAGTGAACAAATGGGAAGTTGTTTTTGATTTCCAGAGCATTCCTCTGAAAAGAATGACGACCTGCTCTGGTTTCAGCCAATTAGAGTGAGATAGTGAGGTCTTGAAAAGCGAAGCCAGGGCAGAATGGAGTTTGTTGGCGGAGGCGGTGAGTGTTGGCTGGAACTTCCTGGCAGCCTGACAGACTTGTCGTATGATGCGGGGACGGGGTGTTTGTGTGTAACAGTGTGTGTGTGTGTGTGTGTGTCTGTGTCTGTGCTGGAGTTTGGGATTGTGAGACTGGAATCAGTGTCGCTCTCTGCTAATCTCTGGATATTTGCAGGACGTTGCCGCTTTGCTTTGCCATCATCACGGACATTTCTGTGGATTTGGGCTAACAAGAGGATTGTTGTTCTGGAATTACTGTGTCCAGTAGCCAGTGAGTGGAGCTTTCATTGCTGGCCGTGTTGAAGGAGGAAGATGTATTTACACAATTATAGTGTGTTGTCAAAATGTGTCAGAAATGTATACGCAGTTATTGAAATTAAAATATTGTATGCAAGGTGATGTATTCATTGCACATTGGCAGAAGGTGTAAATAATTACAAAATGAAAAAACACACACACACAACATCTGACATATGAAGTTTCCAATTATGGCTGATGTGTTAGCAAACAATTGCCTTTCATGACATCGTCATATTTATGAACACGTTTGCAATATCTACTTTATATGATGGCCATTTGTCAATGTTGTGTTTACATAGTGAGAGAGGTTGGTTGGGGTCATGGTTACATCATGTCCTCTCTCTTGCTCTCCATCCCCTCCCTCTTGTCATCTCTCTTCCTCCCGTCTTCGCACCCTTTTAACACAACGGAAAGGAAATATGTAACTAACGAGGAAAACTGTCTGTGTAAATCCACTCTGTAATAACAGATGTCATTTGACTCATTATGAGCAACACAAAGAATCCTTTACTACTGAATAGCTTCATGGCTCTCTATAGCCTCTTGCCTCCAGGTCAAGTTATTAGATTTGTGAGTGCGTCATCATGACTTATTGAAATTCAACGGCGGTGGTCCATGTTGCGCCACAGGTGAAAAGGTTAATTAAGCATTGTGGAGTCGACTCATCAAAGACACAGACACAACCCAACACCCCCCCCCCCCCCCCAAACAGGCCAAGGCCAACGTAAACTCCGAAACCAGACTCATGAGAAAGACACCGCAACATGAAAGGTGAAGCCTTTTGGAAATGGCCGTGTTAAAATGAAAGAGCGGAGGGCTTTTTAAATCAGTCCTCTGCCTTCTCATTCTTACAGTGATGTATGGCTTGTGCTCAGAAATGAGGTGCTCGCTGCAACAGTTTCCTGGCAATTACAGGGCAATAACTTCCAAACCAGCCAGCTGAGGAGCTCAGAGCAGATGCTGCTGTCCTCAGATACTATTCCCACTGTTGGGGTTAGTATGCTGGTGACTACTCTCTGTGGCTCTATGGCAAGGTGGTTGAACTTTATTTTGTGTGTTGGTGTGTGATTTGAGAGCAAAGTGGCAAAATGTATAGTGTGAGTTTCCCTGTGTGCATTAGATGCATGCACGTTATGTATGCGTTTGCAGATATGCACATGTCTTGTCGGTGGGAGTCGTTGTGAAATTCCTAATTTGAAACACTTGCTACTCACAGCTGGACAGGTTTCTCTCACAAGACCTTCAAATGTCTCACTACATTCCCAATTGAGGGAAAAATGTTGTTCTTTCTAGGAGAGAGTCTGCCGGTGTCCTTAATGCTTGTTTGAGCTTTGCCTTTCACCTCAGCGTTTTTCCAAGGGTGTGTTTATGCACTTTGGAAAGAGAGGCTAATTGGAATTGAGCGTGGCCCCCAGATGCCTCCAGACTCTGAGCAATCACTCTCACACTGAATGCACATTCACAGGTACACACACACACACACACAGTCATGCGCATGCTCACGTTCGCACACATACATCATCTCACACAGATGTTTTTTTTTCCTTCCACTCCCCCTTTCCTTCTTTCTTATTTTCAAGCCAAACAAAACGGTTGTAAACACAGGGTGCCAGCGGGGGGAGTGGAATGCCTCAGCAGCTTACACAGGCTTTGGTCCTCTCTGACAGACAGTCCGCCTTGTGTTTGACAGTTCCTCGGGTTCTGCCGCCTGGTTGCACTGTGGTGGTCCCTGCGTGGCCCTTGCAGTTTCCCATAAGGGGATAAGGGGGATGGGTGGCTGTCTGAGGTATAGAAGGGATGCCCAGGTCCCGGTTGACAGTCCTTAAGCTGAGGTGGGGGGAAGGGGATGTGAGAGCTATAAGGGGAGAGAAAATATGTGTTGGGTCAAAGGAAAACTGTTAATGTACATTTTAGGAGAAATCTTTGAAAGTCTTTCTTTGACGATTCCAAGAACTCTGATTGGTTAGCTCTTTTGTCTCGAGGACCGGCACCTGTTCGCCTCATTGTGGTGCGGAAGGCATTTCCACTCATGTGGATGTTTTATCACATTCCTTTTAGTCACTTTTATTCAATTTTTTTTTTTTAAATCCATTGTTTGCACTCCAACCAAATTATCAGCGTCCTCATTTTGCATTTACAAGCGGAAACAAGGCAGGAAGAATCTCAAATCAGGTCTGCATTATGGAACTGTTTGTGGTTTGTTTGGTCCATCCCCTGCAGCTGTTAACACCTGTATGCCATTGTGCACAGACTTTACACTCCATCATTAGACCTGCTAGTGTCTAGCTAGCAAGCACACTTGCAAACTAGGCCAAGATAGTAGAGGCAGCGGTGCCAAATTCTCTGTATGTTTACATGTGTTTGTGTGCGTGACTTTGTGATTTTGCAGGTGTTCATCTGAGGTAATGGCTTTAAGTTGTGAATTCAGGTTGAAGCGGAAACTGGTCAGATTAGCCATTGTCCAGCAGATGACTTTGATTGATATCCTCCCTGGATTATTAGCATAATTATGAAAATCCACTGAAGCGGATCTCACACGGTTCTGTTCTCAGGTCTCAAGAGTCTGTTTTTTATCTAGAGAAGGGGATTGAATATCTTGTGGTGGAACGGGCGTGTGGCCATGTTGAAATGATAGTAGTTGCATTTCTCATCTGGAAAGAACTGGCAATTGAAGTAACAACTTGTGCATGAACCTCACAGACTAAACTCTGTGAGGAAACGCAGTGAGAATGAGGTGTCCCCAAAGAGCATCCTCCTTTCCAGGTTATAGGTTTAAAAGCTTTGTATCTGAGGAGATAGACAGGCCGAACGGCAGAAGGGAGTTCCTGATTTCAAGCCAGTAATAAACTTTGTTCCTCTTGTTATCACAACTCTAGAGTTTCCTTATCATGGTGCCACTGCTCCCGGTGTGCCCGGACGGCTGGCTACGTACCCAGACAGACGGCGTCTTGTCCTGCATTCTTTCAGTGAACAGGACCCTCCGATATCTTAGCCACTGAGAAGGGGATTTGGTTACACACAAAGGGAAATGGGCCTGCCGTGCTTTGCTTATGAAAGCAGTGTTAGCCCTTCTTGGCAAAGGTTGGTTAGTGGGTACACACTGTTTGATACCGGGCGCCTTATTTTCTATGTCAAAGTGGGTCTACTGTATGAATGAAAGATATTATGTAATTCTGTATTTACAACTCAAGCCTGTCTTTGAACGTTTTTTGTTGACATTTCAATTTCAATGACTTCAGGCTTGAGAAACAGAGAGCCCATGTGGAAAAGAGTGTGCCTTCATGCAAATAATGTCATCATATCACTTTTTAGAAGAAAAGAGCACCCCCAAATAAAAGATATATTTGGTTGACACGAAAGAAGTATTCTACCACGTACTGTACATTTCAGTTAGTGGTTTCTCCCATTGACACTTCCTGTCTTTCGCTGTCTTCCACTATCTCTATTTCTGTCTGTATCCCTACCGCTCCTTCCCTCTCCCGTCTCTCTTTGGACAGCTGGAGGAGTTGGACGCCTTCCTCGAGGGTAAACAATAGTGGAATTAGGATTTCTTTCAAAAATATAGCTTGCGATCTAAACAGAGGATTAAGAAGGAACAGATGAACACCACTCCCAGCTGTGCCTGCGTTAATTCTGCAGTCTGTGTTTGTCTTCAGATCTGTAGCAGTTGCAGTCATTTATTGTGTGTCTGTTGCAGTACTGCAGACACGGGATGTGTGTAAACAAGGAGTTGGACCTGCAGCCAGTCCATGGGGAGTGGGGTCCCTGGGGGCCCTACAGTGTTTGCTCCAGGTCCTGTGGTGGAGGAACCCGGAGTACCGCCAGAGACTGCAACAAGCCTGAGTAAGAAAGGATCGGGCATTTATGACAATCAAACCCATTACAGACTGTTAATGTGTGTTAGACTCTCAACCAGTAAGAGAAGCAGTGAAAAAGAGAGCAGTCATGCCTGAATAAGAGTTGTAAACAAGCTAAAGTGAGTTTTAAACCTGCATGTCAGATTCATTTAGCCAGTCAGAGAGAGTTTGTTTCCTAAGTGTGAATTGAATGTAAACACTGTGGGTTTGAAGCCATAAAGACCAGTCAAACAAGAGCAAACATGGTCTTTAAATTGAAAATAAGTGTAGTGCTTCTGTGATCTGTCCCGTCTCGCTCCAGGCCCAGAAATGGAGGGAAGTTCTGTGTTGGTCGCAGGATGAAGTTCCGCTCTTGCAACACCGAGCCGTGTCCGCGAGGACAGAAAGATTTCCGCGAAGAGCAGTGCTCTCAGTTTGACGGCAAGCACTTCAACATCAACGGTCTACCTCCCACCGTCCGCTGGGTCCCCAAGTACAGTGGCAGTGAGTGCGCCAATGTAATCCCAAAGCATGTCATTTGGTGCATTTAACTAAAATGCCGCACACCACAGTGTGTGTGGGAGGGATTCGAAGGCCAATACATGCAAAGTCGTGATATCTGTGCGTCTTCTGCTTTTGAATCTAATGCAGTTGTAATACATTAGGGGAGAAGAGGGAATGGGTGGATGTGCAAGTTAGAGTATATCTGTGGGTGTGTCCTTTCTTTGTCATACCTTGCAATACCCACGATAAGAGTTGCAAGGGTTAAATCTTTAGTTGACACAAAACAACAGCAACATTAAAGCAACACGCAGCCCTTCCATAGCCTGCTCAGCTACACGAGATTACCATCTGGCAAAGACCACCTTGTCTAAATTACTGCAAGTGACTCATTTATGTAATTAATGCTACACAAGCAAACGGGCCAAGCCCCAGAGCCAGTGCGCTGTCAGATACAGAGTGATTCTTCCAAACAATGGATACGAATTTGGAAAATCTAGCAAGTGTCCTCTGAACTTTGCAAAAAACAATTGAAATAGGTATAGGATGAAAAATGTGTTTTGTTTCATCAGCACGTGCGAGTCATCTTGAGGCTTTTCATCTTGTTATTGTTCAGGATTTTTATTTTATTAATCTCATCAGCAATAGTCCAACTTTTTCCATAGTCTGCTTTCTTTCTCCACGCAGTACTAATGAAGGATCGCTGTAAGCTCTTCTGCCGGGTCGCTGGGACTACGGCGTACTATCAGCTGAAGGACCGCGTCACAGACGGCACGCCATGTGGGCCAGATACATACGACATCTGTGTTCAAGGCCTCTGCAGGGTATAATGAACCTATGTGTACACACGCACACACACACACACACACACACACACACACAAGCTTCAACATTAACGTAATCTTAGTTATATTATCATGATGTCATGATATGCAGTGTCATATGTTGCAGACAAAAAAAACAACTGTCCGCTTAGTCATACCTATACACGATTCACATTTTGTAATAAATGGAATGGATGAAGCTTGACTTTTCATTCAGACTAATCATTTTAAGTATGGTTTACATGAATTCACAAATCTTCTCTCCATCTGTACTTCTTCAGCAAGCAGGCTGCGACCACGTTCTGAACTCGAAGGCCAGGAACGACAAGTGCGGAGTGTGTGGCGGCGACAACTCGTCGTGTAAAACCCTGGCAGGGACCTTCAACGATGCTCAGTATGGTAAGTCGCACCGCTCACATTACATGTACGGTACACTTATAGCTGACTGTTCTCAAAAAAGGTGTCGCTATTAAACATACTGTATGTCAGCAGCTTCTGCAGAGCGACTATCCGATACGCAGTAAACATAGAAGAGCTTAGAATGACCTCAGTTCCACGTGGCTGCAACGCCTATTAGGTGCTGCTGATGTCACGTCTGGTTATGTTTAAACATATTAAGCTTGATTTACAGCAACGATACGTGCTTCAGCTAGATTTTGGAAAAATGCAGAGCACCAATCTTCTGTAAATCTTTTAGAAAACTGATTAACACAGCGACCTCACTCTCTCAGGTCTTCAGATAGCAAACACAAACCTGACATCACCCCTTTGAACTGTCCTTGCATAATGCGGTGCCTCAGTGTGGGCCAACTGCTTGATTGCATCCAATCCTTTTTCAGGTCTGGGCAGCAAAACAGCAGATGCATTAGCATAAAAGCCCTGGGTGCGGCCTCCATCATGTTTACTGATTGTACTTATAGTTTGGCGCTGAGCTTGAGCGTCTCTATCCATCTGCTTTCTTTCTGCACTCTATTTTATTTGAGGATCGTATTGAACCACTGAGCTCAGCCCTGGTAACTTGGCTTGACCTTAAGAACGAGAACACGAGTGGGAGTACAGCCCAGGCAGGATATCCCTCTGCTCCTGGGTCGAGGCCTGTCTTTCTTTCTTTCAACCTTTTGTCCTTTTCTTGTTTGATGTCTCTCTATTTCTGAGTCTCTTCCTTTGTCTCTCTCTTCACTTCAAACCAGAGTTTTTCTTTTTTGTTTTTTTTAGGATAGTCTCAGTGTTTATACGTGTTAATGGTATTTCGATAGTCTTTTGCTGTCCTGTTAATTTTTTTCCCCAGTAATCTAACACATACACACTTGACACTGATGTTGTTGCTAGGTCTCTTTCCATCTTTATAGATGGAGTTTCAAGTTTCAAGTAAGCTGTACCTGAGATGTACCAGTGGACTTGATACAGGCTTATATTTTCTATATTTTCTGGTTTCTTCAAATGTTGCTAAAGCAATGAGAGCATACAATGGAAACCTAAATGTTTCAGAATGGGGGAAAAAAATAAAAAATCTAATCACAGTAAAGGCAAAGCAAGCAGATGTTTGTCATCAACCCAGTCAGTACTGTCTGACAACTTGCATCAGGGTGAGCATGTGACGCCTTCTAATTTTCCCCTGCAGGGTATTAATACATCATCTTCTTTCTTGCTAGTGACAGAGGGAAGCATGTTTGAGGTAAACCCCAGCGTTCCGTTTCTTTTCCCCATGGTGCTGTGTTTACTGTTCATCCCTGGGTCACTCTGTGGTGGCAGAGGATTGTGTGTGTGGTCATTTGTTAAGCTGGGGGATCTCGGATGCCTCAGATGGCTTGTGGATAGCATGTTCCCTCAGAGGGGGGGGGGGGGGCGTGTTTGCGGTTTCTGAAGTTCATACACCCCTGTTTTTTTAATGAGCTTATCCTGTCCCCAGTGTTTAGTGAGGGAATTTGACATGACACACAAAACAGTAACAGGAGGTTGTGTATAGATTTTTGGGTTGTGGTGAAAAGGGTTTATTATGAAGGAATATAGTAGTAGTTGTAGTAGCTTCATGTGCAGTATGACTTCAAATGAAAACGTTTTTCAGTCATGGTTTACATGGATTGTGATGACTATACAGTTTGTTTGTGTGTGTGAGAGAAGATTTACATGGCTGATGAGAGGTAGATATGTAAACCAAGTGCTGCCCCCGAGTGGCTCAAGGTGTCAGGCTAACCATCATATCACACCGGCCCACACCTTTCCTCTCATGCCATTCAGTTTAGATTCAGTTTTTTTTGAAGGCAGCAGTAAGTAGTTGGAAGACCAAATTCTCAAGCTGAACTCTCATAATGAAAGAAGCGAGTGATTATTGATGGTCTCCAACTGTGCGTAACATCCATTAATGTACCTGTGGAAATCTCATCTTTTACTGGATTTTATTGGTTTTACCAAATGGCCAGTAGTACAAAGTTCATCATCAGTACAGTACATTATGGATTGTAATCCATTAAATAATATGTTCTTACTCATCTGAGTATGTCTTTGAGTTGTGTCTCATCTGCTAGCTCCTTTTTTTAAACATAAAAGGTTACATTTGTTATTTATCTTGAGATTATTATGATTATATATGATAACTCTGTGTCAGTACCAAAATGTTACTTTTCTTTTCAAAACCTTACTTGCACTTACTTGGAAAATACATATTTTTTTCCCGCCAAATCTATCTATCTATTTTTTTTTTTTAAATAGAAGAAGCTAAATTCATCAAATGTTGAATGATGTCTAAACTGTACAAAAACTTGACCTAAACAGCCTAGAATTGGCATAATAAGTATTTAAATACACAACAGGACGATCAAAGCTTAAGTACAAATCTCAACAAGCACTCAGTGTTGTACGATAGTTTTCGATACTTGCTGCTGCGGATACGTTCCAACAAAGTGTTTCGCTTACATACCCTATTTATTTCATACCCTTCCCCCTGTTCGGTCTCTATATTCGCTTTTTTGTCGTCACGTCTTGGCTTTCACATGCTCACTCCTTTTGTATGTTAGTTTATCATGGGACAACAGGTCCGGTGTAGTAATTACAGGCCAAAGGTAGGTCCAGGGAATAATTACATATCATTTCACGGTCGGGCCTCTGAGACTAAAACAAGGCCTCCTGCAGGTTATTTGAGAGGACTAGACCTTTTTTTTGTATTTTTCCAAGTGTGACATTTAAATCCCCAGTGGTTGGAACCGGACTTCCCTGACTGGGATTCGGTGTAGCATAGTGAAGCTATTATGGAAATCAAGGTGGGACCACTCACTGCTGTTATTGTGGCTACTTTGTTCCCTTTTGAGTCTTCATAAAAATGGACTTTCCGTGCTCTCTTTCTCTTCTTCTTCAGGTTACAACACAGTGGTGCGGATCCCAGCTGGAGCCACCAACATTGACATCAAACAGGTCAGCTACTCTGGAAAGCCAGAGGACGACAACTACCTCGGTGAGTGTGGTGTTTGTTTGTGTGTGTGAGATGTGTGTGTGTCAGCGTAACGATGTGGTTTTAAGCAACACTGTATCGAATTGCAGGTTTTCTTGGGAGAATCAATCCAAAGTGGAAGCAGTCCAACCTAATAAGATGTATACATTACAGCCCTTCAGTTCTCATCTCATAGGTCAATGCCATTATCCCCTAACATGACCATAAACCACCCAGACTTGGTGACCCAGAGTTGTAGAGGCAGGCTTTTAGTGAAGGAGGGTAAGGAAACGTGGGCCAAACTGTTGTCAAACTGTTTTCATAAAGGAAAGGAAACTGTCATTTGTACTGAGTGTATATGGTGGAAACTAGGAGGGGTGTTGGTCCATCTGGTCATGGCAGAGAGGGTTGGTTGGGAAAGCAAATGGAGTGTCAGCCCCTGAGAAAGATAAATGAGGCAGCAATAGGTGCTAATTAGAGGCATGTGGAGCCCAGGCCGCATGAAAGTGGATACAGGGGTATAGGGTTAGATGGACCCACCGGGCTCAGAGTGTGTGTGTGTGTGTGTGTGTTTCTGTCTGCGTATGTGCTTGCACGTGAGAGAGGGAGACAGACAGAGAGGGAGGAAAAAAAAAAACGGAGAAAAGGAGTTTTGCCTATGTTGTAAGGGCGGGCGCCCATTTTCAGATGGTTCAAGTCAGGTTCAAGATGTTTTAAGTCAAATTGTCAGAAAACACATCTGGCAGGGCCTCGTTGCCATGCCGCTGTGAAAAGCTTCACTCCCGCTGCTGCTGAGTGCCACAACCACACAATGCGCGAGCGGTGCCTGTATTACACATGGTCGGTATTTGCAACGCCCTGTCTTTGTCAGTCAGGCTCGTACAGTATGAAGACATTTTTTTTGAGAAGATCACTGCACTCATGACTAATAAAAAAAAAAAAAGGAGACGGTGCCTTTGAAGTCGTTGCTCCTTAACTTTGAAGCTCTCCCCTGTGGACACCTTTCGAAAAAAGCAGCTCAATGCTCACCTGTTTAATTTGCTTTTGCTCAGTTTTATTTATTCATTTTTTAGTCTCTATGATATTTATCTCTCTTTCCTTTTGTTGCTACTAAATTGCGTCTCTCGTTCATGTCTTTTATTGTGAAGCACTTTGTGAAGTCTGCTCTCGAAAGCTGCTGTTGAGAAATTGTACTCACCTACTTAACAATGCTAAGGTGCAAGAAGTCTCTGCACACTTTGGGTCTAAAGCAAGTATTAGATGACGAAGCTTAGTATTCGCTGGTTGGACCTTTTCGCAGGGAAAGTATAAAACGTATAGAAGTTACGTAGAGCATTTGCTGTGGTCTCTAGAGTCACAGAACGGAAGGTTTTGGAGAGCTCAAGCTCTTCTGGAAGCGCATGGTGGCTCAACACCTTTTTAATACCCACTCCTTCCTCCATGCTGGTTTCTCCTTTTATGTTTGACCTGTATCAAAACGCGTGTACTGGAAAACAAACTTAATCTTGTAATGTGCCCCCGAAGTCACGTTAACTCATTTTATCTCCACTGTTCAAGCAATAAGATGTACATTTTTCTTGAAAATAGGCTTCAGAATGAGTGACTCCTTGGTGTCAGTACCAGGCTTAAGTTCATTCAATGTTTGTAGCTGTGTGTCCGTGTGCACATTTTCTAAGGCGTTGTTTTTTTTTTCCACTTCATCATTTTCAAAAACCCCACAGACCCCACAGTTATCTTCCGGCGAAAGATAACTAGCTGGCATCCAACAATGTGTCGACTTCAATGTAAACAAAGTTGCTCCTAGGGACTTAATCACATACATTGTTTCAGCATGCTCCTTCAGATCCTAATTAACTGCATGTTTCTTGGAACCATAATGTTCGAGGTAGAGAGAGAGAGAGAGAGAGAGGTGGTCAGTGTTCATGTGGGGTTTATGTGCTAGTTTGCCAATTTTGAGTGTTTATCCATGTGTTCCTGTGTGTTATTTGTGTGTGTATGTTTATGTACTTGATTGTATTTGCAGTCAGTGGAGATCCTTTGTTTGCCTTGCAATGTCAGTCATTACGGAGAGTCACGCAGTCTTAACTCCAAATAACTGCAATTTTGTGTCACCAGTGTTTCAACACAGGCTTTGCAGAACAATAGTTCTCAAGGACAGTTTACTTAACTTATAGCCTGAAATAATAAGTGCCACATCTCATAAACATTCCCAAATCCGCAAGAACCAAACATTCCTTCACTTGTGCCGAGTTCTTTTAACATTTGGAGCTCTGCGTTGTTTATGCTTTGTGTCCGCTTTGTTTTCTCATTCCAGCATTATCTGACAGCCAGTCCAGCTCTCTCCTGAATGGGAACTTTGTGGTGGCCATGTTCAAAAGGGAAATCACCTTCAAGGGAACCGTCATCGACTACAGCGGCTCGGACACAGAAGTGGAGCGCATCAACTGCACTGACCGCATCGAGGACGAGCTCATTCTGCAGGTTTTTAATAACTGAATCCGACTTTGTTATACTGTATATTGCTGTGTTTTTTCCTCCTTTTCGTCTTGATCCCTACAGCTCTCCCTGTAAGAGTTTACTGTCTTCTAACCTCTTCAAATACTAAGCTAGATGTCTGTCTAAAAGGGTGATATCTCTGTGTGGACTTAGACAAAATAAGGACAGCACTGCTAAGTCTTTTGACCTTGCCTTTTCCCACCATTGTTTCCACAGGTCTTGTGTGTGGGAAACCTCCACAACCCAGATGTCCGTTACTCCTTTAATATACCCATCGAGGAACACAGGGAGCAGTTTGTGTGGGATCCCTCAGGCTCCTGGCTCGAGTGCAACCGCATCTGTCAGGGTAAAGACCTCAGCTTTGCTTCCAAATTTACACACATGAAGAATAAGATGTTTTCTCTTTGGCTTTAGTGGATCTTAAAAAAGCTTTGCAATTGCACAAAATATCTGGAAGATGTGCAGTTCTGATACACACATGAAGTACATATTTAATATACTTTGAGACCAAAAGGTATTTCACAAATTGGAAAATGTGTTCTTGTGAATATAGGGCTATAGAGGTGTGTGTAGAGCTGTGTGCTCTAACTATTACAGCAACTTGTGACATAAACTATAAAACATTACCCCCCAAAAATGTATATGAACCATAATGTCTCTTAGAGCTCTTATGACACCAAATCGTATTACATAGACATGAATACAAGTGTCAGGACACTTTAGGATTAGCATTTCTCTTGCATCACTTAAACTCACGTCTGGATTTAAAAACGCACTCATTCATGCTTTCCTTCCATAAATCCCCCTCCTGGCAACCCCAATTTGACCCTGGCCAATCTCATCGCCCGACACCTTCCCTTTCGCCTGGCCCTTAACCCGACTAAGCCCCTCAAATTTCTCCTTTAAAAGCCAGCTAGTCAGGCTTCCCAGTGTGTCAGAGGGCACAGTGGGATCCAGTAAAGAGATGTATTTGTGTGGGTGTACGTCCGACATGTACCCCTAAGGCTGCACGATGAAGGACTGGATGTCAAAAAAGCTGGTCAGACTTGCTTAAAGGTGAAGAAATGTGATATTTTTGCCATCGAGCTGTCTGCCAGATGTTATCTGATTTGAACACATGCTTTTCCCCCCACGTGTCTGTGTGCATGCGTGTGTGCAGGTGAGCGAAGACGAAAGGTGGTATGTGTGCGTAAGAGCGATCACCTCGAGGTATCGGACCAACGCTGTGAACATTTACCTCGTCCTGTTGCCGTTGCTGAGCCCTGCAACACTGACTGTGAAGTCAGGTGCGCATTAATGCACAAGAACACACACACACACGTGCACCCACAAAACAAATTTTAACGGAGCACACGCAGCCAAACATTTTTTTCTACACCTCCTCTTCACAGGTGGCACGTCGCTGGGAAGAGCGAATGCTCTGCTAAGTGTGGCCCAGGCTACCGCAGTTTGGATGTTCAGTGTATGAAGTACAGCCTGATGAAGAGACAGAGTGAGCGGATGGAGGCCAGCGCCTGTGGAGGCGCCGCCAAACCTCAGACCAGAGAGCCCTGCCATGGGGACTGTCTGCTTAAGAGCTGGCAGTACAGCGCCTGGTCACAGGTACAGTCAGTGGAAGAATTGTATCAGATATACGCTGGCCAAACAGACTGATTGCAAATTGAAGGGAAACAAAAGTGAGACCCTGGTCCAATTAGAGGCATATTTAGGAATTATGTATATATTATTTATATATTTCTAATGTCTGATAATGTATGTACTGTATATAATTGTTCATCAACTACATTGATAATGCTTTGGCGCGATGTGGCCCCTAATAAACTCATATATAAAGTATGTTGTACCTTCCAAACATCATTTATTTCTGATTTGCACTTTAATTTCATTACCATTGCATCATTGGAGACAGCATGTGATAGATGAACACATGATTAAGTGGGCTGAACATGTTCAATGTATTCTTGTATACAGTGCTCTAAGACATGTGGACGTGGGAGCCGTAACAGAGAGTCCTACTGTATGAACAACCTGGGCAGACGGCTGGTGGACAGGGAGTGCAACGAATACCAGAGGGTGGTCACTGAAACCTGCAGCGACCAGCCGTGTCCGAAGTGGACCATTAGCGAGTGGAGTGAGGTGGGGAACTCTCATGCACATACAATACACTATAGTTTGTTGGTAAGGTATTAAGATATTAAGACCAATTAGGATAGACATGGGGGTGTGCTGTCAACTATTTTCACAACAGGGTGGATGTCACACACTCGTGCATACTCTTATATTAATGACGACTTCTTCTCTACCCCCCCCCCCCCCCCCCCTTCACCACCCAGTGCCTGGTGACCTGTGGTAAGGGGATGAGACACAGACAGGTGTCCTGTAGCATGGGAGCCGGGGAGGAAAAGCTGAGCGAGCACCTCTGCAACCCATCCAGCAAACCTCCTGCTGTGGGGAGCTGCGAGCTGCCCGACTGTGCGTCCTGGCAGGTCGGCGTCTGGGGAGCGGTGAGTCCTGCGGACACACACACAGATCAGACATAGACACACCGGGGGGGGGAGGTGACTCGATGCAGTGTTTCCCTGAGGAAATGGGCTTCATGTGTAGCTTGCTGTCTAGGATCCAGACTCGTATCTGTTAGTCTGTGTGTGTGTGTGTGTGTGTGTGTGTGTGTGTGTGTGTGTGTGTGTGTGTGTGTGTGTGTGTGTGTGTGTAACCTGATATACCGACAAGTTACGGAGGAGTGTGCTCTGACTCCAGCTGCTATTTCCTCCACGGTGCTTTCACTTTACCCCTCATATCCTGTCAGACTAAACCTGACCCACAGTGCAGACACACACACACACGCACGCACGCACACACACACACACACACACACACACACACCTACACACACACACACACACACACACACATCTTCCTATGCATTCAATCTTCTAAGTTTCCAAATATTTCTGTATAGATTCAGCCCTGTTAGGGTAAAGCACAAATTGAATGAAACATGTATGAATGGCCATTCATAGTCTAGTTTATACATTCAGGTCTAATGCCCCCCCACCTGTTTGTATGAAGTCAGATAGTGATATTTACAGAGCTGGAATATATCAGGTCGTTAATGCCTGTGTAATCACAATTTGCTGCTCAAATAAACCTATCCTGTGGCACTTCCTCTGCTCTCATGTTGTACCTGAATGTGGTCCGATCGCCTCGTATGTGAGTTAAGAATCGGGTAAAGGGTTGATTTAAGACTATGGGTGTGTATGTGGACGCATGTGCTCATTAATGTGTGTGTGTGTGTGTGTATGCACGTCGCTCTTACCCAGGCTCTGCTGAGCTGAATCTCTAAAGAGGCCCCGTCTGAGATATCAACCTTGACATACTTAGATAGAGTTTGAGATAGCTTGCGGTTGACCGGACTTCCCTCTTCTTCTGTTTATATGTGTGTGTATGCGTGTTTGTCTTTCAGTGTGCGGTGACCTGTGGCCATGGCTACCAGATGAGAGCTGTTAGGTGCGTGTCAGGGGGCTACGGTGACACAGTCGACGACAGAGAGTGCAATGCTGCAGCAAGGCCTAGAGACAGTCAGGTAAAAAAAAACTTTATTATTTACTAACTGCTCATACTCTCTCCAAACTCAAACATTGAAGGTTCACCCTTATTTGTGTCAGTGATTTCCTCTTGGGGTAAAGAAATGAAATGCAAGTCATAAAAGGCTACATACAGCATCATCTGAGGTCAGGATGCAGACAAGACATGAGGCTCATTATAATTGGGTGTTAGAAAGATTTCACTGCGCAGATTTATTACAACCACATGGTAAAGTTGTCGGCAGGAAAACAAAAGCAAAGAGAGACTAAAACGTTTCGAGCTGAGCAGAACTGTAAAGTGATTCAGCCACATGCATTCAGTTATTGTCATATTTCATGTCAAGCACTTGTCAATCTTGTAGTCTTTGACGATACGACCTATCACTACAAACTTTAAAAGTCGATGAACATCAGCAGCTTCTTTAAATGCCTGCTTGTTCTGCTTTGCTTTGACCCAAAGTCCAAATGTGCGTCAAGGATGGACACTGAGCATGAGGCTGCAGCACACTTTACCTGAGTGGTTTAAGTGTGTTACATAAGGGCTCTTAGGCTGATGGACACAATGAGGTAGGCGGAAGATGTTAAACTGATGACCTTTCAGGCTCCAGATAGGTGATATCTGTCTCAGCTTTTTTTTACACCCGGATCTTTGAATCTAAGGAAGTCTCTGAAATATGTTTAGAAATATTTTTGGTATATTTACTCCCGTTGCGTCAATGTCCTGTGATGCATGACTCAAGTAATCATTTGACTGTATTTGCATGTTTTTCGTTGTAGGACTGTGAGATGCAGGCGTGTCCCTGGGCCTCTCCGGTACAAAGCACACCTCGTCCTGACAACTCCGCTCAGCTCCTGACCCAGTGGAGATATGGCTCCTGGACTGCGGTAAGGAACCATATTGCGTCTAACAGAGCCTATTACAGTCTGTGGGTTTACCTTATACAGTCCAAAGAATATAAAAAAAGCGATGCATTTTTCGTTGAATGGTAAACAAATTCTTCTACTGTTTCGTTCATCTTCCTGTGTGTAGCTTGAGAGAAATGATCTGCTGGGCTTTGGAATCTGACTTAGCTCTCAAAGAGTGAAAAATGAGCATACTGATGAAAAAGTTTGTATAAATATATGAATGTGTAAGTGTGTTTCTGCGTGTAATTTAAGGAAACCACACTCCAGTAATGATGGATCTCCTGCATATGCTAGATCGACAAATTCAACTTTATTGTATATCCAAACATTCCTTCAGATAGCGCATACTGTACATGACCATGATCCTCTTTGGCATTGTCTCTTTTACCCCCTGCTGCATCTACACACACACACACACACACACACACACACACACACACACGGGCACACGTACACACACAGGCTCCACTGTCTGGGCTGAGAGGCCCCTCTGTCTCTCTGATACTTTGCATTGTTACTCGTCGCAAATGAAAACCAGATTTCATCTAAACACGAGTCTACGGTTTCTAAGATTGAACCCCATCTGTCAATCTGAAAGTCGGTGTGAGCTCACATGTCAAAGAGGCCAGCGCCGGTGTGGTCTTACACACACACACACACATATCATACACACACACACCACGTGCACACATACACATCCATACAATCCCCCCCGAGCAGCGGAACTGCCATCCTCTTTAGAGAGTCATTGATATCAGAGGGATATTAACGTGCCTGTTTGAGCTGGAGCCATTTGATTGCATTAGGTATTCATCCCCTCAGAAATGTTTACTGTGATGTCCCTTTGAGATGGCAGGGGTACAGCTACAATAGAGTGTGAGCAGCTGAAAGTTGATCAGGGAGTCACTTCAGGACACCAGCAGCTGCAGATACAATCATGAAACGCCTTTATTTGTGACACAAACATGTCGCCTTATCTGTTAGGGAGTAAGACATGTCTGGTACTTATTGCAATATGAACACCGGTGTCAGGGAGTTTAACGAGCATCAAACAAACCACCTTGAAGATATCCTAATACAAGATATTACAACTTTCTTGAATTGTGCTTTTTGCATTACGGTTATTTACTTTTAGAAGAAACAAAGGGCCATTTGGTAACTTCAAATGGAACATAATTGCAGCGTTACAATGACACTTTGTGCTATAAGATATCTGGGTAAATTGTCTGTCTACTACAGGTACAATAGACCCATAGATACATTGACATGTAAGACAAATATTGATCTCAGCTCTGCTTGTATCTGTGTGTCCTCCAGTGCTCGGTGTCCTGTGGCAAGGGAAAGCGGGAGCGTTACGTCAGCTGCAGAGATGCCCAGGGAGGAGTCGCTGACGAGTCACACTGCACCCACCTGCCCCGGCCCCCGGAGTCCTCGGCCTGCTTCAGCCCCTGTGGCCAATGGCGTGCCGGGGATTGGTCTCCTGTGAGTTAAAAAAAACATCCAACACTGTGTCCAATCGATACAGATGTTTTCCACTGCAGAGACTTTCAGTACTCAACCACAATGTTAAAATCATCCTGAACCAAAATGGGCTCTAAGTACTGCTGTGATCTTGGACAGTTTAAAAATATGACATTATTTTTCATTATTTCAACATTTGTAACACCTTTGGTTCTCTGTCCCAAGTGTTCAATGACTTGTGGCGTCGGAAGAACCACCAGGCAGGTGGTCTGCTCTAACTACCACCAGCCAGTGGACCAGTCTTTCTGTGACCCGGATGAGACGCCTGCGACAGAACAAGAGTGCACCGCTGCCCCCTGCCCCTCTATCTACCACCGCCAGCGTATCAACGATCAGCCCTACGGATATCCCCAGGACCCCGGACGCCATCCTGGCCACAGCAGCTGGAATGTGCCCTCAGCAGACAACCAGTGGAGGACCGGACCCTGGGGCGCAGTATGTTCAGCACATGATCTTTGGGGGAAAGAGGGGCTGTGCAGAAACATTTTGTCTGGCGGTAGAATCATTTTAGTTTTGTTGTCAAGTAAAGGGAACCAATTAAGATCTTCTCATGGATACATATTCTTCATTGCCACATGCAATTTAAGTGTTATGGAAAAAAAAAAAAAAAGAACACCTTGTACGTGTTGTCATGAAGGCCTGTGTGTGTGTCTGTCTGTAAACACATTCTTGTGAACACATTCACTTGAATGTAGCAGATGTTTCCATTTACAAGGGCAGAGGGCCATACATGGTTAAGGACTTTACAAACAGCACCAAGGGATATTTATGTATATGGTGTGTCAGTGTATGAATAGATGTTCAGGACTCTATTGCTGTGTAACGAAAAAACTAGGTTACCTCAAGGTAGAGCCTTGATTTCTTTTGGCTGAAATTGATAAGGCACTAACAAACCCAAATGGTTTGGGACAATCAAATTGTCAAAAAAGCAGGCACAATGTTTTTTTTTGCATTTAACTGTGTCTGGTATTTTCAGGTCTGTTCAGGGGTGTAGTTAGGGTTGTGTCTCCTGTGTGTAGTTTTGTTTGCATGATGTTATTTTGGCATCCGATTTGCCATTAAATTGCCCTCGTGTACCCAGACCACACCTTATCGCAGAGAGCTATTTTGGGATTTACATGGTAGGTAGCACATGAGTTAAGGTAATTTGTGATTCTTACTAGTAATCTCATCCACAATCACTTGTTTGAATCACTTTTAGTTGATTAAATCTCTGTAGACAATATATGGAATGTGCTCTTTCACCCTGAGTTTGTGCTTTCACAGTTATTAGAAGTCTATTACTCCCATCAAAAGACCTGGATATTTTACTGTGAAACTCTATTTTGGAGATTCATTTCATGTTTGTTTGGAGGACATGTTTTTTGTGTGGTTTTTATCTTGTTTTTCTGAAAGCCATGAGAAGATCATTGCTCTATTTTCTAAACCCCCCAGCAGCAGAGGCATTCATCCCAGTACACTGTTCAGTCTCACGTAATGAACTTGACTGTGCTCACTGCTGTTCAGGCTCACTCTGTGCTGTCCTCCCTCACATACTATAGAGAGCGTTGACTGTGCTCACTCCCATTGACAGTTGGGGATGTGTCATTTTAATTGGATGCAGAGTGTACCTACTGCTCTGTTCAAGGATGTGTTGTTCAATGTCCTTCATGGACTGATGTTTTTCCGTCTTTGGAAGATCATTTTGAACAGCGCAGCTGAGTTTGGCCTTGGTTAGACTCAGCATAACTAGTTGTTATGTGTACCATATGCGTTTGTGTAACTTCCGACTGTGTCCCTAACCCTAGGATACAGTCAGAAGTTAAGTAAGTGAAGCTAATAAATAATAATTGGCACATGGCAAAACAAAGATTAAATAAGTCCATCTGTGTTGTATTACTCATAATAGGCCTTTTTATGCATACAGTATGTGTTGTACCTCTGTGTGTGCACGTGTCATCATCCTCATTGATGCTCTGTGTGCTCTGCAGTGTTCCAGTACCTGTGCAGGAGGTTTCCAGAGGCGAGTGGTGGTGTGTCAGGATGCTGATGGACGCAGCAACAGCTACTGCGATGAGAGGGTCAAACCCGCCGAGTCCAAGGGTTGCGACTCTGGACCCTGTCCTCTGTGGAACTTTGGTGTCTGGGGAGAGGTGAGTTTACACTGACAGTTGGAAACACAGTCGTTGCCGTACTCTTCCACTCACTCACTGTGAACTTCATTACATTTCCCACACACGTTTTGTGTTTCATCCTTGTCTGTTCAGTCTCCTCTGTCTTTATGTCTGTCTCTCTCTCTTATCTTCTACAAAAAAACTGGGATTTAGTCTGAAACTGTTCAGAAAAGCCCCCCCCCCTGAAGCACCATTACTAGACACATTACTACATAGTTATTGTATAAATACATTATTTAACATCTTTCTTGTTTGCTACCCTTAGTGCACACAGACCTGCGGTGGTGGAAGGAGGACTCGTCTGGTGGTTTGTCAAAGGCCCAACGGCCAGAGGCTGAACAACTACAACTGCGACATCCTGGACAAGCCGCCCGACATGGAGCAATGCAACCTGCAGCCCTGCCCAGGCTCTGCCTCCTGGCACCGCCGACCATGGAAGCCGGTACGATAGTACTAACTCGTTTTCCTCCATCACTTACCTTCCTCACTGAGGGTGCGTCACTGTAAGTAGATATGGCGTGTGCTGAAATGACTCCAGACGTGTGTGCTGAGTGTGTTTTTAGCCTAAAACTGTAGGAGATGCTGAAGTGGGTGCTGGGTATCGGAGCGCCACTGTTGGTTAGCCAGCTCCAGCCCACCCAGATGGGCCCTGCAGTGGCATGGTGCTGATTAGAATCAAGGGAAAAAAAAAAAATGCACAAAAACACAATGCTGCTCCACTTAGGAGATCATAAAAAACACCTGGATGCCATTTTGAGCCAAGGCTCCAAATTAAGCCCTATAGATCAGGACAGTGTTGTCCAACAATGCCATATATTTGTAGAGGCATAACTCTAGAAAATATTTATTTCATATATGAGGCGTGAAGTAAATGTTCTTTGTTGTTGTTGCTGTCTTCTCCCTGTATCCGAAGTACACAAGTGTATATTTGTGTATAAGAGTTAATATTATGACCTTTATGGAACAGCAACAAATGACTGTCGGTGTATTTTGTATGTGTATCTTTGTACAGTATGATTTTATTGAATTACTGAATATTTTATTTAATATTTTTGCTGGTGCTCTTGGTCAGACCTCTCGTATCTCTCTATGAGTAAATACAGTTTGTACAGAGGAAAATATTTTCAAAACATGTTTCATTTGTATTTTTGATAATGTGTTTTTTTACTTAAGTTGAAATGCAATTTAGAATGGCTTCATCTCTGCTTCATCTCTGTCAGGTTACACTATTTGAAATAATCTCAAAAGCAAATAAACAAACAAACAAATACATCTTAAAAACAATATCACAAAAATTAAGTTAAAAATGCCTTAAGATGCAGAGTGGTTGAAAAATAAGCATTATAGGAAAGGTATGAATTATTTGAATTATTAATAAAGTAGATTGTATAATATATGATGTAGTCTTTATCACATAGGAAAACAGGCATAAATGCTTATAAACTATTAAAATAACTTTTGTCATATGTCACAAAAACAGTGGTTTGTCAGAATAAATCATGTGTTGATCGCAACGGTGGGAATTTTGGATTTAATCCTAACGTCATATCTGTGAAAGGAAGTCCGTCTGAGGTTTAATCCAGTTGTTCAGAACAAAAACAAATTCAATTTTTAGTCATACTGTTATTCATTATAAAAAGGTGCTATTAAACTTTATATAACATTTTATAGTGGCGCATTATCAGTATCATGAAGATAGAGTTTCATCATATTTCCAGGCTAAGAATGAATGAATGGATTCTGTCGATGGTAGGCAGCATCAGTGCAGCTTATTGAATATAATACAACACAGTGCAGTAAATCACGGGTTATCATTGAGCAGTTCTTTTTCAGCGTTCGTCGTGGTCCATCAAACAAACTAAAGCACACAGATACCTCCTCCTTTTAAAGTTAGAGTCATTTGTTGCTGTGTCTCTTTATTCCTTTGGCCAGTTTTTTGTATTTCTGAAGGATTTTTTTCAACTGAAACTTATTTATTTGTTTACAATAGATGATTCATTGTTTTAGCTTTAATGTTTTGTTCCAGTTTAGATTGATGTAACACTTTACTTGAATTATTTGTCTTTATACACACACATGTCACCTGAACACTACTTGTTGGGGCTTTTCACAGTCAGCAAAGGCTTAGCAGGTGAACACTTTTGGTTCTTGGTGAGTTTACAGGATCACAACATCATATACATCTAAATCTAAATGTCTCTGGCGGGGGTCATAAGGCGTTCACGTTGCTGCAGTGATGTAGAGGTGTACTCCAGGGTGTGTCAGTAGTACACAATGACATCTCTGATAGGCGTGGTTATAGCTGCAACGAGGCAGTGAAGTATTACTATTCGGCTGGATATTAAGTTACATGTTTAAGGTCAGTTCAGAGTTTAAAAGCTCTGTGACAACTTATCTCGGCAAATGTACAGCTCTCACTCAATGTAGGAGCTGCAGTGCTTTAGTCATATAAAGTCTGAGTATGTCACTGCAGTGGTTGTTCAGGTTCTTACAAATACAACATGTTAGCACCTTTTGAATTATTATTTTGGTTAAAGCAACATGACATTATCAACGACACATATTTCAGGTGAAGTGTTGCAGCTGGGTTTGTATTTATGTCCGCGTCCTCTCCGTTCGGATGTGTGCAGTCTCCTCCTTTGTTCCTTTTGCTTCTCTCGCTGCGTGTCATTCTCAACCAAGACTTCCACTGCAACCAAGACTCCTCAGCCATGGAAGTTTCACTCCCACTCCTTCATATTTTTTTTAACCCTGTGGTGCAAAATTGCGGAACTCAAAAGTGGCAATTCTACTTTATTTTTCATATTTTGGTTGGTTGTTGTTCTTATTGCTATTTATTTCATTCACATGCAAAAATACATAAACATGTTGAATTAGCTTTTTTCCCCCCATTGTAAAGATTATTAAAGAAACATAACTGTGACATTTGTGTTGTTTCTAAATGCAATATTTAGCTGGCAAACAAAACACAGGGTCTGTGCTTTTAACAACTTCAGTTCTAGCTCAGGGCTCTAAAGGAAGAGCTGCGATGAATGCGAGGTTATGAACACATGTAAATCCTACGGACGTCTCTCTAGGGAACAAGATGGGAAAACAAAACAAGACACAGTTCACTGCAAAAGAGTAACACTTGAAATATAGTTTATTGCTTTCACGGGGGAACAGTTGTTGACACAGCAGGTATTTTTTCACACACAGTAGTTTCATAGTGCTCTAATATGCTCTGGTAAACCATGCGCATGCAATATATACAGCAGCTTTTTTGCAGTATATAGCGTGTAGGTGAGTGACTACAAACCGCTCATAGAAAAGACTTGACTTGTAGGTCATTATGTGATATTTTGGTATTTGACCCTCAATTGACTTAATTTTGTTGAGCCCCCTTTTTTCTTTAACCCTTCTATAATAATTCAGTCTTCGGGGGCATACTTCAAAATCTGTTTTTATAGTATCTGTAGTACTTTACATACCTCTGCATAATGTGGTGTAAAAACGCTGCAGGCCTTTTCCTTTTATGTGTTTTAACTTTTTATTTGATAATGTCCTTGGAGAAAACAGACAGTATACACAGTCCAAATCAAACTTTGGTGCTGGGTGGCACATCTGTTTATCATTGCATTAATGGAGCACTCTGTAATGCGTTTGGCAGGAGACCTGCAGAGTATTACTTTTACTACGACAATAATTGGTATTAATGCATGCTGGCAAGGTTTGTTTAGTTGAGGAGATCCAAAAGCAAAGCCCTGGAAAGCCAGTATTTACAGAAAACTGCTGATTTAATCATGTATATTATATTGTCCTGAGGTCATTCTTTGAAGTAAAGCACATTTGTGAGAAGTAATATCAGGCAGTATTTTTCGAATAATGTAGCAATTCAAGTAAATACTTTAACATAGGCTTCAAGCAACTCAAAGTCGACCACATCAGATTATAGCTTACATGTAACTCTGAACAATGAAGCCGACATTGATTAAAATAAAATGGTTAGAGGATAACAACGGTTATAAAGTTACCTTTACACATGTGTCCTCTATCAGATATTACAGCAAGCCTCTGTACCATTTAAAAAAAAAAATGTTTAGGACCTGATGCTCTTTCAAAGGCCAGAGGGTGATAAAATTGTTCTTGTATTACATAACTTTGTCAAAATATTTCTCATGGCTTCAGATTGCATCTTACCTTATGTAATGGCCTCTTCAGTTTGTACCCTAAAAAGTTAGTATGTTAAAAAGAAAACACCTTTTTTTTTACACCAGTAACATCAATCCCACTAGTCTGCAGTAGTAGCTCATCAATGAAATCCTGTGGGGGTTTTTTTATTGTTAATTTATTTCAATAAATTCTCAAATACATTTTCACAAATTCTATAGTCTCCCAAAATATCTCATATTATTGCATACCGTTTAATCACCTCTTGGGAAAGTAGTTAACTATCCCACAAATGCCATTACTGGTAAAGCGTTTCAGCCGAACCTTTGTGTTTTATCTCATGTTTCAGAGGCTACATTCTTGGAAATACACCAAAATACTTGTTAATAAGAAAATGGCTTTAATAATGATGGTATTCTACCATCTTACAGTACAATCATATGTCTTACAATATTCACAAATTTGCATTGCTGCCTGATAACATTTGATCATCAAGAGCAATAGTTTAAAATGGCATTCAATAATAGAAGGACAATAATGTCCAAAAACTATTTTTCAAATGTTATTAAATCAGTGCTTTAGTTTATCCCTCCAAAAATATTCTGCCGCCATTTTCCTCCCTGGACCTTTAATCATTTCTAATAATCTTTCAGTGACACCTTCAAAATGAATGAATACACATCATCAAAACACATTTGTCATGTATAAAGAAGAAAAGACACAAAACAATTATCACATTTATTGCAGAGATGTATGGTTTCAGATGCAGTTCAGCATAAACGATCAGCAATGTATATATCATTAACTAATGACGCAGCTTAAAAGCAATGTCAATGTCTAATGTGTGCAATCAGCAACAATAAGACCAAAACCCAAGTTTTTAGTAATTTATGCCCGTTTGTTGCTAACAAAAACACACC
This sequence comes from Leptoclinus maculatus, assembly GCA_032191485.1. Classification (NCBI taxonomy): domain Eukaryota; kingdom Metazoa; phylum Chordata; class Actinopteri; order Perciformes; family Stichaeidae; genus Leptoclinus; species Leptoclinus maculatus. The sequence continues at coordinate 21,551,098 of JAVDOI010000007.1, read as the reverse complement.
GTTTCCTGTCGAGAGTGGCTTTCCCATGCAGGGGGATCGCAGTTGAGCATCTTGTGACCTAATCATGCTGCTTCAAATGAAATCCACATGCACAACATTGACATACTTTGACTTTAGCCTGAGGGCAGTGGGCAAGAACACTCTGCAAACCTGTCACCCTGGGGTCAGTTGGCCGTGACATCATTGGTCTTGTGTTTCCTGATCCTGCACATGTGCCAGTCGAGTGTGTGAGCAATTGAAGCGGTGGCTGGAAGGTCCCCTGTGGTCCACACGAGCATGGCTCTTGTCATGGCTTTGATTTAAATCTGAGTCGATGGAGATATTGTTTCAATTCGGCCTTTTGAGAGAAAGCAAAATAGTTCAGTTGATGATTTGCTGGTTAAAAGTCAAGCACTATGGCCTACAGATTTTGGCAAACCATTAAGACTTTGGAAGCAGAAAACCAGATGCTCTTGAGATGTTATCTGAAGATTCTAAATATTTGTATCACAGCGTGGCTTTCACATTAGGAATGGAAGTCTCCTTTGGCTCAAGCAGTTGAATAACATGAAGATAAGTTGAACATATTACCTGCTGTAATGTAGATTTTGTTTGCCAGCACTTGCACAGTCATTCTCACAATTTACTGTCGTTTAAAGAGCAGTTCAAAGATGATATTAGGGCTAGTCCCCGTAGAAGTAAAGCCCTATCTGGAAATGAATCAGAGTTGACTCCGAACCACAGTGAGTTTGTGCAGGGCATTGGAGGAAACTATTAAGAGGAGCCCCTCTAGTAAGGGTCGTTGTTATTTTGTAGGTGATCCAAGGTGGGAGCAGATGCAGTGAGATGAAATGAGAGCAGACAAGGCGTGAAAGTCTGGAAGCGTTTAGATTGGTCTACCCCCGGCTCATAGAATGATAGGGAACATGGCCTCACTTTGACACAGGTAGAGTGCGCCTGCTTTTCCTCAACTCGTTGGTCAAGTATTATAAAGTGGTTTTAGTTCCTCTAGGAGTCACTTCTTAGTCTCAGACTTGGTGGGGCCTGGTCCGGTTTGGTGCCTGTCGATGCTCTCAAGTTGATGGAGTGAAATGGAGTTTGTGGGACTCGACATCTCTGTGAAAGAACTGTTTCCCCTCTTATGGAAGGGACAGTGATAGATTGGATGCTCAAGCCCACTTTAAACAACAGGGGGGATAATAGTCCTTCATTTAAACTTTAGCATATAGGACGGTGTGCTGTTTAGTACACTGTAGGAGTGAGAGATTTAGCTGTACTTGTACCTTACCATTTGACTGCGTGTGCTGTCCTTTCTGTGCTAGTTAGTTACCTGTCAGGTCTTTTTATTTCGATATATGTTAGCAGGGCCACTGGTCTACAGATGTTAAGTGCTTGGTGCACTATTCACTGGAGTTATTTCCACTTCCTACTAAAAGACACCAACATTCAAAGGGTATATCCACCCTCGCGTATTCGTGCACTGTATCTTTCTAGGGCTGCAACTAATAATCATTTACTATCTAATAATAAATCTGCCAGTTATTTTCCTGAGTAGTTTAATTGTTTGGCCTATATGTATTGGAAAATAGTAAGAAATGTCCCTTCCACTTTCCTCAAGTCAGGGGGAACATCTTGTTTATTCTGAACAGCAGTTCAAAGCCCATGTAAGACAAAGAAAAGCAGTAGATCCTCACATTTAACAAACTGAAACCATCAATTGTTTGCCATTGTTGCTTGTAAATTTGCCTTAATCGATTGTTGTGGATGGATCAAAATATTTTGTCATTTGTTCTGGAAATGTGTTGATCAGGCAGGGTACATCAGGAATCATTTTATTTTGTGTTTTTTTCTCTGATGGAGGCATTTGTCCAATGTCAAGGCCCATGGACTTGGCTGAAATCAGACACAGGTTTAGCAGCGCTTCAAAAATAGACTCAGTGGACAAAGGGGTTGTGTTAGTAAGGTATAAAAAGCAGTAGCAATTTTGCTGAACACTACAATTTGCACTTTAATACCAACAGAGCCCCCTATCGCCTCTATAATGCTGCCATGAAAGGAATATTGTAATTCGTGTTTTGCTTGTGGATATGTGGTAATAAGATACACGCATACCAGGTGTGGATTTCTCTCTCTTTAAAACTATGGTATTCTCCTTCTCTTGCATCATTTTCTTTATGTTTGTATTCTTTTTTTAGCAGGAAGAGAAACTTAGACATGAAGGTAACAACTTTATAACTTCTGCTGAATTATTCAAGTTCTGTCATCAAGAATTTGCTTCTTTTTTTTTACCATCTATTCCTCATTCCCATCTGCAGCAGAGTACACATGTGAGTGGTGCTGGATGTTTGAGTATACCATGGAAAAAGCTCTCAGTGGAATGTTTAGACAGGCGGAAAAACTCGACTGTTTTGTCATTTCGTTTTGACTTATGGTTTCTTGGTATATCTTTCCTGAGTGGTGTTGACTTAAAAAGGAAGCCGTGTTGGAGAAACTGTATATCTCTACTCGACCGGTTGTTTATTTAACTCTTGAAACATGGCAAAGTCTTACTTTTGCATGGAGTGCAGGAACTGCATTGATAAAATATCAGTATTGTGAACGTGGATATCTTTGCATGTATTCATCATATGGTTTCCATAGCTCAAAGCATGCTGTGAGATTGGTCACGGATAACGTTAGTAAAGCTAAGCGTGAGATGAGTTAGATATTAGCATGTCACACTGCTCCTGTGCGTGGTTTCAAACGAGCCTGGATAGCTATTTTGGCCTGATGGATAAAAGATCTATGACTCTTGACATTCCTCTGCCCCATGACGCCGCTCCTACCAGCTGTTCCCATGTTGACAACATGTGTTGTTTTGACTTCTGTCTTTGAAACCTCCCTGCAAAACAACATCATGGACAGAAAAGCAGCCTGAATGTTCTGTGACCCTTCATGTCTTTCCCCTCTCGTCTCCTTCTTTCTCTGATTTGCACTTTAATCTATGCACCAGAGGACATTGTGATACTGAGTAAGCTATAACAAAAGACATGACACTATCTTAAAGGGCATTCTGTTCCCAAAGAAGTACTACTTGCTCCTTGCATGATTCGCTGCACAGATGAATTAAGATTGAATGAGCATAGTTTACCATGTACCGTAGATGTGTGACAACATGTAGCCCAGGGTATAATTCTACACTCCCTTCACAGTCTACAAGTTTGTTCTTGCTCCGGGTCAACACTGATCTCCTTTGAAGAGTCTATGGAACTACAGTTACCATATGCTTGGTATTACCATCCTCTTGCATTGGGAGCGTGCTGCAATGTGATTGGAATTCGACCTTGGCTCTCCCATTTTAAGATATGGTCTCACTTAAAACCACTAAATATAGGAAACGTATAACAAAAAAAACCTAATCTGTGGTCTGAACTTTATACTTAATAATAATAATTTCTTCTAAACATATTATATTATATTACTAACGTGGCTTTCGTCCTATTAGCAGATTATGTTCCATATTACAATTTGTTTCATTATTTTGCAGGAAATCATCAAATTGGGAAAAAAATTGGCCACTGAAACAATTATGTTAAATACAGATACGATGAAAGATGATGTTTGCGGCAGTCTTTCTGATTTCTGAGCCCCGACATTGTTTCCAAAACACTAAATTCTGCTTTAATCACCGAACAAAAGCGTAATTATAGTTCTCACAGTACAGAAGTTCCCACGCACTGCTTGAGGCTGTAGAGATCATTGATCAAATAAAACCACATTCACAGTTTTGATCTCTGTTGACTTCGTGGAATCTACCTTCTCTGTGTGAGGTACTGCGCAGTATTAGCTGCTTTGATAGCCATGTTGGCTGAGTGACAGATATTTAAACTCTAGTCAAGTTTCTCTTGGATGCCTAACAGTTTCCATGTGTCCTATTGGCTTACCTGTTCACAGAAATGCATTGGGTGGGGTCATCTCGAGGTTGACGCCTGCCTGTGTCCAAGACAAAGACATTAATGCTCAAAAGAAAAGTATCTCATATCAGTCAACGTCAGACATCAATGTTCAAAACTCCCCAGGCTGTCTAATGGTTTCAGAAAAGGCATGAATTAACTGGCTCTGGTTTAGCACTCAATTATGTGATTATGTGATTTGTTCCAGAACTGCGAAAAACTATCAAATCAAGAAAGCCGCTTTGAGCCACTAAGTATCGAATAATTTAGAGCTGCCTGTTCATTACGTATGGCTTTAAATATGAATTATAACTTTCTCTGCAGAAAGTTCTGCTTTTGCTTGGAAGAAACTAGTTTCACGAAAGCGGTTGAGTCATCTCATTGTATAGTAATCCACATTATGTCTAAATGAACCTCACGGGATTATACTAGATCTAACTCACCTAATCATGTGAAATGAATTACTTGGACAACGTGGGCGGGCAGATCTGTCTCAAGAGTGTTTCATTTCCCGTGTGACCCATTGATGTATGTGGTTTTATCAAGAGAGTTGTTCCCCTCCTTCATGTTAAAGTGAGAATCCCATATATTCAAAACACAACACTTCAGAGCACCAACATAACCTGTTTCAACTGAATACGACGTATATATATATATATAGTTCAGATTAAGTACATGCACCAAATACTTTCATGATACAACGTATGCTTTTTAATAATCAGGCACCAGCCTTCATGCTGGGACATGCAAACATCCATTTTAAATTGTACATTCTCCAAACACAGACGCCACTATTTTCTTTTCTTTTTTTAAGTAAAGAGAATAAAGCAGCTAAAACGGTAACTTGTCCCACTCGTAGCGGCTGAGCGTAAGAGATAAGTGGAATAGTCTTACCTGAGTGGGTGCTGGTGAGTGAAGCAGCCCAGCTGTAGATCGAGAAGAAGCAGAGGTCCCTGAGTCCTTGCCCTTTTCTTGCTCTCAGAGGTGAAGCTGTCCTCTGGTCCCACAAGCTGTGCCAGCTCTCTGTGCTCTGTGTTACCAGCCCTGATTAACTAATGGCTGACAGATGAGGTTGGCAGGGTGGAGGGAGGAGCACATCGCCATATAGCGTCTTTTTCTCCCACCGTTAAAATGCAGATACAGTTCAGCTGGGGGAGCACAGCCCGTATGGCTGCGATTTCCTTTCTTCCTCCCTTTTTTTTTTTTCTTTCTCTTTTTTTTCCCCTCCTGCTTTTACAGCAGTAAGGAGGGGCCAGCCCTCTGCTTCATCCCCCCCCCCCCCCCCCCTCCAACATGTTTCCCAGTCTCTGCTCTTGTCTGAGGTAGAGGGAGTGCTGTTATCATTTTTGAGTGAGTGTGCAAGCGGGTATGTGAATCTGCCCTGTTCACGACTAGTCACTCAGCTCCGGCCCTCGGCTTTGATGTTCTCCGTCAGCTGAGACCAACCCTGTGTTTAAAATGCCTCGGTAATTGCAATGTGCATGAGTGTGCAGCGTCAACCACTGCCCGCACCACACTTAAGAAGAAAAGGCTGGAGGTGGCTTTGTTTGAAGGGTTCAAATGGATACTCAGACCTTGATCAGTAGATTGTTTTTTTTTAAACGGAGAATAAATGCCTTTTACCTCTTAGAAACTGAAGAAAGAAAAAGACTAAATCCTCAAGACGTTTGCAGGTTTAGGTTTCCATGGTCCATCATCTGTAGAATGATCAGTATTATGAGCACATACTGTGTGTGTTTGGTGTTATGCAACATTCTGAGATCATAATTAGAGGACAATGCAATATTATGTTTATTATCTGGACTGGAAAATATGCTAAGACAACATGCAACTCTCCTCGTCTTGTGTATTCGATTCCAGCACCCCATTTTTAGAGCTGCTTTGAATGGGGGCGCTCACTCGTCAAGCAGAAATAGCGGGCATGCTAATTGCTGTCTGGCCTCATGAGGACCGAGCGCTCCAGAATATTTCCACCTACAATCTCAGAGCTGTCAGGGTGTTTTTATTCCTCATCTTCATCATCTTTCTAGCTTCCCTGAAGTATTCTGGGTTATTCATACCAGATGACTGTCTTGCCTGTGTGCATGCATCAGTGTTTCGCTCTGCCTCTTTTCCTCCTCTTGCCTCGGCCTCCACTTCACAGCAGCTCTAAAAGTAATTCCTCTGTTTACAGGTTAAATAGTTGGGCTGCATTCCGTCCGTGTGAGTGTTTGACAAAAGCTTTTTGGGTGAAATCCATTTAAGTTGCTTAGTTAAATTTGTTTGCAGTGTGTTCACTTGGCCATGAAATGCAACGAGGAAGCTGCTGGGTGCACTGAGGGCTCTTGTGTCGAGGTCTAAATGGTCTTTATGTACTGAGAGGAACATTTTGTTATACACCACATGCTATGGCTCTGTGGATTCCCCTTTGTGTCCGCGTTCTCTGGAGGTTTTATTTGTAATACCGTTTTGTTACCATGACCACGACCCCTATCAGTAGAGATTGAGAGCTGTGTTCTTCAACAGGACTTTGCTAACATGCTTTCTTCTTTTCACTCATCCCCATACGCCCATCCCCCTTCTCTCCCCTTCCCTCTCCAGTGTTCAGTGAGTTGTGGTCGGGGGACCAAGCAGCGGGAGATAGCCTGTGTTTATCAGAACCAAACCAAAATAGAGGAGGAACACTGCGGCCATCTGCCTCGGCCGCGGACGCAGAAGGCCTGTCGGGCGCGGGGATGCCCCAGCTGGAAGGCCAACAGGTGGAGAGAGGTACGTTTGCTCTTCTCCCCATCTCCTCTAGTTCACGGAATAGCCCAGGCTCCCTCTCGGGGACCAAACTAACAGTAACTGCTGCTAGCAGCTGAAACACAAGCGGCAACACGGCAGAAGGGTTCTCAGAGGTTGCAGATGTAGGACATGTACACACAGCACTCACCACTCAGTTTATTCTTGGTCGAGAGTAATGTGTCTTTTCAACAAGCGTGAGCTAAACACAGCAGGCTAGCTTTGTAAAACTGTTGATGCAGTGCACTTGATGTGAAGATTAGGTTTGAAATATTCAGACAAAGTGTTGAAACGGTTGTGTAGCGTAATCTACAGTACAGCTTCTCATCCGACCACACACTGGCCAGCATGTTGCATGACGCACACAAAAGCTATTTCATGCAAGTCACATTCTATGCTCTAAATAGTATCAATAATTAGCGTGTTGCTCAAAATATGCTATCTTAATGAAACACAGAAACATGGAGGTCCAGGGTTGCAGCTGATGCAGCCGTGCTCGGCCTCCCATACAGATGATGTTAAGAATGACACACAGCAGGTTTCTGTACCATTGTACGCTGACAGGGTAAAGGCCGCGCATGGGGGAGTCGCCAGGGGGGTGAGGTCACAGTCGACGCGCGGAGCCAACCACACAGCCGCAACATAGCTGCTAACAAAAGGAGATGCATGCAACACAGTCTTGGCTCAAAGTCATATCGAGATCCCACAAGGGAGGAACATATTCAGAGCCAAATTGATCTCAAGAGCAGAATGAGAGGAGGAATGATTGGTTGTTCTTTGTCATGCTCTGTGAGATTACTCTGAGGAGCAAGCATACACACAATATATACAGAGAGCTCGCACTGGTTGCTTCTTCAACCTGCAATCAGGGTTGTTTTTTTTGGGCCATTGGGCCTTGGGAAACATCTGGAACTCAGCACTGATATATTTTCAACTTATACGTTTATATTGCTAAGTAAGCGTGAGAATGAACCAAAACAGTATTGTTGGGGAGCTGGAACACCAAAAAAAAAAAAGATTAAAAAGACACTGTAAAGCTCTGTAATTATTTGTGGGCTCATCACTATTAATGAGCCCTATCACATACAAGTCATGCAGATCACATGGCTGCTATTTGACTATTTGTCCCGGTCCAATTGAATATGCTACTTAGTAAGCCAAAGTTGCCCTGAGAAAATCCTTTCCTGCAGAAAGATTTTGTAGTAGCAGTAGTATAAAGAGAGGCAAAATATTGATTATAGCTGTTTTAAGATGTGTGTTATCTGTGAATTTGCTTTTACCACACACCATTCTCTGTCACCCGTTGGCTGAACAACGTTCTCTGATCAACTCTTTTTTTAATTCCAAGATATTCTCATTGAAAATCTGCCATATCCCTCCTCCTTACCAAGTAAAAGTTGAATCCCAAAAGGTCCATGAAGACCCACGTCCTCCTCCTTCCACGAGTCTCCTACCACTCCGCACTCTTTGAGCGTGTCCTCCTCCCCTCTCACTCTCTCTCTCTCACTGGTGTCTGGAAGCAATCATCGTCCTCCGCATACCACCAGCAACCATGAAATCCTCAACTAGGGCATAAAGACATGTTTTATATCTTAATATCCATGCATGTGACAACTTTGAAACCTCAGCACCCACTGTTTTAGTTATTCCACAGCTACCCGACCCTCTCAGTCACCTCTAACTGGGGGTGTAATGGGCAACATGTTGGAGGAGCTGGGAGGCTGTGGACTGCCTATTGAGCCAAGGACACAATAATATTATCCGTAATTCTCCTGGTTGTTTGTAATGCTCTGCACTCATATAATCAGTGAAATATTTTAGATTGCAATTGAATTAAAATCCATCGTTTCAAAGGTGGATATCTTACTACCTGGGCAAAGAAAGGGAAGAAATGTTGATAAAGTCTGGTGGGACTCACTCAACACCAGTATGAAATCATAAAATAGTCCCTTATTTCTCATCTATAGTTCCATGATGTCCCCACCGCCTCTGATAGGACTGCAAGTCTTTTGTAGGAATACAGAATCAGGTTTCACAGTGAACAGTTATTTTCAAGGATTTTTTTTGGTATTTGAAGGTCAGATTTCCTGTTGTGCATTTTGTTCTCTTTCCAAACTCAAGTCCTTGACCCTTCATATTCAACCACATTACATTCCGTAATCACAATACACAACTGCAGCTAGAAACGAACAACATACCGTATTTTCCGCACTATAGGGCGCGCTGGATTATAAGGCGCACTGTCAATGAATGGTCTATTTTCGATCTTTTTTCATATATAAAGCGCACCAGACTATAAGGCGCATTAAGCGAAACAAAACAGTCAGTCAGTCAAACTTTGCGATTACGGCATCCAGCATGCCCGGATCCCTCTCGTCATTATCCGAGTCAGAGTCAGTGTCGTTGCTGTTACCTGGCAGTTCAGTGATGATTCCGGCCTTCGTGAAAGCTCGGACCACAGTTGAGACTGATACCTTAGCCCAGGCATCCACGATCCATTGGCAGATAGTAGCGTAAATCGCCCGGCGCTGTCTCCCTGTCTTGGTGAATGTGTGTTCGCCTTCTGTCATCCACTGCTCCCACGCAGCTCGCAGTTTAACTTTGAACGCCCTGTTGACACCAATATCTAGCGGCTGGAGTTCTTTAGTTAATCCACCCGGAATGATGGCAAGCTCCGAATTAGTTTGCTTCACTTTGTTTTTGACAGCATCGTAATATTAACATATGTAATATTGAAGCACAGTATGTATTACTCCGCGACGCTCCTGACTACGGTAGCCGTAATGCTGCAAGCGGTACGGCTTTGTAGTTTACCAAAGTCGTACTAAAACATTTTGACAGAGCGCCGTGTACCACACAAAATCGCTTCGAGGTCAGTAAACACAACCAGAATTAATCCATATATAAGGCGCTCCGGATTATAAGGCGCACTGTCGTTTTTTGAGAAAATTAAAGGCTTTTAAGTGCGCCTTATAGTGCAGAAAATACGGTAAATACATCTGGAGGTTTTCAGGAGATTTGATATTTGCTGAATAATGCGCAAATCTTCTGACTTTTGTGAAATGGCTGAGGCCTGGCTGGCACTGTTCTTTGAGGTCTGTAGGAGACTTGGAGAGAAATCAGGCCGATCAGCTCAAGCCTTCGTCAGTATGCAGGTATGCTTCTCAGAGCACATCAAAGAGATGTTTGAGATAGACCTTTGTATGACCCCCAGATATACGTCGCACAAAGAAGCGACAAACTGGCTTTGGATTTATTAAGTATTGTTTAGGGGCAGCAGAGCAATAAAACTGACACTGCAGACCAAACAAATGTTATATATTGTCACATAGTGAGACTATGAAACAAATGAAAGAAGAAATAACACAATTCTTCTCTTGCAAACAACAACTTCAGTTCATAAGCAATAAAACACACCCTGACTTAATTAAACACACTGATGTAGCCCCATTTGATCTGCAGTAGCTTATGTTGGCTCATGTTAGAAAACGTCCCATTACTCAGTCAGTTCGCTGACTTTATGACTCTTTAGCACATCAAATATGAACATTTCAAAGATTAACTATAAGACATGTTTATTTTGGGCTACATTATTATTCTTGTTGCAGTACCGTGGTTAGCGACTCGGACAAATTTGCAGCAAATACAAATGGACGAAAATCAGAATCAGTATCCTGACTCTTTGTCCATAGTATTGGTCCAACTCTCAAAACACAGGATACTACAAATACGTATAGTTCCTCCTGTTATATCCTTGGCTGGATACTGTTCAGTATGAGAAGCACAACAACTGATAAGTATACCGTGAATTAAGATCCATTCACTGCCTTTTTCTCATTCAGATGCGTGTTCCGTTTCTGTTTCGTTAGTGTTCTGTCACCTGTGGAGTCGGAGTTCAGAACCGAGATGTTTACTGCAGGCTAAAAGGCACCGGACAGGTCAGAGAGGATCTATGTGACGCTCACCAGCGTCTTGCCGTTGTCCGGCCTTGCCAAACTGCAGAATGCACACATTACACTTGGGTCGCTGGTGAATGGGAAGAAGTAAGTACAGACTCGTTCTTTCTCTCTCTTCCTCTTTACAAGTCCCCCATGAACAGATGTTTAACCATCTCATTAAGGTTTTTATTGGCTGAGATCTCCGCTCTCTCTCTCTCTCTCTATCTCTGCACCGTTAAATGGACGACCTGCAGGTTCCCCCCTTCTCTCTCTTTCACATCAATCGTGAGGGCTTTGGTGATAACCATCAAGCGGCAAATCATATCAAACCTCAAAGTACCCATGGCCATCTTCCCTTTTGTCCTGCTGAATATATATATCCTCTGTCACGCTAGCAGGCTGCTTTTTTTCCTTCGCTCATCTTTCTTTAATGTCCCGTGCTCTGTCCTTGACTGTGAGGCATAAAAGAGGGGCACCATGTAGGGACATAGCGCCGTGTCCTTCTGCTGCAGAATGTTTGCACTGTTCAGATTCCCGTCTGTGTTGCCTCGAGAACGTACAGCTTTATTTCTGTCACAGTTTGGCCCTGACTTTTTACATAAATAAACTTTAAGATTCTGGTCCATATCATTACTTCTAAATGATCCTATAAACCCGTACTGTGCCCGAGGGAGACCAGCTTAACTTTTATCTTTTATGGAAACATTTTCCACCAGAGCACATGTTTGGGATTGCGCTTCTTGAGCGCTAATGTCGGCATTGTCACACACTTTTCCCTACTTGTGTAAACCTCGACATAATGAGACGTGTCTATTTGGGGAGCTTAAGAGGCAAGCGGGAGTCTGAGAAGTCGATGATGTTGCGGAAAGTACAACACTGCCCCCCCTCTGCCAACTCTTCTTCAGTCTTACTGATTTCTTCCCCCGTTACATTGTCCTTGTAGTGTAATGCGACATGTGGAGAAGGCATGCAAGGCAGGAAGGTGGGGTGCATGGGCCCAGGGATGACACCCGTCCAGGATGATTACTGTAAGCCGTCGTCCCAGCCGCCATCACACCAGCCCTGCAAAGGAGCTCCCTGCCACTACATGTGGATGACAGGGGAATGGTCACAGGTAGGAAGAGAATACGTAATAATGACTGAGCTTTGTTCTACTGCAAATACAGCGAATAATGACAATAGTGAAAAAGGCTCATCTTAAATTCTCAGAGCCCAATGTGACCTCATCAGGTTGCTTGTCTTATCCAATCAACAGTTCAAAGCTACACAAGTATTCAATTTAAAATAATATAAAAGAAAGAGAAGTTGCACATCCTCACTTTTAAGAAGATGTAACCCCTCTAGTCACTGTCTAAATGTGTTACTTTATAGGTTGAGAGAATTCTCCAATCTTTAGACTGAAAAATGCATTATCATGAAACTAAAAAAACTAAAAAAACGGACAATGAGTCAGACAGTAGATTCTCATTAATAGCACATTAGTATCACTGAGGTTTACAAGAAGAAATCCACTTTTGTATTTGCCATTACTGCTCTGTGCAAACCTTTACTCATGCCCGTCTTTAGTAACTGTCAGTGTCCTTGTGTCTGTGTGTGTGTGGCTCAGTGCTCAGCCAGCTGCGGTGTGGGCTACCAGCAGCGTATAGTCTCCTGCTCCGTGATGCCCTCCTCTCAGGCTCGGCACCCGTATGCTGCTGGCCCGTCCTCCTCTGACAGCACCCACTGCCCCGAGCCCCACCCTCCTGGCTCCCAGCCTTGCCTCCTCAGGGACTGCCCACACTCAACCTACTGGAAAGTTGGCCCATGGAGCAAGGTGAAACAGAAAGCGCTTGTTAGTGCCATTTCCGCAAAACATTTTGATGACTTGTGCATTGTGATGATATGCGGATTTGGATCTGGCTGGAGCCTATTTGATAATTGTTTTTGTAGCTGTGGGATTGAATGTGTTTCTGTGTGTACCAGTGTTCGCAGACCTGTGGGGCAGGAGTGATGGAGCGCAGAGTGGAGTGTGTGACCTCCAAAGGCCAACCGTCCAAACATTGCCGTCCTTCAGGAAGGCCCGAGTCTCAAGCTGCCTGTCAAGACAGAGAATGTGAGTGGAAACTTATTCTCTCTCTCCTCTTTTCTCTTCCCCCCTCATCTCCTCGCCTCTCTGTTCATCCTTAAGAGGTCTTTTTGGCTGTTAAGTACATAACTCTAAAAGTCTACAATCTAGTGCTTGCTGGCAACCAGGAGTTTGTAGAGTGATGGTATTATTAAATGGACTGTGCTGTATATGGCAACCAACACCACATGTGATTGTTGTTTACAGAAACTCAAAAATGTTGCTTTGTTTTAACACATTAAGCAGAACAGTGACCTCCACTTGAAGCCTCTTGGAGTGATTACTTAGTGGAACAATAAATAGACAGTCAGCAGTTTTCAACATATTGTGAAATGTCAAAACGCCTCAGGGGTGTGTGCTTGGGCCGAGGAAGCCTTCATTGTGAACTTGCAAGCTCTGTAAAACCCGGCAGCAGGCCAAAGGTTGCAGGTTCGCTCCCCCACATTTCAGATGTTTCAGTACTTGCGCATTGGGCTGTTCATTCCCGACTTGGCTTCTGCCAAGTCAGGCACTGCCGAAATTAAAACGATATGCTCGGGTGACAGCCAGTTCTGCGGTCAAGTATTAATGCTAATCAGCTAATCAGCTTGATATGAGCCGTGCAGCACTCTGGGAAAACAGAGGAGGCAACACAAATAATGAGACGTTTTTTCAGCAGCTCTCATTTAAGAAGACGAGAGCCAGGATACAATCGCTTCTTACATAGATGTGTTTAATGTATTACCTTGTGCAAATCTGTCTTGCATTTGTTGACAGTAGATTTATTGACGGATTTGCACAAGTAGAGTTTCTGTCAAAGTTTCTTGTTTCCTTGCAGTTGAACTGAAACCTCTCCTTCCTCCCTTCATATTTCTTCACCCAGGCCAGTTGTTCGCTTCATGCCGAGATGTCCAGATGAGACTGGGTGTGAAGATAGATGGGGAGTACTATCTCAAAGTGAAGTCCCGGATACTACAGGTGTGCCTGTTCTGTCAGAAATGCTCCTCCACACCTCATGACTCGACCTGCAGCTTCCCACACAGCCTCTCATTCCTTGTCTCAATGTGTTTGGCTTCAGATTTACTGTGCTGAGATGCATACTGATTTCCCCAAGGAGTATGTGACCCTGCGCAGCGGTCAGACGGACAACTACTCTGAGGTGTATGGGCACAGGTGTGTATAATGCAGCAATGACTGATCGCCACTTGTAAATCAGAGTTACTGCGCTGCATGTAAATATAGTGTTTGTAGGAGTGTATCCTGTGTTTGTCTTGAATAACTCCTGATGCTTCTTGTTTTCAATACAAAGGTTGCTGAACCCCTTTGAATGTCCGTTTAACGGCAGCCGAAGACAGGACTGCGACTGCAGGAATGACTACTCAGCAGCTGGATACACACTCTTCCACAAAGTTCGTCTGGACCTAAGCTCCCTGAGGATAATGAGTGAGTAATTACTGTGTGATTGCCTTACTCTGTCTACTGCAATGAGACCACACATCAGTGTTGTTTTAACCCTCAGACGCCTCGTCCCCCTAGTGCTTAATACCGCCTCGTCCAAACGCAGTATGCGCTGCTCTCCCCGCACTCTCTCCGCTGAGGTCGAATCGGTGACCTTTCAGCGCTTCGTGTTCACATTTGGAACCGGGCCTCTCGGCACATACACGTGAGCGCAAGAATAAAGGAATGCGTGCGTGCAACATACAGACATGCACACCTGCTCTCAAGCTCAGACAGACAATATGTGATGCGGCCTTGCACATTTTTTTCTTAGGTGAGCACACACAAGAAGAACTGAAGACGCAAGCGCACACACTCATGCATGCAGTTGCATCAATATCAAACACATACTCCATACTAGCATGCGAATATACTCACATCTTCAGGCCATACTCCTTTGCTCATTATTATACTCAGCTCCACCTTCCCTGTTGCGTCCAAGTATGCCTTTGATTAGAGTATGCGGATTAGTGAACAGTGTGTGTGTGTGTGTGTGTGTGTGTGTGTGTGTGTGTGTGTGTGTGTGTGTGTGTGTGTGTGTGTGTGTGTGCGTGTGTGCTGAGGGGAAGTTGGATCAGAACTTACGCAGTCATCCTCCCATCCTCTTCGTCTGGTCTGGGTCCTGACAGCACATGTTCCCACCCCCGTCTGCATGGTACCCATTTGGCTTTCAGGCAGCTTGAAGAGAGCTGAGGGGGGGGGGGGGTAATGAGTTCAAGATGAAGGGAAGCCTCTCGTGAACTTTATCATTATTTTATACAGGCCAACGTGAAGGGAGGGCAGGAAAAGGCACTGGTCATGGTTCTCATGTGTGACAATGCCGGGTAGATGGTAATGAACAGGAGAGTCGGGGAATCTGGTTCCACATCTGTAAAATAACTGAATTCATAAACTCAAAAGTGTCATACATCTTTTATCAAATCTTTTATTATGTATTTTTCTCTCTGTTGCACCAACATTTTAGGTGGTCACTATATAATAGCTTCACATCATAGCAAATACAAGTTTTAGGTCTTTGACGGTCATTCTGTGATTTTTACTTGTTGAATTTTATGATATTCAGAACTTTTTAATGTAAAATTGTTGAAATTTAAATAGTTTGCTTGGTGATTTTAAGGTTTTAGAGTTGCTAGGCAGATTGATTACAATATTCAAATATATAAAAAATCTCATTGTAAGAACCTTTTTTGTTGTAGAAAGGTTTCTTAGAAAGAGAAAAACATCTGGCGATGTGACAGTGAAGTGACATCAACCTTGCAATGAAACTGACTTGCATAAACTGCAGCTGCAGATGCTCTGTGTGGTTGTTTACCTTAGAGCAGCTGTCTTCCGTCTATGTTTACTTCTGCTGTTGCACATTGTGACTCTAGATTTGTATCTTTGCTGTTTACTAGTCACAGACCTCCAGTTTTCCCAGACTCTTCTTGGTCGACCTGTGCCCTTTGCTACGGCGGGAGATTGTTATAGTGCAGCCAAGTGTCCACAGGTTGGTGAAATACTGTACATTATAACCTCATAGAAATGTTTCATGCGTCCATTTTGTTCCAAATGTTAGTGGCCTAAAAGTCAAAGAAGAGACTTCTTTTTACGAAACATTTTCTGCTATAATTCCGTGGAACTGTGGGGGAAAACACTCTGTCCTAGGCAATAACTTCCAACTTCTCTATTACTCTATTGGAGGTGCTCACCACATAGTCTTATGTATTTAGGCCCCTCCTTCTGCAGTTCTTGCCACAGACCGTTTCTGCAAACATGAATGAGCTCCATCTTCCCGGTTAATGAGAGCTCAAAAATAACTCATATCTGATGTGTGTTTTCAGGGCCAGTTCAGCATTAATCTGATTGGCACTGGTCTCAAAGTGGCTGAGGAAACCAAGTGGACATCACAGGGCAACTATGTTTCCATCAAAGTTCACAGATCTGAGGTAAGAGGCTTACAGTGGATTGATATAACGATTGTCTTCTGTATGCCCGATGCTATTTGGCTCTTAAGGAATGGATTATGTAATAGATATAGTGTTGTAATTGTGCTTGATGTTGGGAGATTGTTGCACTGAAATGTCATCGGAATTTCTATGTTGTATTTCTGTCTGATTCACTTGAGAGGAATCCCCAATGACATTTATGAAGCGTTCATTCTCCGCGTAAACAGCTGCCCTTTGCCCACTCTTTCCTTTCTCACTTGTCTTTGTCTGTAGGACGGAACAAGAATCTACGGCCGCTGTGGTGGTTTCTGTGGGAAGTGCATTCCCCAGGCTCACAACGGCCTACTCCTTCAAGTCCACTGAGGGCCATGCAGGGACCAAACCCCTAAACTATTCTGAAGACTAGCCCAGAAACATGCAATAACAGTGATTTGTTGGACCCCGTCGTCATCAGTAAGTGTGGTGGAGGAGCATTTAACAGTAATCATCCTACTGTAACATACCCACTTCCCAAATGGCAGCTAAAGCATATAAGACACTTTGTGCAGTACTGTGCAGTGCTACAACGCCACTGTCTGGTCCTCCATCCAAACTGCTAACTCTGAAGAAGAGGCTATACAGTATTTGCATGCCAACAGTGTTGCAATCGCTATCAAACACGTCTGTGCTTTGGAACCTACAATGTTTTTTTTCTGACACTGCTGTGCTTTTTTTTTAGCATCATTCAAAGGGATACAACATTTCAAAACACTGGGAAAGCAACTGCGTTAACAGTAGAAAAACATAGTACTTCAAGGAAGAAATCCTCATCTTTAAAAAACACATTTTCTTATGGTTATCCTGTAAAGTGAAGCATATTCTATGAAAAAAAAAACAAGTCTGGTAAATTAACTTGCAATCAATAATAATATACTGTATGTTTGTATTAATCATTGCAATCCTCTGGTAAAAAGAAGTGCTACAAACAGACATTGAAATACTATGTGAGGGATGGATGTATTATTTTACAGTGAAACAGTCAATTGGCTGATATAAAAAATAAGTAATACAAAAACATTGTATATTTTGAGACTACTAAATGAGCTACACTGCAGATCGTCTTGGCCTTACACACGTTTAAAGCAAACGTTTGACATTTTGGTATTTTCTCTCTACTTCTTTGTCTGGAGTTAGATGAGAAGATATCCCTCATGTGTTGATGAAAAATGTGAAGCTACCACCAGCAGCCGGTTAGCTTAGCGCAACACAAAGGTTGATAACAGCTAGCCTGGCTCTGGCTGAAGGAACAAAATATTGGTACCAGCAGCTCTAAAGGTCATTAATTAACATGTTGTATCTCATTTGTTTAATCCGAACAAAAAAAACAACTTTTGGTTTTATTGGGCTGCTAATAAATTATTATGTGCGGGACCAACTTCCAAGTAACCTCCTGGAGTCTTGACATCACTAATGGAGTCGCCAGGGAAGCAGCGGTGACTCTCGAGAGTGACTTCACCTTTAGTCTAGCATCTTTACCTTTGGACTAATATTACAACTGTTTCCAGTCTTTATGCTAAGCTAAGCTAACTGGCTGCTGGCTGTAGCTTCACATTTAACGTACAGACGTGAGAGTGACATCAATCTTACTCATCTTACTCTCGGCAAGAAAGTGAATGTGTGTATTTTACCAAAATGTCAAACTTTTCCTTTGGGGCGCAAGACTTAAAGAAAGAGTAAGCTAAGCAACTAACTACTGATATGACCTGCCTTATGTCCAGGGTCAAACTTTAGCCTTTAGAACAACTACAGATCATTTTAGTTTTTATTGTTGTGTATTTCTAAAGTCTGTCTGCTGTCATCTGTTGTTAGGTATTTCACAAAACTACTACTGCAAATACAGTCCACTGACTGACATAGAACTGTCACATAGAGACAGAAAAAAACACTAGTGCTGTGAGGAGGAAATAGCTGAAATATTTCAATATTTCCTGGTATTTAAGTACAGTATAAAAGTTTTCTGTGGCTTTTTTAAGCTATGAGGGTTCTATTATTTTTTAGATTGTTTTTCTTTAGTGACGCCACACAAACAAGTTCTCATCTGTTACACCGTGACACAGTATCAGGTGTGAAGTCTCATCTCACACCCTCCATTGGGCCTACCGTAGGTACCTGCAACCCCTACCTCTTACAAACATCCATACTCTACTGAGATATGTGTTGTAATATATTTATGTTGACCATATTTATTCTGTAATGACTGTTGATGTGTTCTATGTTTTAAGGTACAATGACTACTACCAACGGAGAAGCCATTGTCTGTTTTTTTGGTCCTTTGTCTGCTTTGCTAAAAAAAAGTATTAGCCTACTACTATATGTAGCGTTTAACCACTAACCTTAAATGATGATCTTTTGAATGGTGCTTTTGAATGGTGCTTTTGAACTACTGGAATTACTTCTGCTCTTGAGAAGAAAAACACTGGCTTTTGGCTCTTTGGCAGATGTAGGATCTGCCTGTAATGCATGTAACGGTCCTCTCATTAATGTAGCTGAAAAATCTAGCTTCAAGGTTGCCAGATATGTCAGATAAACCACTGCATGAGGAAATCTTCCCTTCAGTAGTACCTAACTCATCATAAATGACTTTCACCATGACCACTACAGCTGTCAACCTAACATGCTGGTACTCTGATGTTAAGCTTTAACCAAAGTTAGAACATAGATGCAGATTTTTCTCTTCTCAGACAATGCAGCTTCTTTTTGATTTAAAGAATGGCTGAAAAATAAATAAAATAAAAAAGTCAATGAGCAGCTAGAAAACCTTTGGCCATCATTTGTTTTTTTCTGATGGGCAATTGTTCTATGAGGTCTGTATCAGAAATTTAAAGAATACTTGATGCACTATGTGCCATACATGTTGTAGAAATGTAATCCTTTTTTTTTTGTAATAACCGTTAAGATTTGTAACTTATGATATATGTGTATTTTTAATATTCATACTTGAATTGTAAACAGTGTGCTATATTGAATGGGCATTGGTACTGAATAGAGAGACAGTGTGCTTGTTTGCCATGCTTTATCCAAAGATGTTTTTAAGAATCATATGTACCCACAGTATGTATGTAGCCTGTGTAAAAGAAATGAATGATTGATTCTGGTGCTATGCTTTCTAATCGTACCTATACTGTATGTCTTGCTACTAACGCTGTTAAAAATAAGTAATAATAAAAAATGCTTTTCAGCTGACTCACAAGTTGATTTATGTTTATTTTGGCCATGCTAGTAGCATGGCGATGTCGGTCAGTCTGTCAGTCAGTCCACCCTTTTGGTTGAAAGAGAAATATCTTAACATGGATTTCCATGATTGTTTGTACAGACATTGTCATGGTCCCCAGATGATGAATCATATAGATTTTTTGTGTTGCCTTGATTTTTGCTCTAGCACCACCATCAGGGTGACCTTTTAGTATTTTTGGGAAATATCTCAACTACCTGCTGGATTGCCATGAAACCCTTTACAAACACCAATGTTCCCCATCAGGATACATTATTATCACTTCTGTGATCCTCAGCCTTTTCATCCAGCACCATCATAATGATGATGCTAAACATCAGCATGTTAGCTTGCTGGTGTTAGCATTTAGCTAGGAACTGCTCGCATGGCTGTAGACTCTTAGTCTTAACAACATAAGATTCCCACAATAATAGTTACATAGTTTGGAAAATGTGATCTTGGGCTTCAAGGAATAATGACGGGCCTTTTTTTTTTTACTATTTTCTGATATTTTATACACTATACATTTTAATATTTTGAAATGTGAAATCGGTTTAGCCGGCCAAATGATCAACAACTGCTTCAGAAGCTAAATCTATTTCTGGTAATCGGCTTTTCTAAAAACAAAGCCTCACATGGTGTTTTACAGGCCACATTTTGGCTTTTGTCAGAAAAGTTTGGTCTCATTTTGAACCATCCATACCCGAGATAAATAAATCCCCACTTCTGTTATCTTAGCCGCCTTCTTGACTGTTCTTTGTTTGGGAGATGAGAGGGAGATACACCTGAAGGAGGTCTGGGGTCTCATTTATAAAAGGCAAAATGGGTGGAGATAAGGTGTGTGCATGGGGGGACGTACACAGATATTCTGTTGTTCCAGCGGAAATTAAACACAAGGGAAAGACGCATAGAATGTAGAACGCAATGTGTGGCGGTGCGATCACGACCGTCAGGGACATGTGGTGTGTGTGCGGTGCTCAGCGGTGAGTTCCCGAAATACACTCCATTGAAGATTTTCTGCTTGAGCAGTCTCGTGATAATACTCTAAGGTAACTGCAGAGAAATTCCCCCTTTACCACAGATGAAAAAGACAGCCTTTTGGTGTCGTGCATCATTCTGCGCAGTGAAGGTCAAACAGCCAAGTGATGTCACAAAAAGAAAAATGTTTTGAACGGAGGGGGCCGCATTACTGGGAAAATGTTGTGAGTAAACCCTCTTGTCTTTGTTATCACCATAGCAAATTTTATTTTAATCACAGAGACGCCAGTTGGTTAATAAAGAAGGGCGGCAGGTCAGCGCTTGCTGCGTGCTTGTGCTCCCCAGATTGTGGCTCCATGTGGATTCACTTAGTGGTGCAGGTTGCATTTCCACAACACGAGTTCAGCTCCACTTAAAGAGACATAAACAGAGCAAATGCCTTTAAACCCATTTCTCACTAAAGTACATATTCTTGAGTTCTGGAAACAGCTGAAGCTGTCAACTGCCCGATGACTCATCAAATTGTTATGTCAAATGAACTAGCGAGGTGAGTTCCCAGTACGTTTTAAGAACGTCATCAAGAGAGGTGGAAAGTACCATTTTCAAGGAATTATGTCACCAAAATGAGTTGGAGATAAAAGGTGCAGGTACTTCAGCAAAAGGCAAGCCACTTTTCCAGGGGTCATTGCACTGAGATAGCTTTGTACATTAAATGAAAACAGATACTTTGGATCCCCCAAGAACTGCTTTGATTTCTTGCCAGGAACCTGCCTTGGTTCCTAAAAAAATCTAATCTAAGGATTTGGAAGGGTCCTGAAAAAAACGACAACAACTCCCCTCAAAAGCAGTTTCCCAGTGAAACCAAGCTGTGCGCCCTTCCAGACTCTCCAGGCTATAGACAAGTCAGGAAAAGGCTGGCCTGTTTGCTGTGAGCATAAACCAGACACCTTTAATGACTGAGCTGAAGAACACAAACCTGCTCAGAGAATCCTCATAAAAGACACTAATGATTGATGTTTACCATGAAGTGCTTTGAGGTAACAAGGCAGACATTCCAGTGCAATCTGCAGCTGCAACCTGCACCAAAGAGTGTATCCACAAACCACTATTCACCTGGTTTGCACCGACATACTGAAGCAACACACTTCATCTTTCAGGCAGATAATGTGCATGCTTACAATTTGTGAAATGTTTATTTATGTATTTTTAATGTAACTGACCTGCATCCCAGATGTTTTCTATGTTGTTGACAGGTTCATTTGCAATATCTACCATTAAAATGTGTACAGTAGAATCTACAGACGTCTATCTGTTATAAAATTACATCCACTTAAAATACAGGTGTTTAATGCTAACTGGTTAACATGTATTACATCTCATAACACACCGTGACATTATAGTGATATATTTTGTGAATTATTTTCTGAAAGCTATCCAACTAGTTACCCAATGAAACATGTATTTCTTTTAACTAAGCAAACAGTGACCCCTATTGTGTCAAACAAGATCTTACATTCCCTGTGCCTGTTTGACACTGTGTGTGATATTTCATGCTCAGGTTATATAAATATCACAAGCTTGTTTCATTTGTTTCTTTCATTCATAGGATTATAATCTGTTGAAAGTTTTTTTTATTGTGGGATGTTGGTGTAGATCAGCTGCTCAATCAGGGATATACTGCAAACAGGTGAGCATCAATCCGTCTTCTTAGCAGTGAGGGGCTGAGCACTTTTAAGATGTAGGAGGATAGGTACGATAGTTCTGCAGTAAATTACATTTGTAAAATGACAGGGGAGAGTAGAGAGGAGGTGGGAGTTTGCGTAGAGGGCTGCAGATTTGAATGTGTTTGGAAGATTATTTTTTATAGAGTGACGTGCAAGCATAAATATCAGCAGATAGTTTTACTACGGAGAACTGTAAAGTTTGTTAGCTGTGCAGCAGGTATTGTAAAGTGCAGTTGCATTAAATTCCTCATTGCTAACTGACACTGGAGCCATTTGGACGAGTTACGACCCCGACGTTGTATAATGACATTGTGTTTGTATATTAGTGTATTATGTGCTTTGACCCCCTCTGTCATCTTAAATCCTGCTTGTGGATCTCTCTCTCTCTGCCCTTATTTGGTGAACCTGCGAGGTTGAGTATGTAGGCTAATCTTAGGTTGATTCTTTTAGTTCTATTTGTTATTGTGCTGTTAGTCCACCCTGAAGCCAAAATATCCCTTAAATAATAGCTCTCAGAATATATTTGTACTGTAGAAGATATTGTGGCTCACTGTCACTTTCACTGGGACACTTGAATAGAAAGCTATCGTTAGTGTTATTAGTAAACCTGTACTTTTCCTTAAGTGACAAGCCAAAAGGTCTGCTATGAAAAAGGCCTATTGTGAGATATGAATATTTAAGTACTCTAATCCTTGCTGGTGGTTATTGGGAGTGGGGACTCCCATTTTCATGTTGGACCTAGGTTTCCCCTATATGCCGGGGAATAACAGAGAGCAAGTGTAATGAATGTCAGCACAAAAGTGCACCTAAAGCTGGTGATAAAACAGACTTGTTAGTGGCATTAGCTCACAATCAAGGGCATACAAATGATGTTTCTGATGGGGTTCCTACTGCTTACAGAATGTCCATTTTTAGCACAATAACAGCGCCAGGCTTCCTCAGATTGTTTTCCGGAAAGTCGTCTCCATGTACAGTAGACTACAGCAAATCATAGTGTTGACTGATGGATCTACTGAGCAGCGATTAAAAAGCCTGAAAGAAAGAGTAAAAATACTACCATTCCTTTCCTCTAGAAACCATTCCTTTGCTGTATTTCATCCTTAGCTATATTGAGAACAATATCTTTCCCCGTGTATTGTTATCCTATGTAGACCTTTACCGCAGCAGACATAAAGACTTGTGATTTAAAAGGACAGGTGTTACTAATACCATTAACAATGTCTCGGTTGTATTCAAGTGCACCAAATGAGCCCTGACAGTGTGCAGTGATCCGTGCACAATACCAGGACCCTCTCACCAAAGCAGGTAAATCCAATTCAGCCATCACTCATTTCATTATTTTTTCACCTGTGCTTCTCTTACTGTGACATGTCAAAATGCTTTCTGTAAAAAGACATTTCCTCAGCAATGACAACGGTGATTTGCAAGAAGAAGACTAATGATTTTTGAGTTAATATATTTGAAAATGGCAAAGCTTGCTCACAGTCTTGAAGAAATGCATTTAAAAGTTAATCTATTTGCAATTTACATTAACTTCTTATTATATTTTACAATTCAACACAGTAGCATTTACTTATAATTGAACTGAACTGATGTATATGGTGAAGGCATCTTTGTTGCCGACCAGTAGATGGTGGCAAAGCACCACACAACCACTGGCTGGATGTCCTCCATGGCGTTCTGTAGCGGCTCATGCAACATTAAATGTGACCAAAGACACAAAAAAGTTAATGATCATGCTTCAGTTTTGAGTTTTTTTACGAGTTATTCCTATAACTGTATTTCATACTGTTCACCATGTGTCATATCACTGACTTTGTGGTATTTGTGAGGTCATATTGTCTTGTCAGAGATTACTGCAAGCTCTTCTGGTCTGCATAAACATAATTTCTTATGCGTGGAGTGAACTGAATATCATAAGGGTGTGAAAGAGTGGGTACTGGTTATATATAGTGGATATTACCTTCCAAGTTTTCTATACTCCAGCCTTCTCTGTAATTTCCCTACGGAGCTGTACTGTATGTACGCCTGTACAAACAGCAGTGAGCAGAACCGTCTAACTTCCTAGTCTAACTGTTCTCAAAAACTATTTTCACTGTGGGAAGTCCTAGCAGTGGGAGAAGGTTGTTTAGGCGAGCTTAAATCCTTGTGTACCTCACACATCTTTCACTCCCTCCCGTCTCTCACTTGCTTACTAACCTCACACCCATCCATCCTATAGTAGAACAGTTGGCCTTGAACAGTATCAATTTCATCTTTTTTTAATGCACCATGTCTGCTTCAAAATCCATAAAAACCACACACGATTACAGTTATCTCCCCTGCCAACTGGGCTATCAGTAGTTTGGGGGTAGAAGTCGTTGGCACTTTGCCTCACAGGCTTTATAAACTGTACCGTCAGCCTGGCTGCCAGTGCTTTTGAAGGAAATCGTCTCAGCTTTGACTTTAACTGGCTGAGACTGAATGAGGTCATTTTTAGGTATTGCGTTACATGTGTAGAGTGTCCATTTTGTTAACAGCTGCATGCGATGTGTGGCCGACTGCAGCCTTGGTCCAAAGCTGACCACCTCTTTCCCCGCACATGGCCGAGCGGTATGCTGTCAGAGACAGACATGGTCCAACTGGAGGAGGTATGAAGGGGGTGGGCGGTTGGTGTTGGACCCCTGGGGTCCGCATGCATGTGCCAACAGCCCATATGCACATGTGGTGTGGTGAAAAATGGACTTGTATTGTTTGATCCATGAATGTGACACTCCGGCGTGAATCACACATTAATAAGGATCGTTGTGAACAGAAGACACTCAGGATTTTCATATCTGCTCAGGGGTCTTTGTTTTTTACGACTCCATGCAATAAGGCAAGATATGTTACATGTTGTAGATATTATTCACTTTAAGTACTCTTTGATTCACCAAGCAAAGCTGTGGTTCTCACAGTGAACAAAGCAAAATAGGCGTAAAAGCCTGCCGATAGTCATTAAGGAAATGCACACATTATGACCAGTGGCAGAAAATACTTTCCCGTTGTAAAACTTTATGCTGCTAAGCAGCCTGGAAAATGTTGCCCGATGTCAGCATAGTTAGGATGAATGAGGCAAAGGCCAGACGTGTGCTATAGCTGTGAGCTGTGGTCGGTCTTTTGTGTGTGAAACTTGCAGGCAAGACACTGGATAACAAGAGGGGGGGGGGGGGAGGCTAATTATTTTTAATAGCTTAACACTCCAATCAAATGAGCTTTCTGGAGATTTTTTACACACTGTTGTGGCTCACGTCACCAGGGTATATTAAACCTCTTAACAGAATGTCGCCTTTGTTCGCCTGCATTTCGCACTAACAAGAGGCCTGTGAGGTATACAGTACAATTCAGTTACTCACACACACCCTGTCATTTGATGACACAGACAGTAGAGCATACAAGCAACAGAAATCCTTCCCAATACAGTAAATACAATTTCTTTCTTGTGGCTCCAGCATTTGGGGGTTTTATACTGTGTGCGAAAAAGAAGTGACAAGCTGTATATATTCAGTGGAAAAGTTTGCAGAGCTTGTAAAAAAAAAGACGTCAGCGGTCATGAAGGAATTCTTGTCAAGATAGCTCAGAATAGATTATGCTTTTGCTGTACACAATTGTTTTCCTCCTGCTGGAGACCAGACTTTTTTCAAACTATAGATGGGATGCATCAAACTTAAAAAAAAAAAAAAAAAAACTTATATAAAACTCTTCCTCAAAGACAATGTTTCAGCATCGACAATGCAGCTGAATGGTGCATTAACCATAGTGTTCTGTTTGGGGGTCACAGCACAGACACAGGCCATCTTTAACAGCTCAAAAATAGGGACAACAGTGCCCTCAGCAAGTATATAGTCAAGTTATCTCTGCAATTTTACTGCTCGTATAAAAACATTTGAAATGGTAGATTAATAAAGAGATATTTCGGACATAGAGAGCATAGAGAGTGATCTAACGGTGGTAGGTAAGACCGTTTGGAAGTGATTTATGTCCCATTTTGCACTGATCCATAACACTAAATTTGACAACTCACATCAATCACTTCTCTGAAGGTCCTCTGCTCTCAGAAGCCACTTTTTCCTCGCTTGCGCTTGACTAAATAATAGGTTCTGGTTTCCTCGTACCCAAGAGACATGCAGACTGGCCCTCTTTCAAGGGAAGATATAATCTCTGGACAAGAGAAAAATGGGAAATTCCTAGACACTCAATGAAATAACTTTGTTGTGATCGTCACTCATTCTTTTTTTTTTTTTTTTTAGATGAGGGTGTTATCATATTTAACCCACAAGAAAGGCACACTAGTCCAGCTATTCTTCATCCTTCAAAAGGCCGTCAAAACCCCAACAATGTCCTCCTTCCCCCCCAAAAAAAACAACTCCTCCTCTCTGTCTACCTGCTTTAATTAATAAGAGCCTGTCTAAGTGCTGCTGTCCTGTGTTGAGCATGACTTCCTGTCTGGGCAACAGACAGTGTGTGTGTGTGTCTAGTTATCGCTTTGTATATGTCTATATGTGTCATTGTGTGTGTTCTTCAAACACCCTCAAATAGGCTCGTCTATTAGTGTGGCACAAGAGGGGCACTCCATCCAGTCTGCCTGGTGGTATAGTGCTACTCATACACAGACAAATCCACTTCAATAGACCAGTACAATGAGAGGCTTTTATCACACTATAGTCCCGTACAAAGCCCTCCAGTCTCCATTCAGCATCTGAAGAAGTTCTAATTTTATCAAAGAGTATCCTGTTATATTATGTTCAAGTACATCTTTAGCCATCCACAGTGCCTGTAATAATGAGTTTTGAGATGAGGATTTTTGGGAGCATGTATTTTACGAGCTTCGGATAAGGATGAACAGAGAGGCTCTTTTGGCTGTCTATAGACCACACATCTTTATTTAACACATCTCTGCGATTGAAGCAGCTTTCGATTTATATGTAAAATTCTGAAATCAGGCTGCTCTGAATGCATTTACACGATGAAGCGGACAGTGTAAGGAATGCATCAAGCTCTGTATTTACCTGCTCTAGCGGCTAGCATTACAGTAGCATTACCCGGCTTACTCAAGCCCCCAGGAAGAGCGTTGGGCCTACAACACATCATCACGCCGTCAAGTCTGCCTCCACAGCCTCGTTGTGTATACTTGCGATCATGCGACCGTAGTGTAGTTTACTTCTCTTCTTTTAGTAGAGAGAACCAGTGCAAATCTGCTAACTTCCAGGGTTGGCCTACAAGAATACGTCATCCCTGCAGCACTCGTCATCATTTCAGCTAACAAAACGGATGGTCGTCAATGAGAAGTGAGAAGCCTGAATTTGTCTACTTCTGTGTGAACTTTCCAAAATTACCACAAATTTGTAAACGGCATTGATGCTCGATTGTTGTGTGTGAATGTCTGTCGCATGAGGACTGCATCTTTCAAGGTGATTAACATTGTTGCTTTTAAATAAGCTAATGTTGAGTTAGCGGCATAGATCAACAGAAACACAACGCGTTTCTTGATGTCATAATCTGTCGGCTGTGACAGTGTGTTCTATAAACAAGGATTGGGCTAAATCAAAATGGTGGCTGCTGTGAAATATCCACTTCAAATGTTCCCATTTTTGCACATGGACATCCCAAAAGGAAATGTGTCCTGTGACAAAGATTCATGAGCTGCTCACATGCCATGATGGCAGCATGATTTTTGATTGAGTTTTAGCACTCCATATGGTACCACGGCTCAAGGACGTAGGCTACACCACCCAACCCAGCTGCTTGTGACACATTCATTGGCACACAGTGTAGCATCAGTGGCCACTTAGACCAGACTGTCTGTCAGTCGCCATAAGGACCAGATTCGACTCCGATTAATTGGCCCAGAAGACTTGTTAGACACATGATTAGATGTATTCTAATTAAACAGCTTGGTATCAACCATTACATGCTTTCTTTGTAAATCACTATAATCATATTGTAGTATATATTATGTACTAATGTGATATAGTAATGTTTTATTGTTATGACATTTTCTATTTATTTGTCCTCTCTGACCACAGATGGCTAAAAATACTTACTTTGTACCTAATGCTGCGATTAGGACTGAATGCAAAAGACTGAAAATGGCATGTGTCTCATACCAACCTAATCTCATGGGAATGCGTATAAATAGCAGAACATTTTAAGAACATTCTGCGGATCATTATTATGCATTTTTTGGGCTTTTTGTCTGTCATTTTACGTCACATTGTCAACGCGAAACGGCCACAGTTGGCAACAAAACCCCTTCGGTTTAGAAAAAACATCATGGTTGGGCTTAAAATGAGTATGTTAACTAACTACAACGTAACATAAGTACGGAAAATACGCCACGAACATCACTAACGTAACTTCAAAATAACTCACCAACATTTTGGGACACGAACAACGATCTCGAACTCTAATCTCCTGGTAGAAATGACTGTGTTCCTCCCTTTCCACCTCACCCGCCATAAGTCTTCTTTCTCACGTTTTTATATTGCACAACTTTCTCTCAGCGTAGCATATTTACGCACATGCATTTACATTGCTGTCACTACAGACCACATGGCGAAAAAATGACTTATGACTAGAAATTCATGTGTCATTCATGTGTCATTTGGTGAGACCGGGCTGCTCCAACAATAGCAATGTAATTCTTTACTACTCATTTAGAGATGGTGTAATGTTGATGTTGAATTGGTGGAATTACTTTTTTTCTGAGTAATTCACTTAACTAGTTTGTCTCCATGGCAGCAATAAATACCCTGCAAACACACATTTTTCCAAAGCTCTTATCTATAACGGAGTACATTTGAAGAAACCAAGGCCACACAGAGAGGCCATTGGAGAGTTGTGTTGATGCTCTGCTAGATGGCATAGCCACAGCAAAACCTTGTGTTGTAAGCCCTCTGTCACACCTTTACACTTCTCTCATCTTCAACTATTGTTGCATGTCCCGTCACTGACATGCTGTTATCGCTGCGTGAATCCACACGCACAATGAGGCTTAAGGGATCCTTTTCTCTGAGAGGAGATAGACCCGTAGACCAGGACAAAGGCTTCAAACTATCCACATTATCTCTTCTGGGTGTTCCTCAAAAGGTATTATAGTTATCTGGGAGAACCATCTTAAATGCTTTTGCCCCACATGTCAAAGCAAAAAGTCTTATTTTGCACAATGCACATCACAGTGGGGTGTACACATTTTTTTAATTCTTTTTGCCAGGTTGCAATTTTGTGTTGGCACACAGGCCTCATATCTCCAAGAATGTTACAGACACGTTTGATCTCTGTATGAATGTTGAGTCTGTGCACACAAGATGCTTATTAAAGCAGAGGGTGGAATCTTTCTTCCATCTGATTTATATCAGGTGCAAGCACATGGATGGGTAATTTGTCTGATAGAAGCATTTTTATTACAGAGCTCAGGTTGTAGTGGAAATGATAGGCCTGCTTTACAGCATTTGTGGACTGGAGTTTACCCCTCTCTTTTGTCTACAGCTGATTCTACTGGAATGTTTGTTTAGACTCATCCCCTAAATGGGAGCTTCACCTGGAATCTGTAGCAGCTCCCAAGATGGAGACAGGCTGTCAGATATACCTGGAGCCAGATGTAGGAGTTTCTACATCCATTTAGGGCTAACTGTGGGACTTGAAATGGGGTAATGGTTCCACAATTCTTAAGATTCATAAAACAGAACCAGGTGTACACATAGCTTTATAAATTGGATGCAAATAATGCATATATCTGTTTGAAAGTTTTAGTCATGAATCATAACTTTTATGCATCTGACAAACGAACAAGACAAAATGAACCACCCTTTAATGCATCCTTTAACCACTGCAGAGATCTCTAAACGCGGTCAAACTAAGTGAAGCAATGTCGATAGATTGGTGTACAATGAAACTAAAATGAATGCTAAATAAACACTGCCTGGTGAAACTTAATAAAAGGGAGGGAAGCCATAACAGCAGTGAATGAGAACTTTCATTCCTATTTTCTTTTGCTGATTTGAACATAACCCATATTGAGAGTGGTGGGGTAGAATGGGATCTTGGGAGAATAGCAATGGGCCTCATTCACAAACAAATCTGTGCTCACTTCTTCCGCACGAGGCCCCCAGATTTGGGGACTCTCGGGCTCAGAGGCGGTAGCATATATCGTCGAAAAAATGCACATATCGAGAGCGAATATAATGCATGTATACATGTTATATACCAGATAAAAAAAAAAAGTCTGGGCAATACTATCATCTAAGCCATTTTTACAAACTCCAAACACAATTCTACACAACTAATATAATCAACAAGAAGATTTACCACAATATCACGTATTTTTCGCCATGACTTGGCGAGCTACGCACTCCGGACAAAGCTACAAACACAAAGCTAACGGCTAACACGGCCAACCAATACATCAGAAAGCAAGAGAATTCGACACAGAATCCAGAGATATCTTCAGAATTTTTCTCCGTGAAACCATTACAAAGATACAGCTAACAAGCACCACAACACCAAGCCGCTCCACCGCAGAAAGAAATCATAAATGCCCCTTACTTTGAGATGAATCATGAAGAAAAAGGTATAATATTCCGTTTCCCGGCTTAAAACACTGTTGCTACGTATATCCTGTGTATTTTTGAAGTGTTTCCTGAAGAAAGGGGGGTCAAACAAGCTTGGGGGAAGGGATTTCACTTTCGGCTAATCCGTTTTTTACGCTGGGCGACGCACGGCGCATTTTTGATTTTTACTGGCTAGCGATTCTGTCAATCAACACCAGCTTATGCCCACCGTCTTCTTGACGCGTCGAACAAGGTGTCATTGTCTGAAATTGACCAATCATAGGCTGAGATAGCCTCACATAGACACAGGCAAACTGCAGTCAGACGAGAATGGATCCATGGTTTACAGGCTCAGAGAGGATCCTGGCTCTCAAAATGATGTCAAACTGCTGTATTTGGATAGATTGAACACTATTAGTGATAAAACAAGTGAAATATATAGTTATATAGTATATAAAATTACAATGGAACAGCTGGAACATGTGACAATTTTGCTTGACCTCGCCTGACCTCTCTGTACTAAAACCTCTCTAACTTTTTTATGCTTCACTTTATCAAAGTCAAATTTTGCATAGAGACTGCTGACATGTGCTATGATTTGGGAGAGTTTTTAGGCTTTCAGCTGCATTATTTCAAAGAAATAATATAAATATTTTTTTTCAGGCAAACCTGAAACTTTTCAATTTGAGCTGTGTGCCATCTTCATTTACTCTTAACTAGTAACATATAGACTGATATTTACACATCTGAACAAATCTCACAAGTGTTACCTTTATTATAACATCAGAAGTATTCAAATAGACCTTGTAGTTAGAGAATTACAGTCTTTTTAGTATGGGTATGCAATTTTTGAGCAGAGGCCTAAAAAAAAAGGCTCAGAGCTAAAGAGTAAATATTTTGACTGAATATGTTCACACTCTGCGTACAAATTTAGAACTGCCTTGGACAATGCAATGCGTAGCATATTCAAACTGCTTTCATTAAAAAATACTTTATTAGACAAGAATATTGAAATCCATGGCCATGTGTATTGAATATCTACTATACAATATAACTGAGTGACTAAGTCCTGGCTTACAATGGAGTTTATGAGAATATCCTTTCATTGTTTTTATTGCCTTAGCCTATAATGATCGGCTACTTCCGCCATTTTTTAGTGCTATAAAATTGCACTTGTATAGCCAATTAGTGAATGAGGCCTATTGTCCTCATGAAGCTTCTTACTAGCTGAACAGAAGACAACACAGGTATTTCTACAGCTCAAAAGTGTTACTCAGTATTCCCAGTATGCAGTATCCCATGCAGCATCTTCATGTATATTGTAAGTATTCTGAAGTATCTGCTGGAAGCGGTGATGTTCTGTATCATGTCTGTAGACCTTGGTGCTGTCACATTCCTTCACTGGCATGGCAGCAGTGCTCCTGTCTGTGTCTTTTCTCAGCCTTTTCTCTTTTCACACGCCAGCCTCTTTGGCTCAGAGCAGCTGCTGATAGGCATTAGAATGAAATGATGGGAATATTTGTTCTACTCACTGACACCGTCACTGTGGCCTGAACATTAATTCTGTCCATCTCTTCTTCCTGTATGACCCCCATGTTTAATTTCCTGGGCATATGACATGGTGAATTTGCCCCTCGAGAAGGAGAGGCAGTACACAAAGCCTTAGCCTGATTTGCTTGTTTAGATTTATTCTCCATGACCTCAGCAAACCCACACACTCAATGTTAATGAGCTGTTTTAGAAGTGCGGGCATTAGAAAGGACTTTGAAATAAAACACAAAAATGAATCCCCGAAAAACTTTCAAGGCAATTCTTCAGTTATTTTTCTTCCAACGCCTTGTTAAAAACATGTGTTTTCTGCAACTTCAAGTTATCCATGACGAAATTATAAAATTGTTAAGCTACAGATCAGAGACACATTGGAAGCCTATTCGTCACAGGTTTTCATGGAATCAACCTCTACAGGAGTCTCTTCCACCATGTCAAAGTAGACAATGATGGTGTATTTGGCAAGGGTGCAAAGAACTGCTCTGCAAGGGAAATCCGGTAAAAGAAAATCCTTTAATAAACAGAGATTCAACAAGCTGTCCTTGTGTAACTATGACAAAGCAGCACAGACAACGGTCATACTTCTAGGACAGGATTTGTTGTCAATTGAGCTTTTTGGTTTACAATTTATTTCATCCAAAATGTCAGTTAACATCCTTTCCCAGAGGATACTAAGCCTGTGCAAAATGTATCTATGTCATTCTTTTCAGGTTCTTTAAGGACTCATACCAAAGATCTTCCAGTCGGGGGTCCTCTTCCTAATCTTCCACAACTCTGTGTGTCTGGCCTGCTGATAAAGACACTGGTAAATCCCTCCTAGCCTGTAACGCAGACCTAAATGTTTACTGAGTAGAGAATGTTTTGCTCCCATGGTGGATGTATCATAGGACTTAAAGATGGCACGGATTTACTTGAAAGAAAATTGCTCACCTAGGGCATAAATCCTAAAAAATGTCTAGCTTCTGTGTTGTGCAGCCCACTGCACATACGCATTTCCCCCGCCCACGTGTTCCCACTCGGCCCATGAACTTTAATTTGGGATGTTGTCACGGAAATAATTTTATGGATTACAAATTAATAATCCGAGAGCAATAATTGAACTTTGTTTGTTTTGCTTACTTGTGTCCTGCTGACAGTTTTACGGACTTTTATAATGGAGGTATATGGGGAAACGTTTTTTTTTGCTGCAATACTACGAGTGCCCACCGGGGCAAATTGGCACCAAGGCTGAGTTGTACCATATCAAAAGCTCTTTTAATACATCTGAGGTTGTACCACATGAACTAGTTTTTAAATAGAGATTAGTTGTTGCTCAATATTTACACCCAGTAACTGCCGGGTGTAACGGCTATGTAAACTGAACCAAGTAGACTAAAGTTAGTCTACTATCGTGTTGTTTTTGGAAGTTATGTTTCATCTTGTGATGCTGCAGTTACTTTCTTTTTACATGCATTTCTTTTGATCAGTCCTTCTTAAAAGTGTTCTCTTGCAAAAGATTTTAGTAAATCACTAGTTTGAAACTAGCTAGCAGTAACAATCTTAGGAATAACTTTACACACAAACTTAGTAAATCATTTTCAAACAGCTGGGGGCAGCCCAATTCAGATATAAAACCTATTTACAGTCAGAGATTCAGATGTTAGAAAACTCCTTCCCACAAAGCATTGCTTTGGCCTCAGACATTCCAGTTTCTGTGAGGTGCTAAATATCGCTGAGGTCTGGAAAGTATTCTGCCTCCATTAAAAATCAGTTGCAGCCTGATTCCTCAGCAAATTTGTGAAATTGATTTGGTGTGTTGCAGACAGCCACATACAATGCCGAGACAGTCCACAAATTGCATGTACAGTGTCAAGAAAGTGTGTAAAAAAAATGTGAGATGAACAGATGGAAAAGATCAGAAAAATAGGACTGGCAACAGATAGTGTGAGTTTGATTCTTAATGGGACATTTGAAAAATGGTTTAGCACTGTTTAATGGATTGATAATGTGCTGAGCAAGACCACAACCCAATCTCTCTACACATTTTCCATTTAATGACTTTCAAAGGCTATTACTTTAAACAACATAATGGTATACAAAGTCATTATATCTGTGTTTGATTTTCAGGACTAATCGGCAACATTGCTTTGTCAATAAACTTGGGACTGATTGGGAGATTGTGTCTTAACTCACTCACTGCTTTGTATGCTTTAAGTTTCAGAAGAAGGCCAAAGAGTGCTAAGTTGGTTCAAGAATGTTAATAGGTCATAATCATCTCTATATTTTCAGACACATCTGATAAAAAGGCCTCTGCGCTGGCTGACCTCTGATTTTCTGATTTTGTTTGTAGGCTGCTTTCCCCAGACTTGGCAGCCCGTGACAATGAAATAACTGTAATAATAATGATCTGACATGAGTATAAATACTTTCCATGGGTAATTGACCCTTTTCCTGGACACACACACTCCAAGATCAAAAGGCTATATCTTCTGGACTCCAAGAGCCACTGATTAAGCACATTTCAGAGGTATTTCCTTTCCATTTCCAGGGCAGATCTGGCAAAGCCATATGAGATGTGTTTCATTAAGTTGTATCTTGAAATGTAGTCCCTCGTGTGTGTGTGTGTGTGTGTGTGTGTGTGTGTGTGTGTGTGTGTGTGCAGTAAGTGAGAATACAGTATGCCTATGTATGTGCACATGTGTTGGTCTGTCTCTGTATACGGTGCACATTTTTGGCTGGTGAGGGGAAGTCATGTGGCGTGTTGCCAGTAAAGTCTCTGTGTTTCTCAAGAAAGACAAGTGGCATTGTTCCGGGAGCAGATACCAGCTTTACTGCCAAATCCCTGCCGGCTGGACTGAAATTTCAGCCATGTAAAGAGAGCAGGAGTGGAGCAGGGCCTGACAAAAGATGACATTGGCTTGTAAGTTTTAGGCGATGACGCTCGTGGGGATTCCATTATGTGGCTGTCACACAGCATTAGGCAGGACAGCAAACACTTTCATGTGTGGATTACCATTTACCCATTGGAGATAATAGATATTTGCCTTAGCTAATCCACTCCTCTATTGATTTTTTTTCCCTTTAATAACTTCTTGCAAGCAAGCAAATTTTAATATGCTGACATGTAAGAAGCTGGAACAAAAGGCTGCTTTTGACACAGATAACTTTTAGCACTTTTCCATACAAATATGAGATATAAGATCATTTTGACAACCACATTTTTTTCAAACGCCATATATTTAAAGTACAGAAAATATATTACAGAAATTCAATTGTTAGGATAAAAGTGAAGAAAATAATCTTCATTCAATAAAATGCTTAGGTAAGGTC
This sequence comes from Leptoclinus maculatus, assembly GCA_032191485.1. Taxonomy (NCBI): domain Eukaryota; kingdom Metazoa; phylum Chordata; class Actinopteri; order Perciformes; family Stichaeidae; genus Leptoclinus; species Leptoclinus maculatus. Next base: position 21,515,605 of record JAVDOI010000007.1, on the reverse strand, counting down.
AGATGGTGAATAGTTGTGTCTCAGTTATATTTCTGTCCATTACGTCATTGTTAAGATACAATAGTTCTTATACCATACCTGTGCCATTGACCATTGTTGTCCAAAAATTATTAAAAAGCACCAAGTGTGTATTAATCTGCTGCTGAACTAAGTACCCAACAATTACGCAACTCATTCTTGTTTGAGAATCTTTTTTTTTTTAAAGATGCATCTCTTCAGTTAGAAACAATGAGCTTGTGGCTGATTGCAACAGACAGGCTTAACACATTTGGAAAGTTTTTGAAAGACGCACTAAATCTTTGTTGGTTTTGGCCTTTTCATGGGATTTGTTAACAATAAGAATATATAGAATATCACCAGCCATATCCTTTAATCTACGATATCAAATGCATCAAATTTATATCAAATATTTTACACAAAACTTTCAAAAATCTCTTTTTTTTTTAAGGAAATTGCTTTATTTATAAGACAGAAGTACACAGAGAAGTCATAATAAAGCTGATAAGACCACCAGTAACATCAACAAATAGGAAAGATACATCAGTATTGAAATTTCTCCTGCATAGTTTCTTAAACCAGCTACGTCCCCCTTTATATTCCCCACCAACCATTCACACCCACCACTATATAAAGGCTAAATTGAAAACATTAACAACAAAACTTCAACATAGATAAGCCATGATATCATATTTAAAGTTGCTAAATGAAGATGATACTGCTTCAAATTCTGCCTCCCACCTACACAGCATGTCATGATAGCTATATGCTGGAATATTACAGAGATAAAGAAAGTGTCGGTTATAATTGTGGACATGAATAAGACATTTTCTTAAGCGATTTTCTTCATTTTGGTTCAGTTGTATGTTAAAAAAGCTAAAAGAAATATGCATCTTTGTCTTAATTTTCACAAGCTCCTAGGATGGTAAGAGAGTGAGGCAGATTCAGATGTTTGCTGTCTGGGGGCCCTTCGTCCTCGGCTTCGGCACAGGTGAAGGTTGTCCTTCAGCAGCTGTGGATAGCTGTAAGGACCTGTTTTCAGTCTGAGCTTCAGGCTGAGAAACATTCTCGTAACAGGATCCGGGTGAAGAATTGTGTCTCAGGGGTGGAGAGTCCTCAGTCGGGTGCATAGTCTCATAATCTGGGTTGATGAAGTCGGGCTCTCGTTTGCTTAGAGAAAGCATTCTCATCTCCCCTTCATCCCTGCGTCGCATTTGGGTTTTGATGCGCATGTTGCAGCAACATAACACGATGATTATGATGAGCAACAACAGAATCAGACCTGCTCCTCCTGCTAGCACTGCCACAACAGCTTTGGATGTAAAACAGATCGATGGTGGTGCTGGACTTTTACATGCTGGCCGGACAGCGTCACTCTTCTCCTTGCTGACTTTGTTTGCCACGCTACATGTGAAGCTCCTCTCCCCTTTCAGCTGTGCCAGCGATATGCTCAGGGTCTGTCTTGTTTCGCTGGTCAAGGTCTTTTCATTGAGGGTCCATGAGAACACCAAACCCTGAGGTTTAGCTACGTGGCAATTTAGAGTAACAGCACCAGACTTGGGGTCACAAATGTAGCTGAGTTGAGGTTTCGATGCCTTGTCCATCATACAGAGACGACCAGTCCACGTTTTAGCCAGAGTATTGTTGGGATTCAGCACTGATGCTTGGTAAGCCCCTGCACTTGAGAATTGTAGGTTCTTCAGCAAAAGAGATCCAGCTGTAGATATGTCCTCCGTCTTTCCAACAGACACTTTGCCTTTTTCTTTGTATAAAATGATTGTGCTATTATGAGTCCATCTCAGCACATGTGAGTTTGCCAGTCCCTCATAGACAAACGGCAGAGTTAGACTCTGTCCAACTACAGCATGAAAATCACAAGTGTCCTTGTTTGCTGCCGCGAGGTTGATGAATCCCGACAGAATGATGACACCGAGTGTGGCAACAAAGCACGCCATGATATACAGGAGTGTAGCCCAAGGTATCCGTATAGCAATCACTTGACCGTAATGATTCCCTTCTCTAGTTTAATCTTTGATTCACAAGCTCTGGTGGAGAAGCAGTCCTGAGAAGAGGAGTCGTTACAATAGCCACACAGAATATAACTGGCACATAATGACCGTCAAGAGAAGTGAATCTTGAGTGGGAAGGAAACTTTATTAGTCAAGAGTCTGCTTTCAGTTCTCTGAAGATGACACAAAGCCTAGTCAAAGTCATGCGGCAACTGACCTTTTCTGCCCACGAGAAGAATATATGTAGAAATATGTGTCATAATATGCTGCAACAAGCATGACCTGATGGAAAAACAATTGTGGTCAAAACACTGCTAAATAAACCACTGAAACCACATGAAATGTGTTTAACTTCTGGTTAGAAAACTTTGGTTGAGTATTTGATTTATACCAAATATTTTACACAAAACTTTCAAAAATCTCTTTTTTTTTTAAGGAAATTGCTTTATTTATAAGACAGAAGTATACTGACTGCAGAGAAGTCATAGTAAAGCTGATAAGACCACCAGTAACATCAACAAATAGGAAAGATACATCAGTATTGAAATTTCTCCTGCATAATTTCTTAAACCAGCTACGTCCCCCTTTATATTCCCCACCAACCATTCACACCCACCACTATAAAGGCTAAATTGAAAACATTAACAACAAAACTTCAACATAGATAAGCCATGATATCATATTTAAAGTTGCTAAATGAAGATGATACTGCTTCAAATTCTGCCTCCCATGCACACAGCATGTCATGATAGCTATATGCTGGAATATTACAGAGATAAAGAAAGTGTCGGTTATAATTGTGGACATGAATAAGACATTTTCTTAAGCGATTTTTTTCATTTTGGTTCAGTTGTATGTTAAAAAAGCTAAAAGAAATATGCATCTTTGTCTTAATTTTCACAAGCTCCTAGGATGGTAAGAGAGTGAGGCAGATTCAGATGTTTGCTGTCTGGGGGCCCTTCGTCCTCGGCTTCGGCACAGGTGAAGGTTGTCCTTCAGCAGCTGTGGATAGCTGTAAGGACCTGTTTTCAGTCTGAGCTTCAGGCTGAGAAACATTCTCGTAACAGGATCCGGGTGAAGAATTGTGTCTCAGGGGTGGAGAGTCCTCAGTCGGGTGCATAGTCTCATAATCTGGGTTGATGAAGTCGGGCTCTCGTTTGCTTAGAGAAAGCATTCTCATCTCCCCTTCATCCCTGCGTCGCATTTGGGTTTTGATGCGCATGTTGCAGCAACATAACACGATGATTATGATGAGCAACAACAGAATCAGACCTGCTCCTCCTGCTAGCACTGCCACAACAGCTTTGGATGTAAAACAGATCGATGGTGGTGCTGGACTTTTACATGCTGGCCGGACAGCGTCACTCTTCTCCTTGCTGACTTTGTTTGCCACGCTACATGTGAAGCTCCTCTCCCCTTTCAGCTGTGCCAGCGATATGCTCAGGGTCTGTCTTGTTTCGCTGGTCAAGGTCTTTTCATTGAGGGTCCATGAGAACACCAAACCCTGAGGTTTAGCTACGTGGCAATTTAGAGTAACAGCACCAGACTTGGGGTCACAAATGTAGCTGAGTTGAGGTTTCGATACCTTGTCCATCATACAGAGACGACCAGTCCACGTTTTCGCCAGAGTATTGTTGGGATTCAGCACTGATGCTTGGTAAGCCCCTGCACTTGAGAATTGTAGGTTCTTCAGCAAAAGAGATCCAGCTGTAGATATGTCCTCCGTCTTCCCAAGAGACACTTTGCCTTGTTGTTTGTATAAAATGATCGTGCTATTATGAGTCCATTTCAGCACATGTGAGTTTGCCAGTCCCTCATAGACAAACGGCAGAGTTAGACTCTGTCCAACTACAGCATGAAAATCACAAGTGTCCTTGTTTGCTGCCGCGAGGTTGATGAATCCCGACAGAATGATGACACCGAGTGTGGCAACAAAGCACGCCATGATATACAGGAGTGTAGACCAAGGTATCCGTATAGCAATCACTTGACCGTAATGATGCCCTTCTCTAGTTTAATCTTTGATTCACAAGCTCTGGTGGAGAAGCAGTCCTGAGAAGAGGAGTCATTACAATAGCCACACAGAATATAACTGGCACATAAATGACAGACTTCGAGCCCGTCAAGAGAAGTGAATCTTGAGTGAGAAGGAAACTTTATTAGTCAAGAGTCTGCTTTCAGTTCTCTGAAGATGACACAAAGCCTAGTCAAACCTTTTAACTGACCTTTTCTGCCCACGAGAAGAATTTATATAGAAATATGTGTCTTACGTCGCAATTTGCTGCAACAAGCATGACCTGATGGAAAAACAATTACGGTCAAAACATTGCTAAATAAACCACTGAAACCACATGAAATGGTTAGAAAACTTTGGTTGAGTAAGTTTTGCTGTATTGTGAAATGTAGCGCATCTATATCCTGTTTCTGGTTTGTACATTTTAGAGTTGTTGGGGTTGTTTAAACAACACACTTGCATAAATGAGGAACAAATAACAAGAAGAATAGAGAAAAGGGTTAAAAAAGGGTTTGGTTCGGGCAGGGGTCGGCAACCTTTACTAGCCTAAGAGCCACTTTGCCCTATTTTACACCAAATAAAATTTGTCTGGAGCCGCAAAAGCTATTTGATATCACAGCTTATAAAGTTTTATATATATTTATATTATATATACAAAAACTATAGTTTGTTGTATTTATGAAAATATAGAACAAGAATAAAGACAACTCTTGACATTTGATTGCTATTCCTGTTTACACCGGCACCCACCCGCATGCCCAGTGTACGTGAAGTCACGTGATATTCGATTTCAGGTCTGGATGGAGATCATCTCGAAAACGATGCTGAAACGCCGTGTGGACGGAGATCCTTTTAAAACGTATTAGTGTGGATGTAGACTCAGGGAGCCGCAACAGAGGGGCTGAAGAGCCGCATGAGGGCTCCGGAGCCGCGGGTTGCCGACCCCTGGGTTAGGGTGAGGCTAAAGTCAGAGCAGAATATATATCAGAATATATTACTTCAGTCTGTTCTTGGGAAAATCTCATGATGAATAACTCTACCTGGTGTGTTCTGCAAACAGAACACAGGCACCAATACACAGTTTAATATATCAGCACGTTAAGATACAGAGTATATTAAGTTGCTGAAATATCATGAAAGGAGTTCCAAGATTTATCATCACTCTGATATTTCCCTGCTGGCTTTTTGCATTTTCCATCCTGGTTATTGGATTTTGCCTGTCAAAGAATACAAATTACTTTTATCTGTCACCTCTAAATTGGTTTAGTCAGGGCTGCCTTGTCTGATACAGCAATTGAATAATGAGAGGCCACCACCTCTTCAACATATCTGTTACAAATGCTTTTGTTTTACTGCCTTCAGTGGACCAACTCAACTAGAGAGCGTGTGTATTTTGTAATTAGATATGGGGCTATGCTGTCAATTAAAAATGTAATTAAATGCTTTCAATAAATCTCCTCTTGAGAGAAGAGCTGTTGTACAGAAAGCCGCACAACAGCGTTTTACTTTTAACAAACAATAAACAAGGCTGCAGCCAAACCCAGCTGACCTCATTTGGCTCTGTGGTTTTAATCCAACGAGTCTCCAAGTGGCACATATTCTTTTGCTTTTTAATTTGGTGGATCTGAAACGGAGTTGGCATTTTTTCATGGTATTAAATCAAACAATTTGCTCTTGAATTGTACCTCAATCATCATAATCAAGTAAGCTCTCTGTAAATCCCCTTCAGCACTTCCAGTAAAGCAGAGTCATTGTTCGGTTACCATCTAGAATTACCCTCGTCATTCTATAATTCACGGCAACACTAGAATGAGTTCATTTTACACCCCACAACTATAATTTCATGCAATTAGCAGTGATTCACAATCTCTCTGTAACTCTCAGCACCTTCAAAGAAAGATACCCGTAGCAAGAAGAGCACCTGTTTCTTTTAGTTTCACCGTCATTACACTTTTTCCTACCCTGAGGGGATGGATTGATGGAGGGGGCGTACGGAGAGTCGAATGCAATGGATTCCGAGCTACAAATGTTGTAAAGATTATATCTCCAAGAATTTTCCCTGCCAGCTCACAAAAAAAGAACATGTGTTTAATGCGCATGTGTGTGTGTGTGTGTGTGTGTGTGTGCTGAGCTGAAAGCAGCAGGGAAAAAGCAGAGCAGACATATGGTGTGCTTGTGTTTTATATCATAGCTGACAGCCGAAGAAGGTGTCTATTCACAACCCTCAACTTTTTTTTAATCAAATTTTGTAATACGGTACCTGGCAAAAACAACTTACATTGAAATGCAATGACGGTTGTGAGATGGAAGAGTTTGAATATCCATATTATTTATCACAACACTATTCAGTCATAAATCATTGCTAATTAAGAAGAAGATTGCTCTGCAGGAGACCAACATTCTGATTCTTAGTGGCTGTAGAAGCTGAATATGTTTCATATGCAGGGAAGTTGGTCATTATTGAGACATTTTGTTTTACCTCTGTGAAGTGCATTGTGTTTGAAATCAAATTGTATATGCAAGCCAACGCTCCAACTTTCATCTTTAACGTTTTTACATCCATATCTGATAAACCATGTAGAAACACATACCCCTCTCTATTTTCCCCAAAGGTAAAATGCCCGGCTGCAATGTTCATCCAGTGTCAAGTGGACGCACAACCTCATAGCAAGTGTTTAATTTCAAATTCAATGTGCTGGACGAGAGCCAAAACAATGACAAATATATCACTGTCCTAATACTTACAGCCTGCACAGCGCGAAGATAAATCCTAGACATATTATTTGGGGAACCTCCACTAACACCACTCCATAAAATCTAAATCAACCACAGTCTGCATCATGTTAACGTACAAATGTTTTTCCCATTCACAATCTATGGAAACTGGTGTTTTCCACCTCATAGCTCCAAAATCTTGACCGTTAAATAAATGATGAGGCTTCTTTAGAGACATGATTTGCACAATAGTGCATTTCATTGTGAAATGTAGCAACGCACCAGGCTGTTGGACTGGAAGCTTGTGATTGGGCCACATCTGTGATCATTCACTGTGTTCCCTGTCCTCCTCTCATGTGCAGAAGTATCTCCTCAGAGAAAGAGGAACCAAGCTGTAGTGAAGACATACTTGTGCCTGATGCCATGGTGACATCATGTGACATAGTGCCTGATGTCAAGGCAAGAGTTTCCATGTTCAGTATGCAATGGTTGAACAAAAAGAGCTCAGTTATTCTCAAAACACTAGTAGCAGATATTGGTGGTGCTCTTGGAAGCTTTAGAGAAACAATAGATCAAGTAGACCCAATTAGTATTAATAATTATCCAGGGCATTCTGAATGTGTAGCTTATGATGACTGCAATCATTGCCAAGGGCCTCCATTGAGTCACTATGATTTTATGCAAACAGCATGCTTTGTGCCTGATGCCAAATCAAACCCAACCGTTTTATCATCCCTTCTGATCCCCTTCTGTAATATGCCCTCTTAATTGGCTACAAAGTAAGGTCTGAATAGACTGGGCATGGGTTAATTGGCCCCAGTTCCTGGTCCCTGAAGCTTTCCGGCAGGGAGTCTGTCTGCCGAGCTGATGTTTAATTCAGGGGCCCAGATGGAGGCATAGCAGCATGGCTGTGAGATCCCTGACTCACACTTTCACCAGACGTGGCTGTGGCTCTGGATGGCCCCGGGGGAACAAAGGGGGTCCGGGTGGCCCCTCCTGCTCTCCAAAGTCAATATAATCTGGGACAGTAATATCACTCTGAGCCATTAAAGTACTTTGAAGTGGATGAACAGATGCTTTCTATGTGCCATGGTCACACCAACATTTATAATGAATCAAAATCAATTGATTACAATGGAGGCAAAGGCCAAGTTCACACATGACTTTCAGATCGCTGTACTTTTCACACTACACAATTTACTTTCCGTCAGTCGGGAGTTTTGACGTGGTGGTTTTCACACTACATGACTGACTAGCAACAGGGCGTCACACACGACAAGATCTTTCACTGGGAGGAATCCCCTGTGAGGTCTCTAAACTACATTTTATCATTAAAAAACCCATGTGAGGAGTGACACGGGCGTAGTCATACTTGTTTTGGTGTTGTCGTCGGCCCACGTTTTTTCCATACGTTTTTATTTCCCTTATATAGATCAGTCACTGTGTTTTGTGATGTTTATTTATGCAAACATCCAACACCCTGGGTGCAACAACTTGTGTCTAGCGCGCTCATCGGCTGTAGCTCCCTAAACAGGCTCCCTCACAATTCCATTTATTAAAAGCATTCTGGATATTTGGATTTTGTCTGCAATGCAAACCTCTCGGTTGCGTCATTGGACAGTTCACACATGTCGTTTAAAGAAAGATGTGCAAGTACCGAGCCAATGTGGATTTGCCTCTGATCTGGGGATTTTGTCCAGGAGCTCCAGAAAAATGTCTTTTATGAACTTTGATGCACAAATTGGGCTGTTTACTTGCAAACCCTCTTCACAGTGCTGACATTTGAGGTCAGTGGAAGCTAAAAGGTATAAAGTACGTCACACAAGAGGCACATTTTTATTGCCTTTAAATCCTGGTCACTAGGGCTGTAGGTATAGACCAAAGCAACTTAGATTATTCCTATTTAGAAAAAGTAAATATATCATGTGTGCTACCATACCAAGACTTCAAAAATAAGAACTTTTGTTCCTGGCAGCCAGTGAAGTTTGATCCTTGGCCAAGCCTGGAGCAATGTCAGCTAAATCCAAAGGGAAATTGTGCATCCCACGAAAATGTTTACCTCCGCCTTGGGTACCGTCCAGGAAAATTTCATCTTTAAAAAAAAAAGTCCTTTCCATATGTAAGGTCTAAATTCACCACAGTCTGTACTGTTTTGTTCAGTGTGAGTGATTTGAGGAACTTGCATATATAGTATAGCCTAAGCATGTTGCAGAGTACTGTTATGTGTCATTGACACTGCTGCAGTTTGTCATGATGCCTAATGTAAAATGAGCTCTCCATATCTTCAACACAGCCTACAGAAGAACAAGGACACAATTTGTCAGACGTTTAGCTCAAGAGCGGAATCTTTTCACGTGTACATCATTTTTATGTCCTCGCTCATCCGGCATAGCTCCATTACGTTCCCCCTATTCTCCCGAAGCTGATATTAAGGCATGTTTGAATGCTTTCACAGATCGCAGTCCCTGCAACTTAAAGTCACTCCCACTACTTCCCCAAAATGGTTGGAGAGACAAAAGCCAGACCTTTTTCTTTTGACAGAGTTCAAGAGATCACCATTTATATTTCCTCTTGCATTACATGGGTCTCTAAATTGTCTGGTTTTGGTGGTGCTGGCGGTAGCGGGGGGATACTGCGCTTCAAACACAATATAGGCTGGGGGCTTATCATTGTTGATGCCACCGAGGAGGAAGCCGCTTATATCATCTTTGTTTTGCTCTGGCCCAGCTGTTTTTGCTCACTGGGTTGACCAGTTATCTGCTGATGCTGAGAATCTTTGATGTATGCAGGGAGGCACTGCATAGAGGGGAATCACCGATGACCCCAAAACCCACCTCCCATCAGCCTGCCGGAGTTCAAGTTTAAACAACTGAGATAGATTGTTTTTGTTCTCCTTTTTCTTTTTTTTATGGCTGCAGGGCATCTGTTCTCTGGTGTCTTACTAGCCAATGAAAACTGAGGAGGATATTTAAGTAAGACATTTTGTGGCTGACATGAATCTGAAAAGCTACCTTCCTTTATACCAAAACAAGCCCTTAAACATACTTAACAGAACATGTTTAGGTCCCTTAAAGCCAACACTAGAAATTCTGTTCAAACAAAGTTTGTTCAACAGCTGGGGCGAATGAACAAACACTTATTTTCTAAGATTTCATCACAGATTACATCATTTGTATTTGCCTGAAGGTCATCCTGTGTTCTGCACTTTGCTTTTATGACCAATGAACTGTTAATCCGCCACAGATGAAGCATCCCACTTGTTCCAGGGCCTTTCTTTTTGTTTCCGATGTGCTAACAATGCTGCCAAACCTGAATGTTGTAATAAAGGCCATTCTTCTGCCCAGTGATTTTGACTTATGTTCCTTTCATCTCCCCCTTTTATTCCTCTGGCCCTGCACTTTTTCTGTGAGTGTAAAAGCCCAAGCCTTCTCTTCTAATTGAATGGCTTTGGTTGTACATCATTCTGTATTACACAACACACTTAACACGTGTTTACTGAGCAATATCCATCAGATCTTTCATTTATTGAATTATTATAATGTACCTGTAGATGAATGCTGTCAAGCTGTGGAACTTTCTAAAAAAAGAACACACAACAGCAGTATCAGTGATAAAGGGTGTGATGGTACAAATTGATTAAATGCTTGCGTATCGGTTTAAATAACTCTGTTGAACAAGCTAAAATGCAGTGTGTGTCAGACTATTTAAAATAGGCACAGTACCGGGCCATAAATCACTGCACAGCTGGAGGTGAGGAATAGCAGCCTGACTAAGTGCATTGACAAATGGACAATTTCATCATGTGACAACCTACAGTTGTAAGGGAAGAAAGATTTCAGGCCTCAAGAGTTTACAAGCATTTGGTAGGGATACATGATGGATTCGCGTCACTGATAGTTTGACTCACTGTTGCAGAGAGACCTTGTATTAAATCAAACCTAACTCAAAGCCAGCAGTCCAAACCCAACCTAAGCCTAAATATTCTGTGTAATATATTGCAGTCAAAACCTGCATTGAGCAGCTTGCCCCAGAGTTTAACTCGTGCATTGATTTGGGGGTGGGAAAGCTGTGAGCTATAATATCTGTACATACCAGTTAACTCAAACTAATGAGTCAAATGTGGCTAAAAGCTGTGAGATGAAATGTTTGGTAGAAGTTGGCAGTGGACCTGAAATTGACTAATCCTTTCATATTTCATAGTCATTTGTTCATATAAACAAAATCACTTGAAGTTTAACATTTTGGGAAATAAGCTTATATGCCATCTTGGGCTGAGAGTTGAATAAGAAGACTGATGCCACTTAAATTTGTGTGTAAAGTGCTGCAAGAATATATTTGTGTCAGTCAACCCAGAAGATATTGAAGATAAAAAGTAAAACTATTTACTTTAGATGTGCACAAATCAACAAAAGCGCATTCAAAGCATAAGACAAAGTGGCAGTAACATAGCACAGTGACAGGTTTTTAAATTGTCTACAGTGCCAAGAGCTACGTCTGTATGTCAGGCCATTTATCAGGCTTCATTCCTCTCTTCTGCCTCCGCCTGGCTTGGATTAGGTCACATGACGACAGGATGCAATATTCTCCACCTTCTTTAAATCGCTTAAAGCCTTTGATGTGGGTTCAGATGTGAGAAAAGATCAAGAGATCCAAAACCTGCACACATCCAAGAGATAAAGCTGTCGGTCATGTCTTTCAGTTAAATCTGACAGATTAATAGAAAGACTATGCTCTTGGTTTGGTGATAAGGTTGCAAGGATTTCAGTGGGACTAGACAGTTTGGCTTGTGCAATGGAAGGGTGTGGTCCAAACTGATCAAATCCATGCAAACAGCTATTTACATTCAAGGACTTCTCCACAAAGGGGATAAGCCAAAAGGAAACGACTAATTCTGAAAGTGATTGTCCTCCTTCCAGTGCTTTGAAGTGTCTGTCCGATGTCTTCTCATGTCTTTAATGTGAGGACGACACGGATGGAGCCTTTCCAGAGATTAGTTTGTATCAGGTTCAACATCATCTAACCCTCTAAATCTTACTGCTGGAAGACATTCAGGCTTTCCTGTTATTGTTTTGCTTTGGCAAACTGACAGCTCAAAATTCAATATTTCAAATTTGAAATCATTAGTTTCCACAATGAGGAATTTCAAATGATCCAGAAAATCTAAATTAACTTTCATAAATAAAGGTAAATAAAATTCCCAGAATTCTGAACCCAGTTTAAATTTGTCTAACGCTGAGTGAAAAAAAAAACTTCTTTCCTCATGTACTTTAACCAAAATATACACACAAACTACACAAACATGTATTTTGTCTTAGATGGTTCATATTCTCATAAAAGCTAATCTGTGTTTTGATGTATCCCATAACATTTTCATCACCAAACCCACAAAGCCGTCGAAACGTCTCCATCTTATCTTAGCAGACCAGATATTCATTTAGCAGAGGGCTTAACTTCAAATGATTTTTGAGAAGGATATGGTGACTAGAAAGAAGGGTTCATCCTTTCTATTCAGCCGTGACACTTTCATGTAGGTTAAACAGCTTACCGCACCATGGTATGGTGCCCTGCCCCTGGCAGCACAGACTTGGCCGTCTGTGGATACAAAGAGAGACAGAAAAGGGGGATTTAATTAAATGCAGGAAGAAGGCCATTCTGTCAGTTCCTTGTAATCCTCGTGCTCCTTAACTCATGGGTTGTAATCACGCTGCAGCATCGACCTCGCCAAACATTCCTTGAATACTGCAGCTTCTGTGTTTCGTCGGTGGATAAAGTTAAAATACGGAGGAAGAGCCAGTTGGCTGCATAAATGGCTTGAAAGAGGATAGTTTGTTGGTCCTTGGCCCAACAGAAAAAAGGAACAGATGAATTTCATGAACATGCATGGCCTGATGTACTAGTATATGTCCACTATAGTCTTTGCAAATATATTGTATTCTAAAACAACAATTTCAAAATGGGTGCAAATGTTAAGTTCAACAACTGCCATTCAGCCCTGTTTGAGAACACTGATGATCCAGGGCAGTCTGAGAATTGCGGCACATGCAGAATCAAAACACCCAAAGAAAACAGACTACACGTGACTACAAGGGCTAATTGACAAGAACCCAGCTCCAATAATTGAGTTATGCACACTCCTATTAAAGACATTAATTAATGCACGTAAGAAGTTAGAATTGATTTTATATGACTCTTTTCTACTATAATCAAAGTATTGCCTTGGGGGCTGATCACACCAGAAAGGTGCTCAGGGAAATTCATCTGTGCCTCTTTGTGATTTGGTTCTACAAGTGTACATATAACAAACTAAAATTAGGAGATAGCTGCTCTAGCAAAATCATTATGTACTATAGAGTTAAACATTTGAATAGTATGTCCTGGTCCATAGATAAATCTGCTTCTTAAAGGTAGGTTGTCTTGATCGATACCGAGACTTCTTGTTTGTCCTGTTAAAGACTCTAATGAGGCAAAAAGGAGATCAAGACCTGATTGGATCTCTAAAAGTGATAGATTATTACAGAATGATACGTTTTGATTGACAAGGGGGTGCAAAAGTCAACACCAAGCAAATTCCTCAACCTATTTTAGCCTTGTTGTGTCAGAAGGAGCAGAGGTACAGTAAATGGGAGAATTTCAAAGTGGATTGTAACTACACATCAAAGAGATAGTGGGCGCCATAGTAAATCTTGTCGATGGAGAGTTGAAAAATGTGACTACATCTGCCCTGCAGCGGAACGCAGCGGTGTCTCCGATAAGAGTGAGGTCTCGCTGTAAAGCCTGACCATGCCATGGGGGTAGAGGCCTTGGAACAATTGCTGATCTAATGATACGCTACACTTTTACTTTGCACGTTTGCCAAAAGACAGCGAGATAGAGCGGTAGGGAAAGTTTAACAAAGAAAATTCCCCTGCTTAGAAAAACATCATTTAGAAAGCTCACCGCAGCAACACAGAATATTTCTGCCTAGAATAAAATACATGTTTGCAGCAGAATCATTTTACTGTAGCTGCAGACACTTAACAAAAGATCCTGCAGTTTGTTTTAGAGTAGATTTTGGATTCAGGTAACATGAGCGTTACCATGAAACTCAAATGAAATTCTGGACGTCACTTGTCATTTATAGTAAAAACTAATAAATTACAGAAGATGAATGAAATCCCTCTCTAATCTGGAATAACAATGTAATAAAGGCCAACAATGTGTGTCATATGACCTATCTCAGTGTCAAGCATGGCCGCCAAGTATAGCTTACCAACCACAGGTAACATAGAGTTCAAGGATTATCTGGGGATAGCAGAGGTTTTATAAACTCTCAGCGTGCTTTGTTTATGATAACATTCACAAAAGCCTTGACAAAATATCGCTTATAGTTATAAAATCAGCCTAGAGCGATAGAAAGTAAATTGGTGTTTTTCTTTGGAGAGTGTCGAAGACTAAAGCTCTCAGGATACTCAAAATGCAATCAAATTTGGCATGTTTGTAAAGGCTTGCAAACTGTTGTCCGGTACTACGCTGCAAGCTAATGCCTTTGCACTTGCTATGACTCCAGGTCCTTTCCATGTGGTGGTGTCTACGACAGATTGTGGAGCTTGTGAAATGTAGGAAGTGGAAGAATATACTGGAGAGCAGTAGATGTGGTTCTGTGAAAAATGATCAATCCTGAATAACCAGCCCAGTGTTATTCCCAGAGCGTCAAATACTTTTAGCTTCTATATGCGTTTTGTCCACTTAGAGCTAGCAGGAGTGGAGGATGGACATGTGGACGGGTTAAACAAACCCAGGACCTTCACTCAGGAGACCTCCGTTCATGTCCTATGTGAAAACAAAACTCGGCGTGGAGTTATTTCAACTAGTTTAACCCAAACAACACACTTTTCCAAAACCTAATCAAGTAGTTTTGTTGCCTAAACATATGCAAGTGCTTTTGTAAGAAGTCAAAACATTAACCATGCGTTTACTGCAACCATAGTGGAGGGTTCATAGTTTGACGCGTAGGACCACCTAGTGCATTAGAAAGTGATGCAAAGGGGTCCGGACCAAACAAATCAGGAATGAGAATCTTTTGGACTCATGTAATTCGAAGCCAAATGCTTGTTTTGGTAATAAACCCGCCATTTTACTTTTGTACCCACATCAAATTTGATTTCAATTTGAATATACTGCTTGCATAATAGGAAACAAAGTTCTATTTTTTGACTACATTTATTCAAATTAAGTGATATTTTCTGTCTGTAGGTAGGATGGAAGTAAACAGGCGCACGCGTGTGTGTACCTGAGTGCATGTAAAATGCTTTCAATTTGACCTGTTAATATTCTCTGTATTCTGGTTCAGACAGTCTCAGGTAAAGACTTCTGAAATTGCTATTTTCTGTAATGTTTTCTGCATGAAATCCTGCACAAAATGGAAACGGTTGTGCTGTTAGAATTGAGTTTTTTGATTTCCAGTTGACTCAAAACTGCCACTCAAAAGGCTGGGGGCTTGCTTGACACTAACCAGTGTTCATAGCTGTTCCAAATGGCTATATGCGATGAACCCCATGCGATGAACCCCACCAATTCTTCATTGGAAAGGTGTGGGAGGATAGAATTTCACAGATTGTTCGAAGATCCAATCAGCACTTTGTCCCCCCCAACATGACAACTATTGCAAGACGTTTACTCATACAGTCGCTGATGAACCGCTGTCAACAAACACTTTCTTTATTTACATCCCAATTTTGCCAAACTGTCAACTTTTTGTGGCTTCTGTGGGAGACCCGGGTAAATATAGAGCTATTATTTACATATTTCCTGCCAGTCATCTCACAGTCTTTATGAGTTTAACCAAAACACTGTGGGTCGGCTAGCTGCTGATTTGTTTCCTGTTGATATGAACAAAATAAGCGTTTTTTATTTCAATAATGCTCGGTCAGCTGAAAGCACGAACTCCAGAGCGAGTGGAAAACATTCTAGGGACTGAATTATTTTGTGGCACAATCAGACCCAAAGGGAGTGTTGTTAATTGTGTCAACGCTGCGTATTCACTGACAAACACTGCTGACTCGGAATTTTGATGGGCGACTCGCAGATTTATGAGAGACTACATATCTTACTCAAGCATATTTAACAGAAGAAACATGCTCCATAAGCTGGTTGATTAGCAAGCAAACTTGGCAGGATGCCTTGAACTCAACACAGCTGGTGGCAGTTTAAGATCCAGTCCTCTCTACTTTGCACAAACTTATCTTGAAGCAGAACATTAAAACGGATAGCAGGGTTTTCCCTCGATTTTCAGCGTCCTGACCCGGTGAATTAAGACTGAGAGCCAGTGAATCAGTGGCCTGACCCTCACCACTCTAATAAAAGTCAAATGTTATCTTGCTCTTAAGCTCAGCCCTGCGATCCTTTCCATTCCGTGTTTACAGGTACATTGACCCTGCGCTCACCTTGCAGACATTTGGCGAGTAGCCTTAGTTTACATCAGGTCAAGAGTGCGGAAAGGAAGATGGGTCAAAGGTCAGCGTGTTGATTTCATGCTGTAATTTAGACTGTCACACACATATTGTGATTGGAGACAACCAGAAAGTAAACTTTAAGCAAACTTGTCTCTGATTCTTTTTCCTTACCATGGTATAGAATGGCCTGTGACCCACCATGTGTGTAACTGTAGCTTACCTCTAAGCAAATCAATTCGGTAACAAAGATGCTGTGACAAGGTCGCACTGGAGAGAAGCTAATCTGAAACACTGCTCTCACATTTATTTGCTATGCTGTTCCTCTTTGAACGTATTTTTGATCTGTGTACCTCCACGGGAAGCTGAAGAATAAAGTCTAGATGTTTTGCAAACTACTGAAGCACAGACTTTTCCACCCATTTAATAGTGTTAAAGATGGAATACATGTGGTCAGGAATGAAGGCGTGGCAAATAGTGGGTGTATATTTTTTCACACTGGATATGCAATGAAAGACTCTTGAAATGAAAGACTCTCAGCGACACGGAAATACGCCGAAACGTAAAAAAAAAAATTAAAATAAGATCCCTAAAAAAAAAAAAAAAAAAAAAATAGTAACTTAAAAAAAAAAAAAGAATGTAATTCACAAAAAAATAAAAAAAAAATCCACCCACAAAATAAATAATAATAATTCTAATATATATATATATTTTTTTATTTTACTTTTTTTCCACCAGCAGAAAAAAACTAAAAACTTTTGGTGCATCCATCTGTAACCATAACACTGACCAGCTTTTTCAAGTTGCTATAGAAAGTCGAAATTATGAGATACTTTAACACAACAGTCATAGAAGCAGCTATGACATATGAATGGATTGTGAGTACATTGAAGACTTCTTTAAAACGTGGCTTTACAACACATGAAATACAGATGATGTTTCACATGGATTGTACTGAGCAAACGCACCCTTGAATAGAATGTTAAGCAAGAAGCAGCTCTGGAGTATAAAGAATGAAACCAATGTGGCTGAGGTGGCGACCAATAAACAGCAACTGGAAACATCTTTTTTTTTTTTCTTTTTTGCTGACAGAGAAAAAGTAAAAAAAATATATATGTATATTTCTTTTTTTTGTGAATTAATTTCTTTTTTTTTTTTTTTTTTTGTGAATTACTTTTTTTTTTTTTTTTTTTAAGTTACTATTTTTTTTTTTAGTTGATCTTTTTTTTTTTTTTGCTGGCGGGAATGGGCTTCCATACATATCCTCCTAAAATAGCAAAAAAAAAAAAAAAACATCAACACATTTACAACCCATAGGGGTGAAATCTTCCATTTACAGGAATAGGGCAGTGCACTTAGAGGTCAATGAGAGAATCATCTGGGGATAACAATACATATCACATTTACAGTAAATCTGTAATAAACTCAACCTGCAGCTATTTTGGGTGAATTGTCTGTCCCCTGATCAAAATAAATTCAAGCAAAGCACAGCAGAGAGATATCATTGCATTTGAACCAGATCTGAGCAGCTCTCCAAAGACCTAACCACCCAGAGGCCTACAGCCCCCCACTTTGGCCCACCCTGGACACTTCCTGTTGGGCCACTCCTCTCTTCTTTAGTTGTGGGGAATGCTGGATCTCAGTGGAGTCTATCAGAGTTGTACTTAGGCAGCCTTGCTTGGTGTGATTGTGGCAAAAGATGGAGAAGTGGAAGTGGGTTTGATGTTATCAAAGGTCCTGGTTGGTTGGGGTTGGGGGGGGGGGGGGGGGGGGGCAGCAGCAGCCCTCTGTCTAATGACCCTCTGTCGGCTGGTAATTGTTGCCTTGGCTTATGCTCAAGCCTTTGTGCGTTCCAGGAGCCAGCCGACATGATCAAAGTTGCTCTTAACCTAGCAATACCTTAAGCCCCTCAGAAATCAAAAACAAGGCTCGGTGACAGAGGCCGCTCTGGTTTCACTGTGGATTAAAGCAGCCCTCCAAAGCTCCAGTTACTTTATTGATATCCCGTGCGGTGCCTTTAGCCTGGCAGAACACTGGAATTTGCTCGGCCCGATCAGCAATCAAGTCCCACCTGGATCTGAGCCATGTTGGTTTGTCCTAATGACCAATGATGGATACCGTGGTCAGCAGAGGGACTTCTCAGCTTTACACAGAATCCCTCTCATTGACAAGATGAATGGAGCTATTCTTTATATCACCTGAGATAGGACACATGTTATGTGAGTGGGATTACATAGATCAAGGCGATCTCATAAGAACTTCGACAAGCAGTTTACCCATTCCATAGATTCCACTGATCCCTGGGGAGGTATATAGATGGAGAGGTTTTCGCAGTGAGAAGATGTCTATTAGGATTTGAGACACAACTCACATTTTTCTGGAACAAGCACTAATGTTTTATGATTTGATTGTTTGGGTTAAAGATGTTTAATGAGTCAGAAGTACCATCTTATGACACCCAATTCCAAGGAACTTATGATTAATATGATAAAGGACGTTATGTGCCAGTACATGCTGTGATCTTTTAAAGAAATTGATAATGATGGTGCCTGCAATTTTCTATAGGATGTATATTGTTCGAGTAAATAAATGCTGCATGCCAGTAACCATACCCACCTGACTCTTACGTAATACATCTTATTTCAATTTCTACCATTTTGTCAAGTATTGTCCGATAAATTCAGTCACTGAGCTTTTCTAGTAATCAACTTGGTTTTAGACTTTTTTGAAAATATAGTCTATTTTTTCCATTTTTAGCCGAACAATTGGTGACTCCAACACAATCCTAGAGGGTCAGTAGACAACGCAAAAATTGGGGTGGAGTTAAATCAGTGGACTAATCTTGGCTACCAGCTCACAATGCGGTGTCTAATGAATTGTGAAATTATACACGTTTCATTACAAAGTGACTGCAAAGTGTGTTGAAACAGTGTAACTCTGCCTTCTCCATACTGTCAGGTGGCCTCGAAAAAACAGACACAACCTTCAACTGCTTCAGCAGAGCTGTTTATTGGACAACAGAGGAGGACTGGCTCGTGACAGGCAGCTCCCAGATGGAAATGTGTGTAACTGTATGAACAAGGGAACAAGTAGTGCTGACAGGCAACATTCACATTCAACCAAATATTTTCATTCACAGTTTGAAATACCTTTCCTGCATTCGATTAGCTGAAAATGCTCACCAATCACATATCTTTCAGTGACACAAGCCAGCTTTCCGTAGAAGCCCAATAGATTTTCCTTTCAACAGTGTAAACATGTTATTGAGGCTGACAGTGCTTTAGCAAACATATGCTCACTCGCTGGCCATCTGATATGATTGACAGCGGTGGTGTGAGCACAAGCGCCAATTTACGACTCTGAATGTCACACAAATATGTCACAATACCCTGAGTGTCACAACGTCTCTCTGAGGAATAAGGGGCTCATCAGTGTTGCAAAAACCAAAGTTGTCTATTGTAAACATACTTTTTGGTATCTCCCATGATACCTACAGTACGCTGGTGAAGATTGTAGATCATCAAAAAATGTCCCAAACTTTTATTAAGTAAAGAGCAGTGTACTGTAAGCAATAATAGAGAGATTGAGGTACAGTAGAAAGAGGTGATATAATAAAAAAGACACTACTTGCATAGATACAGACATAATGTAGACAGTGTATGTCTCCATACCAGCCACAGCACTGGACACCTGGTTTCACTTACACAACATACCAGTATCCACTTGCTTAAGCCAATAAACAGATTGAGTGAATTATCGCACTGTTAAATGTCAAAGTTAGAGCAGTCACCATGCAAATTTCCTTTTAGTGTTTGTGAATGGTAATCATTTTCCACCTCACTGATGTTTGATTAAAAATCTTAACACGTAAAGCTCTTTATGACCATTGTGGTGTGGACATGTAAACAACAAGGGAGAAATGGTTGGAAACGGTTGCCACTTTCTCAATTGTATAGGCAATGCAGCACTGATGCCTGCACCAGTCAATCATAAACTCATCATAAAAAATACTTCACTAGTATTTCAATAGTCACCATTTCTTCATATTACTGCTTTTTGGTCAAATCTGAAATTGTTTTGGAGCATTATCAAAATTATAAAAAAAAGTGATTCACTCTGGGATTAACACATGGAAACACATAAAACATCCTGCGAGCATCATTCACAACAGCAGATATGGATGATTTTAAGAATACTACACTGTCCATTCTTCAATAAATGCTTTGTTGTGCAATGAGCTCTTCTTTCATCTCGCTTGCTTCACAGTCCATATAGAGCCTGATGTTCTTGGTGGGTTTTGTCCTGTCTCACGAGCACGCTGTCACAACCATCATCACTCCAGAACAAAAGGCGTAAACAGCCAGCTCTTTGGTATATTTCTGTGTTCGAGTCCTCATGATTTATTATCCAGCTGCCCTCAAATATGTTCCAACTTGGCAGCGACTTCTGCTGAGGATTATCAGCAGCCGTGGCTAACAGGCAATTGAATATTTATATACTGCTGAGCAGCGGCAAACAAACCCCCTTTTGAGGGTCAGCAGTGTGAGCTGTGAAATTGCGCTATTTATGCACTTGTTTACACAACTCTTAGAATATTTTCATGGTAAATGAATGCAAATTCTATCTCAATCATGACCTAGCTCATGGGGTTAAGTGGTGACAAAAATGCGTACGCATAAAGTGCAGAGGGCCAAGTCAAACAATCTTTTCTTTCTACATAAAGGGCTTTGAAATAGGGGTGGTCACCCTCTGGTCAGAATGTCCTGAGCCAATGAGGGCAGTGAAGGCCGCATGTTGTTTGCAAACAGCGGACAGGCTTCGCGGCCACAGAGCAGGGATCTTCCTCTAGTCCCTAACCTGAAGGTGTGCGTATTAACTTTGTCTGGCTAATCCTAATGCCATAGAGAATAGAGGAGGATTAAGACTTTAACCCCTTCAGAGAGAGAGCCAGAAAGGGCCCTTAGCCAGCGTCTCTCTGCTGGAGCTCCTCTCGGACTCATTGTCCCGTCACGATGGCCAGCTGTCAGTGTCCTTGGGATGACGAGATGAATGAGGAGCCCTTGAGCAGTGCGTCTGCTCCCTCTGTTTACTGAGGGGCCTCTTGCTGTGTAAATCACAACTTCAGGGCAGAGCAGGGAAAAACGCTGGAAAAAAACACCCATCAAATGACTTTCCTATCTATAAACGAGACTAAAACTTACAAGGCAGAGTAATTCATTGTTGTTTATCTATTTTGATCCCCATTAGCTTTAACTGTCTCTTCTTAACCCTGTCTCCTAGAATTTACGCCTGCACTACTAATCTGCGACGGCAAATATGTTTTGAGAGAAATGCAATCCCACCTGAATTATATTTTCTAGAGATAATACATAACATTCAGTGACAACAATATCCCCTCATAGCAACTAAAGCATGATTAATGTTTCTTATGGTTACGTTTAGAAGCTCAAAGCACTAAAGTTAGAAACATCGTAGTCTTGGTAAAATATAAAAAAAGTCAAAATTGACTTGGAACATGAGGCACTGTTTACTTTATAAACATCTTTATTAATTCTTAAAACATCTTAATTCCGCATTCACACAATATCATACCAATATTAGGTTATTTTGTTGTGTTGTGTATTTGTAGCCGTTTGTTAAGAAGTAAAACCTGATACAAACAAGTCGTGTTTAGCGCCTTTTAGATATTGGCTTTTATTTCAATGTCACTGCCAGTGATGAAGGCTTTGCAGCCACTTACCTACTACTTTGTTGACCCTTTCTCAGTTCTACCTCTCAAGTGGGAAATATTGTAGCTGTCCGAAATCCCCAATATCTCCAACTCGGAAGTTATATGAATGGTTTTACCCGCTCCTATAATTATGGTCTAAATGATATGACGAGAATGCCCTACAGTATAAGGGGTCACACGCTGAAATGGTTTGGAAACACTGCTCTTTACCCACATGTTTGTACAAGACAATTTTAATAATTAGGTGTTACATAGAAATGTAAAGACGGAAAGAGAGAAACAGAGGCAGAAGGAGTTGTGAGGAATTCACATGACTTGGAGCTGAGTCTTGGTACACCTGCACCCTTTATGGGGGGGACTGGGAGGGAAATGTTCAACGGTGTCCTCTCCGCTCCAACTGTAGGTGGTCTGGTCTTCACACCTGCCTCTGCATCCTGGACTTGTCAGCCACACAGCTGCACCACAGCACTGTCGCTCACTTAACACTATGTCTTAGGAGTGTTTCTGAATCACAGGTATTCACCCCCTTGGGCTCATATGATGTGGAACTCCACTGAGTGATCAGTGATCAAAACACACACTTGCTGATAAGGGTGCCGGGTCACCAAGCTGCATCACTAAACTGAGCTGCTTCGATGTAAGGCGACGCAGTGAACCCACGGAGCTAATGTTTCGCCTCACTGCAGTACAATTGGTGGACCTCCCTTCCCTTACCTCTTACACTTTTTGCTTTACTTTTCTTATTACTTCACATCCATTGTGCCACCTGAGACCCCGCATGCGCCTGCATGATCAGACCTCTCACTGTCACTCTGTCAGGTTCAACATACGGCCAAGAAAATACCACCAACAGGAGGATTTCTCACAAACAGATGTCCTGAGAATTCCCTCACGTAGGCTCTCACAGTCACCCTACAATCATCCAAGACTGTCAAAGCTCCCATTGATGGTGCAAGCTTGAGATAACAGTAAACTGTCTGGGTTTGTGGTTGGCGGTGAGGGGAGTGTCCACTTCATGTAGTTGACTCAGCACTTGCTCGATGGGATAAGTCACGGAGGATGGGTGGAAGGAGAGCCCAGGACCAGCTGTTTTCCTGATGGTTACCGCAAAGGTCTGGACCCCGTGGATGATCCTTACCCATTCTAACCTGGAAGTCAGTTCTGCTGTCAACAGCTCCTGGGAATGAACATGTTCATCCCTTTCATCTCGAAGTCTCTGTGAGATTGGCAGCACCTTCTCATCCCGGCAGCTCCAGTGAATCAGCAACTGTTGCCTGTGGGGCAAAGTAAGCTGATCCTGCATGTTGCGAAGTCAGCTGAAAAAGACTTTCATGAATATTTTCATTGCGCTTTCTTTTCACATCAACAGTGAAATGATTATTATCTCCATTGATGACTCTATTTTATAAAAATGTTATCTTCCAGATGCAGATACCCCTCCACACATTCAGACGAAAGTTACTGGAAAGCACCTTCAGAAATGTCAGTGACACCTTCAGGATGGTTAACCACGATAGCTCCCCCTCCCCCACTGCCCACTGTTTTCAGTGCAAGTGCTCTCCATTTGTCTCTGTGGATCAAATGTCCCAGCGACTGCTCTGTTGATCAGTGAGCCTCCTTATAAGGTCTGAGCAGAGAGAGCACAGCCTTGAGAGAACTCTACCAGCCC
This sequence comes from Leptoclinus maculatus, assembly GCA_032191485.1. Lineage (NCBI taxonomy): Eukaryota > Metazoa > Chordata > Actinopteri > Perciformes > Stichaeidae > Leptoclinus > Leptoclinus maculatus. The sequence continues at coordinate 21,492,042 of JAVDOI010000007.1, read as the reverse complement.
TTTCCCTTTATTTACGCAGACTCTGGGTGCACACAAGCATGGAAAATCCACCCTATCAGACTTTCTTCACAAGCTCCAGGAATATCTTTACTCTCGAGCACCCCTAAATGTGGCACAACCAATCACTGCAATCATTATTTTTTTCTGCTTTTTCTTTTCTCTCAATTTTGTACCAGACGACGGATATGATTTACACAAAGTTATTTTTGACTATACAGGCAGTTGATTCTTTTTCATTGCCGTTCCATTAAAAAGGGTTGTAAATGCATGTGTGGGGTTCAGTATTTCAACCGTATATGAAATGGCAAATGTCTGACATGTTGCCAAACACCATAGGAACTCTCCGGTCTGTAACACTTAAACGACTGATTTAATTTCATATCCCTTAAATTTATAGATTACATTCACAGAGGTCGTTACAGCACAGATCGGAATTCATATTGTGGCAAATGCTAAAACGACCATGTGAAGCAAGAATTTCCTACGCTTGAGGGCTGTTAACCTGAATTTTTGGGGTTAATCTGTCTGGAACCAGTAATATGGCTTTTTTCTGCTTAGATTTGGCCATGTGACCGGTTGAATAAACATGTATTCAGAGAGGGCCTTGCGTGAACAGTACCTGCATTCAGCTCAGCAGTCTCCCCTAGTCCTTTTAAACCACTTGCTACAACACGTGGTAACATGGCTTTGCACCATGACATCTATTCTGAAGAGTGTTTAAGCTTATTTAATGAAACGTTTTAAAATAACTTTTCAACACAAATCTTACAAGGAATTAAACTCTTTTCTTCTTCTTCTCTTTTTTTTGGACAGACATTTTTCCAGCTCCTCTACAGATAGTTAACATGCATTAAAGGCTCACACATGCTTAGTGTATTGGTAAAACACTAATGGAACTTAAGGTAACGGGATTGTGTGGCTTTGCCGTAGTAGCAGCTAATTTGCGGGGACTTCACATTTTAATTGACACGTTCCAAATTCCAGTCCAACCCAGCCAATTAAAAATGATGTATGGTTTTAAGTCAAGACGAGTGCAGGCTCTCAGGAAACGCACATCCATCAAACTAACAAACACGTTCATTTACCATTTAGGCTGGAGTTCGGGTCACTCTGATCAGCTGAAATGGTGAAAATCTGAGTGAGAGGGATGTTGTTGTTATTATAATAGAGGGCTCAAGTCACATTTAATTGAAAGGTTTTTATTGTACCACCATTTATCCTTCATATTTTCTTTTTCTTGTCAGGTTCTTCGTGTTTTCATTTGGTCTATGCAACATTTTATGTCGCAGTCATTAAGATCACATACATTTTTGGACATTATTTGCAGATTATGCAAATCCAAATTCATTTATTTTCTGTACAGCCCTAGTTTGTCAAAAACTGAATTCCCTTAGTGCATTTTAATTTGGCCACCCAGACTTTCAGTATCGTCTTTCCAGGTTCATTCATTCTTTGTTTCAATCCCCCACTGTGAATCACCTGCTCAAGGGGAGTCACAATCGTGCACACACAAACATGTAGAAGCATCACTGTACATATAGCTAGGGGCAAGAAGTGTGTGTGTGTGCGCAAGTCCTAAAAAGATTATACTTACATTGTAAACCTTGCACACAACGTGCTATGGCATGACTTTACTTAATTACAGTCATGATAATAAAGCAAATTTTAATTGACAGATTTGATTCTCATAAGACTCCTAAGTTTTCCACCAAATTTAATTTACATGAGAAAAGGATCAAATCTTAACTAAACTAGTGAGGCCAGACAAACGTGAATTCCCCAAAGGTGAATTATTGTGGCTGGGATATTTGTCTGCATTGTGGAAACTTGGTCGCTGAGCAAAAGGTCTCAGACATGCAGTTATACAGATAATGAGGGAGTGGAGCCGGAGAGAGGACAATCAGACCTGTGTGAGTGTGTGTCTGTGTGTGTGTGTGTGTGTGTGTGTGTGCAAGAAAGTGTTTGAGCACACGGGCAGAAAGTCAGTGCGTCAATCCAGCATCAAGGCTGGCAGACTGCAACCGACAGCAGCCTTCAGCGGTCAACACACCTTAATGAATGTTTGGAAGGAGGCACAGAAGCTCCAATGCTGCAATTCACTGAGTTGACACATCTGGGTTGGTTCCATTTCTCATGCAAAAACATTGTGGATAGTTGCACATGAATGGAAAAATCTGAACACATCCATTAAAACACATATAAACTGCTTTCCAATTTAGAGTCTGTTTTTTTTAAAGGTGAGTTTACGAGCCCCTTGTGGATGCACCTTGATTCATTAATGTGGGGTAAACCTGTTAGGAAACGCATGCATGTTTCTTTGTATGTCTGCTTGCTAGTAAAATCAGCCGGCCAGCCAGCCAGTTAGCCAGCCAGGCAGCGAGCAAGGCCCTGGGGCAGTCTGGGTAATTACTGGCAAGTCATGAAGGCCAAATGGAATGTTTACTCTACCCCAGGGTCAGCAAGCGTTATGAGAGCTCTTCAAAAAGCCTTGACAAGATTTGCAATGGACCACTTAGTTGTCCCTCTTTATGAGATAATTAGCTTTTTACCATAGCTAGTTTAAAAAAAGTTTAAAAGCTTTACTGTATGTGCATCTTTCATGACCTGGAGATGATTGCCGTTGTGTATTGAAGAGGCTGTTTTTGTTCTGCAAATCTGTATTTTCTCACTTTTCTGTGACTTAGTTACCCGAGACTTCCTGTCGTTGCTGTTAAATATCCCGTGTGGTGTAGTTTTAAAATAATCAGCTATAAATTATGTTCTAGGGGCAGGGCACAGGTAAACACTTGGGCCATAAACAGCTTTGTTTGACAATCCCGCCCATGCTCTACGTAAACCTCACAAATCAGCTTACAGAGTATGATATTGAAGCATAACTGTCAGCTACTGAGGCTGTGGCCTGTCCCTGGGCTCTTGACCCTTGACCCCTCAGCCCTGAGTTCACTGAGTGGTGAACCTTGTGACTCCGAGGGCAGAACCTCCACGACTGGTTGGGAACCAGGCAGACGCCTCAAGGGCCAGGGGGAGACATCAGCTTCTGTGTCCATAGGAGTCAGGACTACATAAACATCAAGGCAGCAACAAGCTCAAGCCTTTCACATGTTCAACACTGCTGAGACACGGAAATAACTTAATAGGAGGTCAAACTTTTCTCTTGCGTCTGCACAGGGAGTGTTGCTGACTGAAAGGCGAGCCAACTCCAGCATCATGATGTTTGTGTCTGATGCTTTAGATATCATCCCGTCAAGAGCAGACACTTGAAAAAGCTGTAGAGGGTTCACATTTATGGGAGAATATCATGTGGGGAAGCCTCCCTTCCAGACTTATGTTATGAGAGTATTGCACTGTGTTCATCCAAGTTACAATCATGTAAAACTTCAATTTATTCCTAATTAAAGTTGGTCAGTAAGTGGCTCGTTCCACAAGAGCAGGGGACTCGTTCGTAGAGTGTCAGAATGATCTTGTTTCCCCGGCTGAGTTGCTGTTCTTGGCAGCAAACAGCCCGTCGTGTCCAAGCCAAAGTCTGTGCGGTCGTGATCATTTCCCCTTCATTCTGGGCCGCCGCTTCAGCCTTCAGCATGGCTTTCAACAGTTTGTCCAACTCATGGAGCCATGTGAGTGTTTGAAATGTATTCTTGTTAAAGGGAGACGTAGCTTTTGGATGTGTTGTGGTGCGTGGTGTATTATCTTGGGTGTGTGGGAAAGTTTCAGCTTTTATGAGTTACATTATGTATCTCTCTCTATCTGCTCATATGATGTCATGATGTGAGTCACTGTTGCCTCTGCAAAACAGTCAACCGGTGGAATTAAATAAATATGGGTTAAGTTATCCCAACGATAAGGAAAGATTGGATCTGTTTCCGCTGGGTAAGGTATAGGGGAAGTACGTGGTACAGTAGCAACCAGTTCAGGGGATTACATATGAAAGCCCCTCTTGTTGGCTTTCCTGCCATCCGAAATCCATGTGACAGAGATTTCTGTGGGATAGCAGCGCTGCTTCCCACCACAACAAAGCACTGTGGGGCCTCCTGCTTAAAGGCCAATACTGCAGCAAAAACGGTGCTAGCACATCCGCTGGAAGCTGAGCTGTGAATCAGATCAAGATCTTGCAAGAAGGGAATGTATTTTAGCTCCCAGAACTGGACTATTCAATAGTCTGTGGAAGACTGGCCACGCTCGGGCTTGGGTAGAAACTGGAAAAGTAGAGACAAGACCAGTGGAAGAAGACAAAGGCTGTGTAATGTTAAGGTCTGGCTGCCATGGCCTCCTTAACCTTCTGCTGGTACAGTGGAGACAACTCATACACAAATCACACCATCAGTAAAAGGAAACGGAACTGGCAGCGTTTGTTTTGAAAGCCTGCCCTGTTCAGGGCTGTTTGTGTGGCGCTAGAATCTCAGCTCCGTGTCAGTACAGCACATCTCTCTGGTATGAGGTCGTCTGTGTGATCCAGGGTGCCATAGGGGCAACTACCCAGCTATGAGACAGACAGTCATCCATGCTTGTGGAAAAGTGATATGAAAAGGCTTTTACCTCTTTATCGCACCAGCAATCGTACAAATCATTGAGTAAATATGCTCGTATAACACAAACACATGACAACACGGTTACACACCGAGTAGTGGTCGTTTCGCGTGTTTATCGTGAAATATAAAGATTTAACTGCTTTACTTGTAAAGGGTTGGATTCTACCTTTTTATTTCTATCCGGTGAAGTAGATTCAAGTAGATTAAAAGAAGAAACGTAAAATAGATTCACTTTGTATTATCAGAATGGTTGACATATGCTTGGAAAGTAAGCTAATTTCAAGTTTTCTAGTAGAGAAGAGCTCAAATCATCATTACTGATGCTACTAATGTATAATAGGAAATATCCCACTAACTTCTAGAAATCATATGCCAAGATCACACTTCAAAGTGATACTTATACAAATTGTATACTTATGCATCCAGGAGCGTATGCCGTTCTGTGAGGCTGTACTTCAGTACAGAGGCATTGTGAGCTACATTCTAACATAAGCACGCTAACTTGCTTACGATCACGACGCCAGCATGATGTTTTGTAGATATAGTCTTTGACCTGATAGTAGTGATACATGGAAAGTCAGGGGTCACCAAAGTTTTCACAATCCATCCTGAGGGGAACATGAATGTCCAAATTTCATGGCAATCCATCCTGACAGCAATCGAGACCTTTAACTCAAAACCACTGATGTCTCGCTCATGGTGATGCTAGAGGAAAAGTCAGGGTACCACCAAAGGTCTTAGGATTCATCGTTTGAGAACCATGAAAGTCTGTTCAAAAATGTTGTGCCAGTTGAGCCAGCAACTGTTGAGATTATTTAAAGGATACGTTAAAAGTTTGCCCATCTGGTGGTGCTAGATGAAAAGTAAGGGGAGTCAGTAGGCTTCAGCCTCTGGGGAACATGAATGTCTGTATGAAATGTCATATATCGACGAATAGACTGACATTGCATTCCCTAAAGCCCTGCTACTATTCAGAGTTAAAAACCAGGTCAGTTTGAATGGGCAGATTTCTGGTGCCTAAACTGACAATGGAAGTAAATGTGAGGGTCAAAATGAGCACACAATTCCAAAGGGAGAGGCTAATGGAGCTTTCTTGATATTATAAGCTGAATAAACTCAAACCAAACCCACAATACATATTGAAACCCATAAACTATATGACTCACAATCAGAATTCTGTCTGGATGCAACATTGTATATCTGTGCAAAGAAATGTAAATGTGTGATTAAAAGTAACACAAATTAAACAGACAGATGCATAACAGAAATTTTCCAAAAGCAATACGGGCTTATCCCAAAAAAATCAAAACAGAATGACAATGTAATTGTAGACAGTTAATATATGGTGGTAAGGTTTGCTGAGGGCAGGAGGTGTTCAGCCAAGTCTCATTCCGGTAAAAAGGGCTGTGAGATGACACAACACGTTCAGCTCAAACCATCTGCAGAGCTGCTAGCCAGACTCAGGATGTGCCAGAGCATGCCAACTGCTTCCTGTCGGCTGCCCAGTCCCAGAATGTCAAAGGATGTCATCTGGATCAAAGCAAAAGGCCGTCAAAGGGTCATTAGCATCAACATGGAATAACAATGTTATGCCGCGCTTGATGAAACCATGATGTGTGTGTTTATAGAGTGTTTGGTCATGGTGTTGTGAGGAGTGTTCTCGTTAGCTTTACACTGAAAGCAGAGGTTTAAATCCTGACCCGAGGTAAAGGAGCAGAAAACCTTGAACCGCTTCTTGGAAAATCTGTGTAGCTTTCTTCGGGGAAGGATCAAACCGAGGGTGAGTTCCCTAATGAAAAGCTAATAAATAAATGTGTACTGGAGGAAGTCTCGTGTGTCGTCCATCCAGGCTGAACTCTGATCAGGAATGTTTGTTCACTTCCTTACCTTCTGTATCTGACTGTAATTACAGGCCTTGATATTTCCTGCTCCAGTTTACAGTGCTAACAGAGTGATAGGGACCCTCTGTGAGTGAAAAAAATCATGTTCCAAGTTATTTTCAGCAGCACTAATGGCCAAGGTAAATGTAGATTTCTTTGATAAATGGAGGATTAGGAAATATGTGTTTCATCAAGCTTCCCCTACAGTTTGTTTGCTTGGCCTGTGTGCCAAAACGGTTTAGCACAGAAGAAGAAATGGTTCATATTTTTTGGGCTGTGCTGCATAATTGAAAAAAGTTGGGTATCAAATGAAAGGCCACGATCCAGGTGTGTGTGAAAGTAAATGCTAGCACTTTTTTTGGGGGGGGGGGGGGGGGCTGGAATGCAAAGTCTTGAGAAAACATTTTTTGTGCACATAGCGAAGGTGGGGGAATGAAAACAACATGGAATGAATGCAGGGCCTCAGAGCACCGTGTCCGGCATGTGCTGACGAGAGCCAGAGACCAGACCTAATCCACTCACCCGGCTCGGACGAACACAAGCACACGCATACACGCAGAAAAGTGCCTACTCATGCACAAACATCTCAAAAAGCTGCTAATGCTGCTGTTTTTCAAGCTAATTTAATAATTACCAAACTAGGCAGTACATGTACTAAAGTACTGTATTTAAGTACAATTTAGAGGTACTTCTACTTTACTCAAGTATTTTAATTTTGTGATACTTTATCTTTCAATCCCATTAGATTTGTATGGAAATATTGCCCTTTTTACTCTACTACAATCATTTGACAGCTCTAGTTACTACTCATTTTTCAGATCAAGATTTTATATCCAAAACACGTGATCAGTTTAGAAATTGGTACAGATAAAGGTAACCAACAATCTATATATATATATATATATATATATATATATATATATATATAACAATCTGGATGAGGCCATTTTGTATAATGAATACTTAAAGTATGAATACAGGACTTTAATTTAATTTGTATTACTTTAATTTATTCATTATACTTTTACTTCATAAAATATCTCAATACTTCTACCACTGACTGTGTCCAATCAGGTAAGAATTGAGGCCAACGTGTGTGATGTTTTGTGTCTCGTGAGAAGCTAAAGGGTGGGTTTAAACATTATTCCAACATGTTTAACATCTGCTGATAGTTTCGTGGTTTGGAAAGCATTCCGGCAAGGTGATGTTCAGAGGATGACAAATTAGGAATTGGAATACTCGATGAAGCAATGGAATCACTCCCTTTCCGTGCAAAATGAAGGAGAGACTAGAGACCATCTTGCAGACGGGTGACAGCAGCCACAACGCCAAATCGAGCCAGTGGCGTAAAGTGTTTGGGGGACAATGGCCCCCTTCCCCACTTCTTACCCCCCACTTCATGCGTCTTGTTGGACCACACCCATCTTCGAACTTGGCCTTTATATAATCTCAACAACACACCAGTAAAGTTTTATGATTGTTGTGATGCTATTATGTTGACAAAATCTGTCCACCGAAAAACAGACAAATTCCTGGCAAAGTGCTCAAAACCGCTTCTGTGGTAGTTCCCGCTACAGTAGGTATCTCCAGGACCACATATCGCCATTATGACACACACACAGACTCACTAGGTGGAAACAATACCAGCCACACCCTGTCACAGCTGGTTAAAATCCTACATTTTTCACCCCCTGAGGACCAGACAACAACACATGCAGGGTGCTTTTAAATGCCCGAGACTGGTATAATGTAACAAACTCACTCACAAACCAACTTTTCATTTGACGAGACTGCTTGCTCTCTGCTGTTTGGAATAAGCTACAGTGCTGCAGTGCATGACTGGCCAAGACCTGGCAGGACCAGAGGCCATAAAGCATCCTTTTTATTCAGCAGAGAAAGCTGTCCTGGGGTATGAGTGGGAGCTCTGGCTGGACTGAAAGTACACTGGCTGGCCTTAACTCATGGATCCTCTACCTCCGTACTCTGCACGTGCATTTTTTTGCACGGATGAAAAAGTATTTGGTATGTTTATGATAATCTGATGAAGAGTTGAGCATGTTTGGTTCAAATTATTTCCTATATGTGGATAAACTTGGCTCTGAAACACAGATTTCCTTTGATTTGTCAACATGAATATCATCAAATTCTTGATCAGACATGTAAGAGCATTTCCCCCTGTTTCTTTTTAGTAAAATGTACTCAGTTAAGCATCCTTTGTTCCCAAAATGAAGCAGTCACAGTCGTGCCTCCATGTAAAAGTAAGCTGACTCGCCCCATATCAATCACTGTGCAGTTCATTAAAACCCTCCCTCACATGAATACACAGGGAATTCCTCTCCTCTGAGTTCTGTTGTGACCTAAATAGAAGACCACACCTACAAAAATGGAAACAGGAGCTTTTCAGAGAGCATGTTGGAAGGTATAGTACTTAAAGTGAAACCATATGACTCAATCCCTAACTATGTTTTTAGCTGCAACATCGCCAGTCAGGGGGAAAGGTGTTGGGGAAAACAGAACTTTTCTGAGCACGCAGCGCAGCCGACTGAAAGTTTATTATGGTCTTCGCACATTTAGGCAAGCTGAGCTTGGTCCTTTGCTTCTTCGCCGTTATTAATACAGTATCGCTACATCCCAGTGTGAGGAGAGATTGGACTACGTTTTGCCCATTCACGGCCACAACGTTCTGTGTTTACATAGTTTACAAAGACGCTGAAAGATTACTGTCAAACACTATAGAGGGATACAGCCACCATGTATGTTTAGCAAATGCATGACCAGAGGGTGTCTACACTACATGGTCCTGTGCAAAATCTGAATATCCACAGCCACTATACCCATAGTCTAAAGGCGTGCGTGTATCAGTGAAAAGCCGATGCTGGTAGTGGTGGGATTATTAAAGGAATATATGCTTTTTTGCTTTCTTGTCGAGAGTTAGATGAGAAGATTGATACCACTTTCATATGTCTAGCTTAGTTGTTTGCTGCTGAGCTGGTAGAGTAATGAAGGTTTTAAGATCCTTTTCCCTAAAAAATGTTATAGAAAATAAAAAAGTTGTGGGCTGGACAGATAAACAATGAGCTGAACGTTGCTCTAAAGCAGTGGTTCTCAACTGGTCTGGCTGCGGGACCCACCATCACCCCTTAATGACAAGCCGCGACCCAAATCAAGGAAAATTTTCAACTTCTCAAATGTATTTAATGAAAAGTGAACCTGAGCTGAAAATGTCCTCTGCAGTCGTAGTAGTAGGGAGCTCTCTTGTGCAGAGAAATTGTTCCTGTAAGTCCCCGTCCCACACATGTTTCACGTAAACGAGTAAAACTGCTTTGTTTGTTATGTCTGTAGATTCGTCTACTTGTAATGCAACATGACCACTTGCCTAAATTCGAGCTGTGGTCTGTTGTTTGATGTCATCCGACATGTCTTCAATCCGTCTGCTTATAGTGTCATTTGACAGAGGTATAGTTTTCAGTTTGATATTCTCTGCTGATATTAGCTGATATTAGCATTACAAGGCATTAACGCCAAATATTGTTAAGGAGTGTGAATAGACGGCACTCCGCTTCATAAAAAATACCCTTCAAAATAAAAGCACAGGATTCTTTTTTTTCTTCTTTTTTTTCAGGCAAAGGCCTGAAAAACTGAAAACGGGTCCGCGACCCAACAGTTGAGAATCACTGCTCTAAAGCTTCGTAGAGCCGAGTGGAGCTGCTGATTCTGATGATAATTCTCTGTAAGTTCATCACTATGAGCAACCTGTTTCACACTGTCATTTGATACATTGTTAACGTAAAAAAATTGGCTATTAAGAAAGTCGTCATGTTGGCAACAGACATTTTCTTTTCAACAGAGCATTTGATTTATTGATTACTGTTGGGAGGTAATTAGAATTTCAACAGATTTGACCAAAACTGGTTTCTAAAATACACTACCTAAGCTTTAAGAAACATACACAGTAGTTTTCTCCAAAAGTATAAAGTCATAACAGATTTGCTGCTAATTCTTGGATACAAATATTTTTCCGCAGCACCAAAATTGCAACCTCTGCTTTCAAATAAGTAAATTACAGAGCAGAAATTTGGCATTCAGTATTTTAGGTACACCCCCCTCTCTATTACTGTGCACATGCACCAGTGCATTTGGGAACAATTGAGTCCGTAGTTTCCCTGTAACAATCGCTCTTTTCTCAGTCTCTTGCCATTACTCATCGGTGGCATTCAATTTGTCAACGTAGTTCTCGTAGTCATCTATTAGTGTCTGGCTGCAGATGCTGCACAGCCCCCTGAGCAGGGATTGCCTGTTCTGCCTGCTCAAAGTAGACATGGTCCCTTATCACAGCTCGCTGAGCACACATCTATTAAGATACACCATCTGCACTGCAACGTCTCTCTTATTTCTTCCAGGTTTTTCTCTCAGTCTCTCCCCTGGCTCCTCATTGAGGCAGGAACTGTGTGATGTAGAACGGAACTTTTGACGAGCCAGCTTGCACACTGAGGATTGTTTTTATTATTGCTCCCCTGTTATCGCTCAACGTGCATAGATTATTCAACTTTGTAAAGACAGTCAAAGAGCGACCACAGAGTTTCAGGAGTTTGTTCTACAAATAAAGTGTTTATCCACTATGACACTTTTGCTGACTATTTGTCATTGCTCTAATATTTTTGCATAACAACTATTGTGGCTAGTACCTTGATGCCATGTTTCTGTGTATTATGTTGTTGAAGTTTGACTCGCGCTAGCTGTATTTTAAAAAACCCAGTTTTACTGCTGGGTATGGAAATCAATACTGACTACCAGTGTTATAGGAGCTTGCTGAGCCAAGAAAAACATTTCTATAAATGAAAAGAATTATGACAGATTATGACTTTAAAGCAGCAGGCCTAGTCAAAATCTGTTTACCTTCCCGTCTGTATGAACAGCTGAACTGTCGGGGAGAATGGGTGAGTTCAGGGCTTCCACATGTCAAAAGCAGAAGTTACTGTAGCGTGGAGGGAGGCGGGGGGGGGTGCTTTTGGTACACCCTGAGATGACCCACACCCTCGCCTCCCTCCCACCGCCTCCAGCTCTAGTCAATGCTCCCAGACACGGGCAGCGGGTTGGCTGTGGGTTGGCTGTGGGTTGTTTGGACACAGCTGGTGGACAGGCCGCGGGCTCTGACAAAGATCGGATGGAATCAAGCATCACTGGTCCAGCCACTGGATCCCTCCCTCCGTAAAACAAAGACATACAAACCCTCCTTTGGTTGTGTCTCAATAGTAGAATAATTCAATATACTGCTGTATTATCGTCAGTTCCTGCAGGGATGACACCATTTTTGCCTTTTTTCTTCCTCTTCTTCATACGTTAAAACACATTAAAAGAGAATGTTCCATATAATTCATGCTACTTTTCTTGCATCACTTGAAGTGGCACTGACTGCTTGAGGGTTTGGACCATTTTGGGTTATTTCAGCTGTGGTTTGTGCTTCGGCAAAAGAGTGTAAATCCTCGGAGCATGAACCTAACATAAATCTGTACCGACTGTCAGACCTTCTTGTGTTTCCAATTTGGCTTTATGACACAGTGCACTTGATATTCATTTTATTATGGACAACCAGAGATATCCTGGAGGGTTTGGCGCAGCAGGGGTAATTTAAGTTTAATCATCAAAAGACTTTTAATTCATTCATTGAAAAACTCATTTACAAAAGTTAGCAAACAGCGGCTACTTTTTTGGTAATTTGGCTCCAAACTTTTAACTTTTTCATTATTTTTTTCTTCATAGCAAAGTGCAGTCTAGTCATCTAGAGGATTGAACAAATCCTCTTCACAGTCACCTCTTCCTTTCTCTGTTGTTGTCTCTCTCTCTCTCTGTTTCCCCACACATGCTCACTCTTCCTCCGTGCCAGCCCAGAACTATGTTGCTCGGGCAAATGAGCGAGTCAGATAGCTGAGTCTGAGAAACAACAGTCAGGAAAAACAGTCTGCAGAGTGACTCACGTCTCTTAAACTATGTCATTCATGACACCGCTTCAATCTTCTCATCACAGCTTGTCTCATTCCCAGTGACATCTGTCTGGCATTGTTCTGTGGCACCATGATAATTACAGACTGGAACAAGTCTCATTTTCTTCTGATGCCTTATTGTAATGTTCACCAGAGTTTTAACTGCCCTGAAGGGAAGTCATGAATAGTCGTTCACATCGGTTTGAACTTGAAGAGTCTAAGCAACCGTTAAGACATGAGTGTTACTGCAGTGTTAGAAGTGGAAATTAACCAATCTGTACAACTCAGAAATTAGCTGTAACCATTCTGCTCATGTCTGAATTATATGACATTGTCTATTAAGCTGACAGTGTCTTAAAGCAGCATTAATGCATTTTTGGTCCACTTGGGACAAGCGGAACTCATGGCTAACATGTTAGCAATCTGTTGCCTGTTTACATTTAGCTGGACACAAGGTAAATAAGAGCAATGAGAGTGAACCAAAGCAGCAAAGTTGTGGGCAGTAAAACTAAACCAATGAGCTAAAAGACACTTAACTGCACCGTAAAACTAAGAGAACTGCAGAATGATCATTTCATACGTGGATTTGCCCCTATAAGCAACTCACGTCACATTGCACATTGCCTTGTTTTATTAAATCATTGATTGATTTTAAAGCTTCCTGCCCCAGTTTGAAGAAGCTCAGTTGAAGCACTGCTTTGCTTTACTTTGTAGGACTTCAAAAAGAGCCAAATAAGTGAGTTTATTTAGGACTTAGTCTAAGAATAGTTTTTCCCTTCAAGCAAGTGGCAAATGGGTGATCAAATGTTTGTTTTTTTAAAAGAATATGTGCCTTTTCAAAGACGGATATTTTTTTGCAGCGTGATCCTCTCTTTGCTCGCGCTCACCCTCTGGAATAAACCGTTGCCTAATATAACCCAGAACAATATGTATGCCCTGACAATGAATTATGCTCCTAGTTTACCCTGTATTTATATCCTCATACTGGCCTGATCGGCCCCATTGTCCAACTCAATTGCTGTTTCAGTGCGGGCTGAAAAGAGGATAATTTGTCTTCATCAAAAGGGCCTGCAGAGAATGTGAACCCTTAAACAAGCTGGCTCCATCCGAATTGTAGAGAGCGCTTTTTTTTTTTGTCTCTTGCGGGCATATTTTAAAATCCCAAGCCATTATGATGGTGACAGACTATATCCGCAGTGATGGACACAGCTCCGACACTCCCACCGTCACCTCGCTGACCTGAAAGTGTGTAGCTATAGTTTTGTGTGTGCCTCTGATGTGTGTGTGTGTGTGTGTGTGTGCGTGGGTGTTTATGTGTGACTGCGCATATGATCCATAGCACAGTGTCTCAAATGCCTCATGCCTGAAGTAGGAAAAGGAGGGCGATGACACTCTCCGTTGCTCGCGGCTGTTGGGTCGCCTGGGTGCTCGCGATCACTCCACGCCGCGCTGATTATTCAGGAGACAGTGAGGGAGTGTTGGGTTAAACTGATGGATGAGCACTTGAACAAGAGAAAGAGGGCAGTTGACAGGGGTGTATACACAGAGGTTATGCTACACCCTCTGAGTGGCAACACCTTTTGTCAACATGACAGCTCCTCAGACTTTGCTATAACTGATCTCCAAGTGGCTGCTGCCTCTTTTGTGTGATGAGCTAATAAAAAAAACTCAGATTTTTGAAAGTTGATTCTACATCTACGCAGTGTGTAATGTGCTCATTTAGAGCAAAGATTTAGTGAGCATGTGTGATTTCCATTAATTGTCAGAGGACACACACACACACACCGTAGTGCTATTCATCAATCTAGATGTGCTGTATAGTCCCATTATATTTGAGACATCTGTACGGCTGATATCTCCAAAACTAGACAACTCACACCAAAACAATATGGACTGAGCAATAGTACCACAGCTAAGAGGAAGAATAAGTACGATTTTGGAGTGAACTGTCCCTTTAAACTACTTCTTGCCACCAGCACTTTTGTGACCCTACAGCACGTTCTCTTTCCAACTCGTCACACACTGACACTTTGTCATATAATAACTGGTAACTAATTATGCAGGGTTGCCTAAAGAAGGACGCATACAAGAAGACTCAGCTTGTCATGTACCGGTAAATGCTGACACACCTTGACTTTAAGCTTTCAAGGTTGGACCCATACTAAGGAAAATATGAAAAACTCTGTTTAAAGAGAATGAAGAGCAGCTTCTCTAAAGCAATGCCTTCATTTTGTTCCAAGCTGCACTGCATGAGTATTATTCAGTGTGGAAAACTAAAACCAGCTTTCGATTGATTCATTTGACCAGTTAGTCACAATCCATCACTGTTTCCTCAGTCGCAGTCATCCACATGTCACTTCCCCAGAAAACATTTATCTCATTTTCCCACACATGGCACCTTTGGAAAATAAGTCATAAATATTATAATAGTGTTTGTCTCTGAACGTCACAGAAGACTGGCTGCTAATGGGCCAGCATGACCCCCACCTCTGTTTGTGTGTGTGTGTGTGTGTGTGTGGCCACCTGCAATACAAAACAATTAAATGTACAACTTAAAAATGGAGTACACTAACAGGGACCTGAACACATGCGAGATCACAGGTAATTATTGTTTCTTTGAATATCAGATTCAAGTAATTCCCTGCCTGGCGCAGGTGTTGGATTGTTTTCCAAATTTCAAAAAGTCAAGTGTGTGTTTTTAGATGTTGATCTATGTGTGTGTGTGATCTCAGGGGGGAGATCCTGTTTCTGGGCTAATTAGATGGATCCTTCCCACAAAGTCTGATTATTTCAGGCTTAAGAAATGAATTCTCTCTTGTGACACTTTTAATGAGCACAGTGTATAATAGAAATCACACAGTGGAAATGGTAATGATGTGCTGTGACAATAGTAATAGCTGGGTCATTAAGAGTAGCACAGAAGCCGCGCACATGGTCCAGCTTTCTTTCATTGTCCCCACCTCATTAAATTCAAACTAAGTGAGAAACGCAGATCGTTTTGAAGGCAAAGAGGCTCAAATGAAACCAGACGGCATTCACAGATAAAGTGTGTCTAATCAGGAAAGCGTTGATTGACAGCCAAACTGTCTTTGTGAGGAGACATTCCCAGTCATGCAGTTGATAACACCTTGTGTGTGTGTGTGTGTGTGTGTGTGTGTGTGTGTGTGTGTGTGTGTGTGTGTGTGTGTGTGTGTGTGTGTGTGTGTGTGTGTGTGTGTGTGTGTGTATGTGTGTGTGTGTGTGTGTGTGTGTGTGAATGCATAAGAAACAGAAAGTGAGCCAATAAGACGGAGACTGAAAGATGGTGCGATGTGTCACCCGTCTCTATTCTGGGCTCCTTCCTTCAAATCACGCATCTGGTCTTCAGTGTTTGGTTGGCACAAAAAGCACATCTAGGACACTGCGTTCTCGACAATCAAATATGAGAAAGGCACTCGACCAGTGGCGGCTGGTCCATAGAGGGCGCTAGGGCGCCGCCCCCCCTAGAGCTACAAAAAATAAAAATAAAAATAAAAATAAAAATAAAAATAAAAATAAAAATAAAAATATAAATATAAATAAAAATAAAATTTAAAATAAAAATAAACTATACAAATTGTCAATATTTGTGTTTTTGAAACATGGAATCACCCAGTAATATGTGTAAAATATGATATCTGCGGTAAATATATGCTTTTCCTGCTTGTCCTCTCTGCCTGTCTGCTCTTCCTCTCTGTGTGTGCACGTCTCAGCTGGCTGGGGCGCTGGAAAAACTGCCCCAAAGAGGCGGGTCTATAAAGCAGTTTAGCCAATGATGAGTAAAGATATAAATGAGTGACATACAATTCAGCCAATCAGCGTCCTCAAATAGATTCAGCTTGGGGCAGTTTTTTTCCTGCCCCAAGCTGCGCGTTCTCGTCAGGAGAAGTCTCTACAGGAGAGCGCCAGCGCGAGCACTACTCCTCCAAGACCCGTTTGAGAGGAGAACTGAGAGGAGAAACTACTGAAAGAGCTGATCCCAGATCAGCCTGACCTCACAATCAGACAGCAGACTAGCAGGAAAGAGAAGCAGTACATGAAGCTTCTCTACTAGCTGTACACCAGACAGGTTTGACTAGCTGGATGACGTCATGATAATAACTTATTTATCTTTTTAAAACAACGGGGACAGAATATGACATATATATTATTATATTATACAGAATATTATATGATATATATATTATTATATTATACAGAATATTATATGATATATATATATATATTATTATATTATACAGAATATTATTATATGTTATATATATTATATTATACTGAACTCCCTGTGAGGGTGACTAAAATAAGATGTCCTGACGTGTTTGTGAAAGTGTTATTTACTGCTTTTTTTCGTGTTGGAATAAATGTTAAATATTTAACTGCAAAGTAGTAATGCGCGTTTGATACCTTAATTTGTTTGCATTAAATCATTCTGGGATGTTTGCTGAAATTGATTGGATGTGGCACAGCCCTACCAAGAACATTTTCCACCAGCCGCCACTGCACTCGACTATTGTCAAACAGAGGAGACAATCCTCATCAGAAAAACAACATAATTTGTTCAAGTTGAGCCCATTGAAAGGTAACTGTAGATTGTTGATTGTGACTTATGTGGGCCTATTTTGGTTCTCAGATAATAATTATATAGTTAGATATAGTAAGAAAAAGGACATGGGAAAAAATTCAATCGCAAGCACACATGCTTCACGTATGGTGTCATGTATAGCTGCTGCCAACAGAGAGAGCTGAGATGGATTAACACTTTTTCTTCCAACCTTTGGAAGCCTTGGTGGCTGTGCCTTCCGGATAATGTAGTATAGTTCCAGAGTACGAAGGGGCCTGAGTGGAATTAGTCCTTTCTCATCCAGCCTGTTTGTCCCCAGCCCAGGGGGATGAAAGGCGACACCCCTTGCCCACAGTCTTGTGTTTTTATATGCTGCTCAACATACTTTCCATTCACCACCACCATATAATCACACCAACAAGGACAAGCGGGCAGTTCTTGTCTTCTACATGTGCTATATTTAGAGTCTCCGTCTTTGTAATGCCTGTTTACATCTGTCTTTAACTGGCACATTTTCCACCCCCTTTTTGTCTCACTTTTTTCAGTATTTTGCCTCCTCTCCTTTTACTTGTCCGAGGGTTGTTTTGACATTTCCGCTGTTTATATCCTCCACAGGCACAACCATCTGCGGCTGACCCTGACCACACTGCGCTGTCCCCCAGGCACGGACCCTTGTTATTATCATCCAGAGCAACATTCGTGGAGTGGAAAAGGATTGTCACGACCACAAATACACCAGTTTTACATTAGGGCTGCAGAGCTGGGGAGGGAAGCGCACACAAATCCCTCATCCTGGCTCAGCGCTTGGTCGGTGAAATAAAACAAAGGCGAGCGGCGAGCGGCGAGCCCGAGCAGGGATGGGGCTGCTGATAAAGATCTGTCAATGGCGCATTTCCACGAGAGAGAGAGAGAGAGGGTTGGAAGGAGGGAGGGATAGAGGGAAGGGATGAAGGGAGAGAGGGAGAAAGGAGAGTTTAAGCGATTGTGGAAAGGGGTGCAAAAAGGAAGGGCCCCTAGTTTTCCAGAGTTGCAGGAAAACTCAATGGCAAGCAAGCATCTCCAATTGAAACATGTTCCTCCAAAGCAGGTTGCCTTCCTAGGAATTTAGGGAATGGTGCAGATTCCTCTGAGAGGCTGCTACCCTCAGACTACCTTTCCAAGACCACCCCCCGCCTCCCCCTCCCAAAAAACATTCCCCCATCAGCCTGTCAGTCTGGCAGAGGTGCAGACAGAGTTGTACTGGCGCAGCCCCAGGTTGATGATCCTCAGGATACTGATCTACGAAAACACATAAAAGCCTTGCATGGAGAGACGCCTGTCACCAGAGTAAATTCCACGATCTCAATGAAGTTGAAGCTGAAGTAAAATGCAGGAACCTCAGCCTGCTGCTAGTGCTGACATTGAACCTGTGCTGTAAATCTGGTTATCTGGCCTTTTTCAGCCTCTAACAAGTCTTTAAAAAGTAATGGGTAGTACGTAAAGTGTCGCCCAGAAATGTGGCTGACCTCATTTTGTTAATGTATTTTTTTTGTGGCGGAACAAAGCTGTTGATGGTATTTTACTGAAGCAATATGACCCGACGCTGAATTCCACAGGCACACATTAAATTACAGCCTTACTGCTGCTGAAAGCTGCACAGGATTGCAGTTGAAGATGCACAGCCCCTGTTATGAGGGAAACAGACAATATCCACTGGGTCGGCCCTTTGCAGATGGTTTCCATTGCCAAGTAAAGAGAGGATAATTCTGAAAGGGGATTATATACAGCAGGGTAAGAAATTATACAAATAGCTCCCAGGCAGCATCCCTCGACCAAAGCGAATCTCAAGCTTGTCCTGAGTGTATAAAGGTGTGAATTTCTTCATCAGTTTCTCTCCTGGAGTTGCAATCACACACTTGGGGTATATCTTTTCATGAAATATTGCCTGAAGTGTTATGTCAGTCTTCCATAGTTCTTTTGGCAAGGGGATAACTGCTGGGGGAGAGATCCCTCTGGAGGTGTTGGTTACAGTCTGGGGTGCCAGCAAAGCAGGGTGTCAAAGAGCCAGCAGCAGTGATACAGAAACCAAACACCAAACAGCCAGTGTGCTAGTTGTGATTGGACAAGGTCTGAGAACTCAGACAGGGACTAGAAGATGACGCAAATACAGGAGCAGCAGTGGTCCTTACTGAAGACAGGGAAGAGGAAGGAAGACATTAGAGAGACAAAAACAAAGTAAAGGCAGAAGAAAAGCAGAGGTCCTCTTGTTTCCCTTATCTGGGTAACATTAGGAATCTTAATAGTAGTGCAGGTTGTGTGCTCTGCGCTATCTCACAGGCGACAGAAGACCGGACTGGGGAATGCAGCATGCCTAAAGGAGCTTCAGTCCCCAGCTGGAGAATTAATAGCTGAAGCATTGCAGTGTCTGGGATAAGAATGAAAGGCTGAGGGAGGACACAAAGATGGGGGGGAAAAAAGCAACGGAAACCAGCAAACTGATACTCAGACAATTTATGTTTGAGGCATAACATTTAGAGGGGTGTAAAAATGCAGCTAGGACACTCGCCCACACGAACAAAGATGCAGACTGAACTGTTAAAGTAGGGAAGATAATGCGTTGAACTCAGATCTGTTTTTTGGTGGCAAGGCTCGGTCAAACCCTCTGTTTGTTTGTCTTTCGCCCAACTCGCTGGATTTCCTGCCTGGAGGCCCACAAACCGTCAGCAGTCAGCGTGCCTATAGGATTGGGAGAGCAATGTGTACGTCAACTAATGCAATCACTCATACTCGTCCACCTGCACACCACAAAATAAAGCCCTACAAATTGGCCAAAGATCAAAGTCATGTTAAGCAGATGCAGAAGCACCACCTCTGCCCCAGCATTTAATAGAGCTTGGATGGTTGGATGACAGGTAAACTTCTGGAAAAGTGCCCAGTTTTTTATGCTAAACCGCAGCACTAGAACTTTTTTGGCAACTAATTTAATAACCGTACCAAGCTTTATTTTAAGCTAAAAATATTACTCGGTTAAAGAATATTTGCTTCACATAGCAGGATTATTGAATATGTAACGTTCTTTCAGGATACATAAATCATTATGTGGAACCTTCATTTTAAAAATTCTCAAGGATGCAGCTCTTTTATAAATGACTGTTGGAGAGAAAAGTAGAAGTATGATTGCAGATGGCGGATACAATGGCAGGAAAATACATTAATTTTAACTGCTGAAAGGAGCCTCTCCAACCCAATGTGAACTAAAATGTCACGTGTGTTCTTGTGCAACCTCAACCGGAAGTGCATAACTGAAATTGAGAGTTTTGGTAATACACTAATTCACTTTCTTTTAACGAGTTAGATGAAACGATTGATTCCACTCTCATGGCTCTATGGTAAATATCAAGCTGGAGTCAGAGGAGGTTTTGCTTAGCTTAGCACAAAGACTGGAAGCAAGGGGAAACAGCTAGCCTGGCTCTGAATAAAAGTAACAAAATCCAACTACCAACACTTAAAAGCTCACTAATTGATGTGTCATATCTACAAAAACTGAAGTGTAAAAACAACACGTTGCAGGTTTCTTGCCCGACTATTCCTACTAAAGATCTCTAACATAAGGAATTCAATATGGATCCAGGGGGGGGACATGTGCTCTGGCAAAAAGAAAGCATCTACCAAATGGTAGAAGGATCCCCCTTGTGCTCCCTCCTACTCTGCCTGCACACCATTTACAAACAATGATAGCAAACCCCAATAGAGATACAGGGATGGAGGCCAGCAACCACCATGACACTACCAAGAGCAGTGGGTTGCTTCCATCCTGTAACAATTCCATAATTAGCATGCTGTCAGCAAACAAGCCTTCTCTTGTTTCAGTGGCTGTTTGTAGTTATTTTAGGAGAGCTTGAGCAAGAGCCAATTAGAGATTACAAAAGCAAAAGTGTAGCATAACAATTACAGTACAATAGCCTGGTATTCACAGAATGCTCGATCATCAAACCAAACAGAATGCCAATAGCCTATTGTTATTGTAGCAGCTCATGGAGGCCCTTTAGTCTGCTACTGCCTTTCTTTATGGAATTCTACAGAAACAGTGGCGACCAATCAGGACCTGACTGAATCTCTGTATCTCCAGCTCATGCATTAACTTGATTGTTTTAGTAATGTGATCCCATTTGTCAATCTGTGACAAGCTGTCCAACAACAGATCGAGTCAACAGACTAAGTAAAGTTGGGCCTTTTGGGGCCCAGGGGTTGACCATTGGTCCTTAATTGGTCACCAGTGTTTGAGCATGGACAGCAACCAGGGGACTGGTCAAGAGGTCCAGCTGCTGGTGTCGACTGGTCCCCCCCCCCCCCCTTTGCCTTCAGTAATCAGCCTCTGCTCCAGTCACTTGTTTGTTTGTTTTCCTGCCTTTGTTTGGACTAGAGATTTCCTGTGTAAACTCAAAGAAACAAGATCCCTTTAGAGAAAGAATCCCCTAAAGTGTTTGAATGACCCTGAATGAGGATTTTTTTTTTTTTTTTTTGTAGTAATGTACCAGCAACAAACAATTACTGCATATCTCAAATGGAATTAAGGGAGAAATGTGTGTACGGAATATGTGTATGGGGCAGACACAGTTTGCATCTGTTCCTCTTGTATCAATTCCAATATGCAAATAGCCCAGTAGGTTAGAGGAAGTCATATTTCGCATAGTAACAATCTCAGCAAAATTGGTTTTGCACATGCAGTTTCATATTCACTCACCCTGGGCCCAAGCAAACATGTAGCAACACATAAAAAGTAGAGCAAACATGGAAAGCGAGCCGCTTAATTAAGACCACACAAACACTCGGGCAAATGTCCTCACTCAACCTGGCAACCAATGTTATAACTACATTACTGTTGGTGGCTCGAGGTGCTGAATAGAGACTTGTGTCTCTTGGACTGTAATGTCAGGCCTAATATCAAACAACTCTAGTAGTAAAAACGTGTGTTCCCGAATGTATGTCACTATACCACTCAACCGGATGCATTTACACTTCCTGAGCATACAATATAGATGCGGATGGGATTCTCTAAAGCAGAATGCAGAATTCCCACAAGCTTGTAAAACTGGGTCTCCAAGTCAGTGGTCTGACTTTGAGCAACGCTCCATTACTGTTTCTGCACAGCCGAAAAAGACATTGGAGATTTTTCCTTTAATAATTAATAGAAGAGAGCTTCCATTGAAGGACAAACGTTCTGCGAGACAGGAACAGAAGAGTGCAAAGAGAAACAAAGAAAAGTGTGAAGTCATGGCACCCTTAGATGGATCAACATGCAAACAGTAAATAGCACTTATGAAGAAGAAGACGTCATCTTCTGTAATTAAAGCAGATTTGTTGGTGAGCTCCTGTTTCAGGGGTTACAGCGCCTTCAGCTCCTAATCTTGTTTGAGGGCTCTTAAACCAACACATTCACTGTCACACAGCACAACAAATACAAAACAGCTGTGACGGTAAAAATATGTTGGTTTGTTGACCAATTAAGGCCCAAATGCTCAGCGATTCAGCAGGATTACATTTGATACACGGCAATCAGAATCAAGTGCTATGTCATTAAAATCACGGGGTAAAGTCACATGCCACATAAACGAGACATACGCTGGAAAGTATGCCGAGCATCTTTACGCTCCTAATTCGTGTAAGTGATGCTGCTCAGAGGGGGGGGGGGGGGGGGGGGTTCTCCAACGCCGCCATAAATATCTCATTCGACAAGCTGCAGATAAGCTCTGAAAAGAGGAAAGATAAGTGATCGAGAGAAGTTTTAACATTCAGGTCCAGCCAGTCCACAATCTGGTTTAAGGCAAAATGGCTTCTCAAAAATAATCAGTGGTTTGAAATGATATCTATCTCCTTCGGTGCTGTTTTTACAGAAACCTGACATACACACCCCATCTGTTTTACTGTCCTCCTTTCAGATGTTGTGCTGTAACTTATATTCCTCACCTCAATATAATGCTACCTATCCTATTGAGACTTATTTTCAGTGTAGTTTTGAAAAATGCAAATGAGGATAGAAATTATATTTCGGCCAAATATCTCTGTCTTAAACTCTTAGCTCGGATGCAAAAATGAGATAAGAAAGAAAAGAAAATCAGTTAGTTGACCGATTATCCTGACCTGTATGAGGTGAAGTGAAAGATTAATGTAAATGAGGTGCCACAATTGTAATACCTCATTTGGATTAACTTGAATTCTATGAATTATCTCCATGTCTGCAGCTCTGATAAACATGACACACATAAAGCGGTCGCAGTGAAGGGTGATACCAAATAATAGCGTTTATCCATCTGGTCCATAAAAGACCTGGTGCTGCATTATGTTCCGTTGCTCAATGCCAGGGCTGTGTAGAGAATGACTGACAGGTTTGAGCTCGCTAAACCTGTTCTTACTTAAGATGCATTCGCACACTCAGATATGAGACGGCCACTGGGTCGTAACCGAGGTCAGTTAGAGATGTAGCGTCTGTTCCGGTGAGAGAAAGAGCCATGAAGGTCAAAGGGCACGCGATTGAATGGATGCATTTGTCACATTTATGTTTCATGTTTCAGAGACAGCATGTTTTAGAGGCGGCAGAGTTCCGAAGGCACCGTCAGATCCTGATTTCAAACACAACAAACAATCCAGATTTGGTTGAGTTGTTTAGGGGCGCAGTGTCACTCTTGATGTCATGCAAAAGCCTCATCTGGGTGGCAGGAGGTCAGAGAGCTCTTTAAAGGTCCACCAGTCAAAAATCAAATCTAAGTTGTATTTACAGTGTTGTCAGCACTGGAACACCTGACGTGTGTTTAGCACTCATGAATGACGATGCCATTAGAAATGACGTTTTGCGTGATTTTCAATGCAGTGCAAACCTTACTATCGTATTATGCTCATGCACTGATTTATGGGTAGTGGCCATTCTCTTCAAATATATGATCATCCCACAACATGTTGTCCAACTCAATAGACAGCTAGCTTCTTTTCAGTGTATGCGTATAGACTTACCTTTCATTGTGCAGAGCAAATAGGAGTAGTGTTACACAGTCTGTGTGGGAGAACATAAAGCACATTGTGAACATTTCATATTGGTGGCAAGAGGGACAAATAGGTTTGCAAAGAAAAAAGATCATATTTCTATAGGTGGTGACATTCAAGGACTTACTGAATTTAACAAGATGAATTGGTGGAGTTGTTCATATTTGAAATAGATAAACATATATTATAATGTTTACAAGGTTTTTATTGGTTCATTATATAGATAAAGGCAAAAGTTAATATAAAGGTAAGGGCAGCATGTAGGCAACGGAGGAAGATTAACTCACTTAGTAGTTTTCAAGCACTTAAATTACGCAAACAGTTCTTAAACGCCCCGTTGCTGCAGCAGGAGGTAAAACTCACAGGAGCGTTAGTCCCGTGTGCTTCAGACTGGTCCGTTTCTCGGAGAGTGGTGGGGGCTGCTTGTTTAAGCCAATAAGCAGGGAGCAACTCTAATGTAATTTCACTGTGACCGCCGAGAGGAGCACCATAGCGCACCGTGCGCCGCTGTAATGACTGAGATGTGGTGACAGCGGGTGAAGTCAGACCAGGCGCTCTCTTTCTCTCTCTCTCACTCTCTCACTCTCTCTCTCTCTCAGCGCTCGTCTCCACTGCAGCCTGGAGTTTAAAGCTTATCGCTTTGCACAGCTCTGGGTTCAGCTTTGCGGCACAGTGGTGCACCCTCTCTGGACTTTTCATCTTATGCCAATGAGACGCAGCGTGAATCGCTTTTCTCACTTCGGGAATATTGGTTCTGGATACTCTGTTTACTGCAACTGAACGCTTTGGGGGTGAGTGGACCAAGTCATTTTGGTGTCTTTTAACAGTAGTTTTTTGGACTTTAAGTTCAAGAGTCTGGACCGTTTTTAAATCATTTCACTATCTACAATTGCACCAGTCTATTTGTTTGGTTTTTTTACGCAAAGAAAATGCTCTAAGTGATGCAGAGGTGACGAAAAAGGGGAGATGTCGATCTTAATTAGTGTGTTTTTTGTCTACAATATATAGTCTGAACAATGCAACTTCCATCAGTCAAACTGACACTCTGAAGAGGTCATATTGTGTCAGCCCCAAAAAGTCATCCAATTGTTTTTTTAATTTTCTGATCTTCCAATGCTGCTTTGCGCTTTTACGCAGCATTTCAACATTTCACTTTCCCTGCGTGTAACCTCATTTCTCTAAAGCTGAAAAAAAAACTTGAGTCGGAGACGTGGGACGGGTGGAAGAAGTGGAGTCCCCCGGGCCTCCAGATGTATGGACTCAGCTGTCGCCTGTCACTTTGGTGACAACTGGTCGGCACTTCGTGACCGCTGCTTGTCCGTTACTGCAAGGGCTCCATAGCTGTCAAGAGTACTGTTGAGTGAGGGAGAATGTGGTCATACACACCCCGGTCACATACAGTATGAAAAGTCACTCTCACTTTCTTCAATTCCAACCATGATGGATAAGGTGGGAAAGGCTTGACCAAAAAATTGCACCAGCTGCAAAAAAAAAAAGAAAAGAAAAATCCACTCTGACGAGTCATTTAGATTCAGTTCTGAAAGTAAGTGAATACATCTGGCAACTTGTTTATACTAGATATCAACTTCGAGAGAAAATTCTTGAGTCGGGTTTAGTCTGCACTATTCTGCATTGTTTCTATCTAAAACAAGGAAAACTGGTTTTAAGACTTGAGCATGAGCCTAAAAGACTTATTAGGGTGGACATTTTTTGCAGTCTAGTCTGCTCTTTAAATAAAACGAACCCTGCACGCTGCTTGAGTAAATTCATCACTCCTTGTGGACCTCTCACAGAGCTAAACATGCCATAAAGTGTTTCCTTTGGAGAACAATGACACACCACACCAGTTTCAAACATTTCCATTCTCAGCTGTGATAGAAAGTGCTTAAACCTACAAGACACAGGAGAGCAGTTACTGCTATATTTAACCATGGCTGTCTAAGATAATATTTTGCTCTCGTTGGAGCACAGCAAACATCACCATAAGCCATTAAGTCCCGTGCATGCCCTCTTGGGGGCTGACAGAGTGACAGACCCACTTGGCTCAGGCCGAGCGCAAAAGAACGCAGAGTCAGGCTGGCCTGAAATCTGTCACTATGGACCACAGCTGACAAAAACAGAAAGCTGCTGATACCCGGGACAGTTCAGCTTGAAGCATGACAGCGAGGTGAGAGGACAAACTCGGGAGATGCCTCGGTCTATATTCGGACACATTGGATAGATTGTGAAAGTGGTTTGAGGAAGTGCAGGATAACACAAGGGAAAAATTGATTTGAAAATAAATTAAGTATACCTTTTAGCTCTTTGACAGTACAAAGGAGGAACTACAGGTTCTGCACAATGTCAGCAGCTCCACTTCAAAGTGTGACGCACCAGGTCACAATCTTGCTGTATTGCACCAGAAGGTGTTTTTTGAAACGTGGTCACGACCATCCTCGAT
Organism: Leptoclinus maculatus; assembly: GCA_032191485.1. Classification (NCBI taxonomy): domain Eukaryota; kingdom Metazoa; phylum Chordata; class Actinopteri; order Perciformes; family Stichaeidae; genus Leptoclinus; species Leptoclinus maculatus. Next base: position 21,465,619 of record JAVDOI010000007.1, on the reverse strand, counting down.
TACAGCATTGTTAGCCATCCTATCCTTGATATGTTTCTTTTTCCCTGTGGACATTGGCCAGTAGAGGAAGAGGGTAAAGAAAGAAATACTGAGTGTGAACGTTTGTGGACAGTGATACAGGGAGGACAGAGCACAGAACCAAGGTGGTGGTGTCACCTAGTGGCTAGAATAGAGGTTGACACCTTGGAGGTAGAAGCTCGCCAGCAGCATTGACATGACAACCTGAATTTATTCACAAACATTTTTAAGGTTGTGAAACAGCTGTTTCAACACAATCTTATTTCTTCTTTTTCTAAACTATTTTTCATTGTAACTACTGACAAATACAAAATGATGGCCTACATCTGAGACCCAGCATATAATGCAGAAACTCAAGTTCTGTGTTGTCATACCAATGATTGTACTGTAAATGTGAACTGTTTATCTGTTGTCTCATGCTTCACCAGCTGCAGTTATTTAATGCCTAGATGATGTAAAGGCGAGGCTTGTGCTCGGGGAGACGTGAGCTGAGCTCTTACTTTCAATGATCTCAGCTGCAGGTGAGAAATTCTCCGTGAATATTAAGTTATTTATAGACTTGTCCATGTCTCATTTCCAAAGCCCTGCAGTAATTCAAAGGTGCCACTAATAGAATCAAAAGACTTAAAGAGTATTTTCGTGTGTGTAAACGCACAAGAGGGGAATAAAATAGCTGGCCTTGTCATACATTTTGTTGGACACAGCAGAAAGAAACTGTTTTGATCCTCCTCTGCCAACTTGATGTTTACGAGTGCTCGTTGTGGGATATGTTTGTGGTTTATTTGAGCACCAAAATGCAGACTAGAGGATTTAACACTCAGGCAGAAAGCCCTGTTTTTCGTATGAGCTCCTCATAATTCACCTTTAAGCTAGATAATCTAGCTATAACATTAGCACCCTTGTGAGCCATAGCATTAGTGCACACCAAGAGTGGTGGAGGTGGAGACAAATCGCAGACATGAAGCCAGTCGCAGACATAAACAGTTGGGGCATGTCGTGGTGTGTCTGTCCGGGTAGAAGCAGATGGACGGAGACAAAGTAGTCACCTATATGTGTTTATGACTGCCACACACGCATACACTCTACAACACCTAGATGGACACCCAGCTGAGTGTGAATGAGCAGAATGTAGGTCCCAGTGCCCGTGTGTATACGTTCCCCACTGTTGATTTAAAAGCCCAGTACCAGCGAAATGTACACAGAGGACTGTTTGTGCAAAGCTAGAATGAATCACCCTCACGTCCATGTAAATCGCCTGCAAGCCAAACACTCTGGCAGCCTTTTATCCCCAGACGTGGTCCAGCTCACCGCAGCAGGGCTAAAAGCAGAGCAGCACAGGGCCGCGTGTTGTGAGGAGCTGTCAGAGGAGGCCAGTCTTTCATGGCTCTGGACGGGAGATGTGGCATGGCGTCGGGCTGCCACAGGCGAACTCCAGAAAGCAGAGCGCTTTTGACTGTAAACTGTTTGTGGTAGGTTGGCAGGAGGCTGGATGAAATATGGCCTGTTTAAACGCCGGTGGTCCCTGAATCTGCGGCCACTGGGCCCGACTGAACGGACGGTGGCCTGGATGCTCAAAGTTTAGGGCACTGTCACACTGCAGTTGTATCTAGGGGTAACCGCTGTGGATGCTGCTGTCTGTCTGCCCCCCTTCCTGTAACCTTTGAACAGCATCATGTATGAGAGTCAGTGCCTGCAGCAGTGGCACACATTGGATCCACATGCTAAGCATAAAGTGATTAAAGGTAGCTAGTGATTTAGCGCTTCCAGGCACAACTCTGTTTATTAGGAGCTGCAGGATGATGTTAGAGGAAAACGGGTTTGGCTCTCACACTGGAGTTGAATCTCCCAGCAGATCTCTGGTAACCACACGGCATAATTGCGGGACTAACCATCAGACCACCACGATGATGAAAGTCATGCTTGACACACATGTTTCATTATCACCATCATGTATAGGCATGACGCTCAGCTCTGGATGAGTACTGCACAATAACCACTTTGCAGCGCAACAAAACTGGTTATTACCAACATTTAATAAAGGGGGATCACGGTTGTAGAGATACCAAATGTCAGATGGCGTTTTTGGAAAGTTCATCTACGCCAACCTGACACAAACATGGCCGCCTGCAGGAGGGCATGTTTTCTCCTCTGTCCTCCTCATCCACGGGGATCCATCCAAGCAATCACAGCATCAAGGGCTGGAAGCAAAAGAAAACATATTACTCTGAGATAGTCATTATAAATCCCAGCTCATTTCCCCGGCACACAACAGGGGATTTAGTCAAAGCTTTCCGGACCCACGGCTGGAAATATGCAAAACACACACCCCCCCCTCTCCCCTTCCTGTGGCTCTTGTTCCTCCTTCCCTGTTGGCATTGTCACAGGGGTGGAGTCAGTGAGCGTGGATGATACGGAAAAGGTCAACGGGGTTTAAAAATCCGCTCCGCAGGGCAAGGGATTTTTGGACTTCAACAAAGGTATTTCCTGAGATTTCATGAAAGGTTACAGTTGCAGACAGTGCAGACAGTTTCTGGATGTCTGCCAGAATTCTCTCAGAACATTTCCTCGTTAAAATGTTCATCCCGTAGATTTAACTACACAATTAGGTTTGGAAACAATGTAAGAGTTTGTGCTTATTCCCAAATGACACAGTATACAATCTCATTAAAACTCATTAGAACATCTCCTAAAACACATAAGAATATTAAAAGGGACACAAAGCAATAAATCAATACCATATCCCCTTCCGGCTCTCTCGGGAATATATTTAAACTAAAGCGTCTTCTTTTCTATCTTACATCCAAGAATAGAGAGTGCTCTGTATACCACAATATGTGTACCACAGCACATGCTTTACATTCATAATGAAACACTAGACCCCTTACCATTTCATCTGAAGCAGTGAATTAGTTTTGCTCCAGTGTTGCACATTGACAGGGTTGGATATCAAGAAAAGGAAGTGAAGCTGCCTGGAAATTAACTGGCACATGTGTATTGGTTAGGCTTATCAATTGCTCAAAACAAAGTCTGGACCCAATGTGAGTCCATCTTCATTATTGTCAACCATAATGCTCATGTCGTTAAGACAGTTGTGATGCAGCAAAAGTAAGAAGGAGGCCGTCTAACATGATGATGCCGTTACGGATGTAAGTCTGTGTTGTAAATGTCCCCAGTTGTAGTAATATCGCCCCACAATCAGCTATAGCAAACAAGAGCATGTGCAAGGTCAGCTAAAACAGTTTCAAATAAAGTGTATGAAGCATATTTTGTTCTCTGTTCTTTGTAAATCGATTAGGATTATACATGAATTAAAACTAACCATTTAGCCCTGGCCACAAAAAAAATACTGTATATTCTCTCTGTCTTTCTGTCTCTCTCAACTAATTCAGGAAGTCTAATTTTGAATGACTTCCTATCTGGTATTTACTAGCAGCATTAATTTTCTGTCCATTATTATTGATCAAACATTCTATTCAAATCCTTTATTTCATTGCATGAAAGCCAGGAGTCACTGTCAGATGTTTTCTTCCACCTCCACTATTTAAAATTGACTGCAAGTTTTGACTATTTTTAAGTTTACTATCACAGGAGTTAGGATTTTATAATCTAATTTGCCTCTTCACACAGAGAGAATGTTTTATTGTCCGTTGGAAACGCATCACAGTAAAGGTCGATGTTGTAGGATGACATGCAGATGGGTCAATATTGACAAAGGCCAACTGAGGACATGTCTTGCAGAGCAGCAGCCTGAGGCCCACAATGGGCCCACTGAGCTGACACAGAAACAGTTCGTTTGGCCACAACAACCTGACGGCAGCTCCTAGTGAGAGGCCGGTTCAAAGAGCCGGGCTTTTGTTTGCTATGCTCGCACTGTCTTCCTGTTAGGGGCTGGGCTCCCAAAGAAAACAAGAGCAGTGGCTCACCAGATGTGTACATCTGTGCACGTGCGTCCTGTCCAAACACACACACACACACACACTTGACCATATAGGGGAAGAATGTTTTATGATGTTGAGAAGTAATAAAAACTTGAAGGAAAGGCATCTCAGATTTTATGGAAAGGGTTATTATTTTTTTAAATACTCACAGCGGGTATGCACAGCACACTCTGTCATATGTTCCTACATGCTGACTGAAAAATGGTTTGGTGTCATTAGTGACCTCAGTATTAGCAGCTCCAAAAATAACACACTGATGCAGACAGAAACAGACGTTTTACATGGGAGGGTTCTAAGAATAAGCTCTGCAGGGGGACTGCTATCCTTAATTGGGGGGTGATAAGGCAGCCAGTTGTGTCCTTTTTTCCATGGCACACATACATTGTGCCAACACACACACACACACACACACACACACACACACACACTCACACACAGATCCCAGGCACTAATGACCCCATGTCTGGCCTGTATATCTGCTGAACTGAGTGAGGCCTCTCTAGTGCTTCAGATTGGATATCACTAGACCTGAATACATATACAATACATAGCATGCACACTCTGCTCACACACATGTTCCACTGACAAGCTTCTGCGCTCTGGTATTGATCTGGTATGATGTGACCGATTTACAATACATATCATTATAACATTCAGTGTTTTTGGAGCAGTTACATTCAGCCATGGCAGGCCATCAACTCATGTGTTTAGTGTCATATCAATCCCTATCCTCCTGTTATCTTAGACAGAATTAAAAAGGGGTTAAATAAAATAATACCATGCAGTGAGGTATGCAGAATTTAAATTTGGGCATTTGAGGGCACTGGTATTGAATCAACACTGGATACTTGAATCGGTATCGTTGCTGAAAAGGTAGATAAATGCATCCCTAGTTTAAAGTTAATTTTTTTTGTTTTTATATGGACACATGGGATTTTATATGGAGAGCAAAAGGGAAATGCGGGCTGAGAAATTACAATATATCACAAGTGTCAAAAAATATACGTCAAAGCCACAAGAAGAGAGAAGCAACTCAATGTGGCAAACAGATGCATAAATAATCAGATATACATTTGCCTCCCAAGATGTAGGACCTCCACACATGTACAACCTCTGTGTCCTCTTCAGAAATATGAAAACATTAGACACACATAAAACAAGCATCAATACATTCTCAAAGTCACAAAACAAGAGTAAATCTCCGGTTGGACATCTCATAATGAAAGAGTCGGTCCAGACCATTTTCCTGTACTTTTGAATGGGAGTCACGTGAGGAGGTGAAAGGGTCAAGAACATCAGAGCAACAGGGAGCCTTAAATAGGAGATCATTGGGCCTCTCCTCTGCTCTTTCTGCTGTTTTTTACTACCACCTTAATGACTTTAATTGTGTCCAATTAAGCAGAGCTGGAAAGAAGCATCCCTGCTTCTCAGTCGTCAGAGTTCCCTCTGTGCTGTGGCACTGGAGCATGTGTTTAATTAGAACGCTCTAAAAAGACTAACGGAGTGATTCTCCAGGAATGTTAATCATTAGTGGGATCCTGACTGAGCAACTCTTAACTGTTTCTGAGTATTGTTGGATTCCATGGTTTGCTTTTTAAAGCCGTGCGGCTAAGAAAACTGCTTCCACGTGTGGGAATTGCCAACTTTCTCTTCCTATTAAAAAAAAAAAAAAAAAACTCCATCCTCTCTCTCTTTCTACGAGACTTGTTCATAGCAGTCATGCCCGAGTATTGGCTGTTTTGTAACGGCGGTCTCATTCATGTGTCCGTTTGAGCCCCGGGGCTGGAAACACACAGGAAATAGTTTCCCTGCCGTACGAAGGATATACGGTTGAACTTCAAGGAAAGGTTGAGGAGAAAAAGAGCCCAGATGTGTGAGGTGCCAGGTTTAAGTGGTGTGTGAGTTAGACTTTCTGGAAGTGTGAGGTTAGAAGCGAAAAAATGTAATGAAGTCTTAAAGGTCGCAAGTGTTGAACCCAGACATTGACAGGGTTGCTGTTTCAACAGGAGCGATCAAACCTTTTCACATGTCATGGAAAATCTGACAGTGTCCTTTGGTCATGTGTAAAATCTTTAAATTACATTTAAGAAATTGAAAAAGAAAGGTGAAAACACAGACCTGTTGGGTGAACTCATTGGTTTTAAGTGCTGTTTTGTAATTTTATTCTCAGTTTTTGAAGGGGGGACCACACATGATAGGTTTTTGCCCTTTGCTGATCCAGTGCTTTTGTCAGTGCAAGTGAGTGGTGTAAGAGCAGCCCATTCATCCTCGGCCCGCTCTGTGTGTAGACAGCCACAGGCTTTTGTTGAGTTATAGTGTCCTCAAATAAAGGGGCTTCCTCCCTTTAACAGCCCCAGGAGCTCTGTCGCTCCACTTCCTATTGTTTCCCAATGAGGTTCGGCTTTTACAACTAGGTGAGAGGGTGTCAAATTGAGGGTGAAATATGAGCTGTCCCAATCGTACATCTCTGCAATGTTTGGCAAAGCAGTTAGACAGCAGTGTACTTTTGATAAAGTGAAGAAACAAGCAGTGTGCTGACACCAGGCTTTGTTCAGCAGAGATGTGTTATGTCATGTGTTACAGGAGTACTCCATGCAAACAGGACATTCGTGTTGCATTACATCATACATGACACAACAGGGTCACAGCAAATTAAATAAAGCAGAAATTAAGTGAAATGTTCATATAATTCTTCCGTGAAATCGGGGACAAACTGACATCATCCACTGAAGTATTATGTTGTGGTTTTGTACATTAGCATTACATTCTGTAATTTGATAATCAAACACAGACAGAGCTTACGGACTCAGGATTTAGGTGTGGTGACCTTCTTTTTTTTTTTTTGTTCCTTCTTGGGAAGTCAGAAAATTATATTTCTTTATGGGGTTGAAAAGTTCAGAAGTAATTCAGTCTAATAAATCTTGAATCCTGTCCTTTTTTTATTTCGATTTTTCCTATTCAGCGCTCTTGAGAAGCACGTGATCTGTAGTGAGGTCAAGCGTTAAGTGAGTAGATATTTGTCTTTAATTTTTTACAAATGTCTCTAGTCAGAAACTAAGCTTGGATCTAAGCTTTGCCCTCAGCTGCCTCCAATGTGTCAGAGTGAAACAGTAAAAGGGGTTATGTGAGGGTTATAGGGCTAACAAGCCCACAGTCTGACCTGAGTTTGTCAGCGCCAATCTAGCTAAGTCAATATCAATGCGCTGACTGCTCCACCGGTTGACCTTTTCCTCCCTCTTTCAAGGCGTAAAAAGGATTGTTGTTACAGTAGAGTGATAGGGTTTTATTGGCCTTTATAACTGAGGCTTTTGTTTTTGCCTGTGTCCTGCTAATAACCGTTGGCAAGTCATTTAAACCTTGAGAATGGCTACTTTTTATAAGGTAGCTCACACACCAGTGAGAGCTGCTCTCAACAATGGTCATCAATGACGGTAAGTTAGAGACTGACCTTCCCTTTGCCCCCTTTGGTACCCCAATTTATGGGACTCAAATTAGTCTCGTCTAAACAGGTTACTTTAGATTTTAATTCATGCTATTGTCCATCTCTACACAATGTTTCACATGGGGATCACAGGATTACTAGTCTGCTAGATACAGCATTCAGCTCTTTGTTTTATGGGTCCCCGTTTTCAAGGACGTGTTTGGACCAGAGAAGAATGCAGCTTTATCGTGGGGCGTTGGTTCTGATGGTGATCATCTCTGTCCTGTCATTGTCAGGGCATGCTGGTCATGGACTATACCCTGCCGCTAGCACAGGGCGTTTTTTTTCTCGTTTTTACAGCGGTGAGAAGGTGCAGACCAGGTGTGAGGTGCTGTTCAGGTCGTTGTGGATATGACAGGGGAATGGGCCGTAAAGCCCCGGGGCCATAGATTTATGGGTCATCTGGTGCTCTCTAAGGTCAAAGGTCAGGGATGCAGGACTTGTCCAACTTTATATTATTCAACCGTCTGAGGCGAACCTTGAACTGTGCAGCCAGCTACCTCTAACTATAGAGTTGTGCCGTCTCAGAATGAGGCTCAGGATGTTGTTATTCTGACACAGGTTCCCGTTTGACAGACTAAAGATAACCCACAGATGCCTGCTAATAGCCGTCCTCACCTAAGTTCATTGTCAAAGGCCAGTGATTCTCTTTTGCAATTCCAGAGTAAGATGTGAACTTTGAAGATTCCTTGAACTTTTAAACCTGTTACTGAACTTTCTTCCAAATCTGCAACTTTGAAATGACAAGAAACTAAGGAAGGTCAACTGTTTCCCTTAAATTCAAATGTGGCAAAATCGGGTTTACTCATACTGGCGTTGATGAATAGGCATTGCAACTTTTGTCCAGATTACTTTACCATCTTAGCTTTGCATTTCATGAATGTCTCCCCAAAAGCAGGATGCTGTGTTGTCCCTCCCCTCTAAGAATTGCTAATGGAGCAGGGTGCAGACTCATTTGGACCAGCACAAAGGCCTGAGGTTTGCTGTGAAAGGGTGCCTCTCCTCCCTGGCCTTGGCTGCGACAATGGGTTTTTGTCTACACAGACACACACTCCTACAGCAAATGCAACACGCAGGCGCCGAAATATCAGTATGTAAGCCCCAGAATATCAATCATCAATTTATTCAATCATGTTTGTCCAAGCTGCATTTAAAAAAAATATATGTATTTAAATAACATTGACAGTCACCATTCGCCACCCGCACTGTGATATTTTAACACATAATGGTGTGAAAGTGAGGTGTGTGTGGGTGAGCAGAGTCACATGCTGTCAGTCATGCAAAGGTGTGCTAAACAAGGAACGGGCCTTGTTTTTTTCTTTTGATTAAAAGATATATGCATACTTGAAGGTTTTCTGACCAGTTAACACGTAGACAATGATGTTCTGTTGTACTAAGCTCATCATAGCAGCTGTGATCTGATGAAAGGAGACTGTGGACTTAGAGCAAACTAGCTTTGAATATACTGTGGATTTGAAGACAAATCATTGGCAAAATTTAGTGTAAATGAAAGATTTTGTAGTTACTTTTTGATGCAACGTGAAGACACATGTTTCACTGCTTTCGTTAGGTATTGACCCTTGTGACCCCTGTTATATCAGCCCCTCTTAGACACCCCACAGTGTAATTGCTTCGCGCATGTGTTTGAGTTCACAGAATTACATCCTGACGTCATCCCCACAAAATTAAACGGCTTCTAAAATGTTAATAAAGAAACCAATTCTAGCTGTTTAATAGATTCCTTGCGTCCTATTAAAATGCTCTGTTGCTTTGTTTTACAGCATGTTAACCCTTGTGCTCGGAAAGGATGGAGGAACTTTTTAGTTCTCTTAGAAACAATATAAAACTTGTCCTTTTGGGAAAAAAGTAACACTTTGACATTGCACCCAAAACAACCACAAAAGGATGCAAAAGGTGCAACTGTCCGGAGTTCGACCTGAACTGGTCACTTTTGTTTTCTGAGGCAACAGGAAGAGAATCACGTTGTGACATTCCTGCAGAGGTGAAGGAGAGGTAGAGGTCAGCATCCCGGGGAGATTTACTGGACAGGCGGATATGTACAATTAAGTTTTATAGAAACTTTATTTTCTACCTGTATTATTAAGGCAAACAGAAAGATTGAATATTAGCCAATACTAGACATGTAGTATTGTTCTCTTTTGATGGTTTTTGCCATGTTTTTCATGTTCGGGAGAGAAAAAGTTAACCAGCCAATTTCTGCCTTAAACTTGGCCAAAAATGATGTATCGATAATCAAAATTGTAGATTTATTTTCTGTCAACCGGCTAATCAATTGATGGATGAATAGTTTAAGCTCTGAAATGAATACCATGTAGTGTCTGCAGACTTTTGGTATTGCATGACTTAAGTTGAGCTGAACAAAGTTGGACATGTTAACCCTCACTCAGACAGCTTTGTGGTTAAAGTCATTTCTTTGTAAAGCCCTTCTGTGAATATGAAAGGCCTGATAGCTGGACACATTTAGATTTGTTGCCATCATGTTCAGTTAGAGGGAAGGCTTATGTGAGGCTGAGCCAGGATGTTGATGGTAGGAATCATTTTTTCATAGCGGGGATAAATAAAGCATCTTTTGTTCACTCTGTACACAACAATCACTCTGTAATCATAAAGCTGTAGTTAGCAAACCAGCTCTCTGTAACTTAGTGACATTTTAGCGCACAAGAGAAGAGAGACAAACCACCAGATAATCCAAACCTGACTCTAATGTTCACCACCTTCCCCACATCTTTGAGCTGTTGATAGGCAAGGAGAACGAAGAATGTCATGTGAAAGCTTGTGTGGAGATGGAGCGGTCAGTGTGGTGAAACGAGCGCAGCCATCACTGATGTGCTACTTAAAAAGCGCAGTTCCTGTGAGCGGTGGTTCTCATTTGGAAGCATGTGTTTGAAGTAGGAGGGGAGGGTCGGTGGAGGGGAGACGCCTCGCTCTCCCATACCCTGCCGTGACTGGCTGTACTGGGGTTAAAGGGGCCGGGCTGAGGTTAGGAGGGTTGGGTTGGGGGAGGGAGGAGGAGGAGGAGGAGTGGTGGGTGGGAGACAGAAGGGTGGGATGACCATCTGGTTGAGCTCCTCCATGTACACGCACATGCACACACCCCTCTCAGACACTCTCTCCCACGCACTCAGACGGACATCTCACTGGCTTTTTTACAGTCTTAGCTGTGATATGGGCTGTTACTGTGCTGACAGCTCTGGTAGAGAAGGCTGACTGCTTCTGTTCTGGAATTAGAGCTCTGAAGGTCTTGCATATAGACATGGAGCCCAGAGGCTGAAGAAGAATCTAGATCTGGATATAGTGGTGACGAGATCTCTTTTCCCGGCCGCTTCAGGATAGTTGGCCTACATTAAGGTAAGAACGACTGAAGATGTAATCTGTTTGTTTTTTTAGAGGAATGTGCTTTCTTGTGTGAGGCTCAAAGAAAAATGTAAAATATACCATACCTCATCCTGAACTGTCTGTAGGTACGAAGAGCTTGCTTCTTTCACTCTGATGCAGATTTGTACAGTTAAGACTTGTACATGAAATCTCTTGGATTATTCAGTTTAACGGGAGGGGGGTGGTTTAATTATGAATCTGTGTTTTGCATGATTCACAAGACATACAGCACAGCACGTGTGTACAGATGGAGTTTTGTGCATCAACTGACCCTTGCTAAAGTCAAAAATCTACCTTCAGAGGGACATTTTCCCATTGAGGTGAGATGGGCGCCAATGTTCAAAGAGTTGATTTTAGGTCCCCTACAATGCAAACTCAATTTACTGGGATGTAAATGAGTTTGATGTCTGCTATGTGACAGCAGCACATGTGTGTGTGTGTTGAGTCTTAGTTCAGTCTGGCCAGCGCATGCAGGTGGTCTCCATAGTGAAGATCTCTGTTGGGGATGTCACTCCCATCCATTTGGTCTTGGAAAAACACTCCCCCGGCCATGAAAGGAGGCCTCAATAAGATGACCAAATTCCAGCCATGTAGCACCTCAACGCTGCATAAACCCGAGTTGCACTCAGATTTTCCAGCAGCTTTGCCACCTTTTGCGTTTTTCAAGCAGATTGGATCCAAATCGTATATGCATGAATGAACATCACCAGTGTGGTATTTCACTCCTTGATTTAATGATGTTGAAGTTGGATCGTTCAATTATGAGTTTAATCTTAATTGCTTATTACTTTAGCTATCCGTGTCCTGGTTCACAAAAAAAAGGTCTAACTGTCAAACCAATCTGATCTGGCCTGCAGTTTGACGATGTTTGTTGGATCCCTTTTGTGTTTTCACAAGTGATACCGCACATTAAGCGCCAACAGTTAACAGTTGCTGTCATTTGAAGACATTTCTGTATACAGGGATAGCAGAGAGAAATACTATGCTGCAAGTTAAGACAAATCTCTTCTGACATAAAAACAGATTTGTCTGAGTTCAAGCTCAAGTAAGCAGGGACTTTGAACAGAAAATCTTGTTTTTCTCTTCAAGTAGAGCCTATCCTGCATCACTGAGCTCACAGGAGCCAAGTTAAACATGTTGGGCCCGTCCAAACTCACAGAGAGCACTGTGTTGGGTTGTGTGCATGTCCATCATCCACTTCCTAGAGGAATATAGACGGTAATTCAGACCAGAAGCTGCTTATTTTCCCTGTGCACTCTCTCAAGGGTTGTTAATCCAATGATCCAGTGTCTGGATTTTAGGGGGACTCTGGTTTAAATGTTGTTGAATACTCTTTAAAAATGTCACTGACGGCTATATTTATTGGTCAGTCACAGTATGCGGTCCTGTGAGAGGTTTGTATTTTACAAAGTGATAACTAACATTAAACTGTGCAACAAGTCTATGTAGTGCTTTAAGGGTGCATACAAATCTGCTGTTATTTTGTTCCTTAATGAATCAAGTGTGCACTCACTTGTGCATTGAGCTCCTGTTATATAGCGCTTGTTGGAATATAAACCTTCTGCGCAACAAGACTATCGTGGTCATTGTGCACTATCTTTCTAGTGCACAGTCAACTTCGTTCATTCTAAATATCTTGTGGGATGTTTTAAAATGTTCATTCAGTGAAAACCATTGAAAGCAAGCATGTGTTCCAGCTTTCCTCAGTCACCTGCGTTGACTTACATTTCATCTCTTTTTGTGGACACATTAACTTTTTTATACATCAGTCACATCAGTCTGATAGCACCCCCCACCACCCTCTGGCCCTCTGTGGGCAGATCAGTCAGATATGCTGGACCACAGCTCCCAAAGCCATGTTAACAAGCGCCTTTACAAAAGAGCGAGGGGCTGTTAAACATTCAGGACTACAGGGGTCTGGCTAGTGTGGGAGGAGGGCAAGGCAGGGGGAGTGGAGCGGTGAGAAGGGGGAGATGTAAAACTCGAACCCTTGTTGGGAGAAAAAACTTAAAAAGCCAAGTATGAGTATGAGCATTGTTAAGTTAGTTGGCTCACTGCTTCTGCCATTCAAAAAGTCACAGAAGCTCTCTGGTGTAAAGTTGGAGGAAATAAACTGCATGACATCTAAAGGACAAATTAGCATGCAAGCAGATGTGGTCGTATGAGAAAGGGGGCCTTGCCCAACAGCGAGCCATGGACATCCTTGATGCGTCTCTGCGAGCCTGGCTTAAGTTCAAGCCTGACATTCCTGCGACTCAGGTTTGGCTGTGTGAGACATCCTCGTGGAGACTTGTGAAAGCAAACATCTTTCTAACAAATGTGCCGCATGAGTGAGTCTGCACCTGATAAAACGTGAGGCTGTGAAGTCAATGTCTCTGGGCTCCTGACTGAACCTGCCTATAGTTAGCTATCTCCCACGTGAAACCCAAGCTGTTCTCAAACAAGGCCACATTTTTTGCAGGTTATTTTGGTCTCATTTGCAAGTCAATAGATGCGAATAGAACAAGAGAGTGTCTTCTTTCTTGCACCCCCGTCTCTCATCTGAAGACAGGTTATCTGGGTTTGAGGGCTTTAACTGTCATGCATAAGGAGATAACACACCACATCTTCAGGAGGAAGAAAAAAAACGTGAAGGGAGATAAACAGGCTCTTGATGGAACAAGCCTTCGGTGGATTCCTTCACAAAGACGCCATTGTTCAGGACATCAGAGGCGTTTTAATGGGTCGTGTTATAAGCCAATCCGCCTGACTTGACACTTTGTGGTGTAATGCAGGCACAAATTCACGAAAAAAAACACGATTCCTTTGCCACCGCTATCCATCACGCTTGACTTGTCTTTGGGCAGGCCAGGGGAGTGCATGCCAGTCGCTGGCGGCGAGGCCACAGACGTGCCCTTGAGGAAGATGAGTTTGATATGTATAGCCAGTAGCCACCTCGCCTGTCATGCCGTGTGTGCGGCAGTTAATCATTCACAGGAGGGTCTGGATGTGCCACCATCTCAGAAAGAGTTGTCACTAAATGACAAGCATACAGCGGACTCTAACAGGGTGTTGCTGTTACTGTACAGTGTGTGTGTGTGGACCAGCTTAGCCTATGGTGGCTGGCTGTAGCATAAATGTGTGCATTCCCTCTTCATGTGTGCATAGGAGCGGCACGCTCCCAGGGGCAGCCAGGCATATATATCATTCCAGGAGAGAGCGCAGATTTTCAGGCCCCTTTAACTGTCACGCCGGTGTTCAAAGGCTGCCCCTCCAGTGTGTCTGGTTTTCTCAGCTGTCTCTCCGCGGCCCTCGGTGCCCTTGCCGGGCCATAGGGGGTAGAGGCTCTGGGGGAGGTGGTGTAATGGCCAGGCTGCTGGACACTGGCAGGGCTCCCATTTGATCTCAGCTAGAGCCCTTGGCCTGTGAGAGATGACCACAACTGGACACACATTCATCATCTCCATGCCTGCTTGGTCCTGCAAAGCTAACAGCAGCACAGGAATTAAAGTAGGCTTGTAGGGGTGAGTTCATAATTGTCCAAAACAGAGTACATTTTTTAATTAATTTGCTTCGCAAAATTTATCTCTCTGCTTTTGTCACAGAGAACAAGAAAAACGTTGCATTCTTGCAAGTTTTGCAGCTACAGCCTTCCTTGGTCTGGTATGACCAGTAGCATTGTGGCTAATGTTAGCAAACTTCAGACCGATATTGCTACTTAACAGATGTGTCCTGAATCAGTTTACTTGACAGTAAAGATTACAGTACTTGTATTTTATCCAGCTAGCGCTAGTTTATTTAGTTTCTGTCTCTGTTACTACAGCAGTTCAGCCATGTCTGGTGCGGATGTAAAGAAAAGCATCAGTGACTTTGGCCACCACACACATAGATCAACACTGTGACAGTCTTTGATCTCCTTGCTCTATTTTTCCACCCTCTGTGGCATTGTCAGTGTCCATCCGAGTATCTGTCGACCCCATCCATCCATCCATCCCCCCCTCTATCATCCCTCTCTACTGCTTCACCTGTCTGGCATTGTTCTGTCCATCTAAAAGATGAAAGGATGATCAGACACTCGCTGCAGCAGGTTGGAAAACAAACAGTCCAAAGAAAAAGGGGAGATGAAGGGAGAGATGAGGCTTGTGGACATTCCCCACATGGTGGCCCTGTCTTAAGGCCAGGCCTGTGTTTATACAGACCTCAGGTTCAACTGATCAAGCCTGCATCAGATCCCAGAAGGTGTCCCCCTCTTGGGGCAAAGTATGACGTAGCAACCTCAACAGGCAGAATGATGACTCATTCAGGCCCAAGCTCCACAGATAAGGTGAAACCTAAAGATTTAACAGCCAGTGTCTGGTGTTGTTCTTGCTTTGGAGTTGATGGCACAATGAATTACAGTATAGGAAAGGAATGTGAGGTCTGTGCAACATTGCCCAAAGCTGGGCGTACATGTGAGCAACTCTGAATTTGCCATGTATATATGAATAGCTAACTGCTTGTTATTGTCACTATAATGAGATCAGACGTCATCTCATGAAGTTTTGGGAATTTCCTAATGGTCTTTATACCCTCAAAAGCCACATGAGGAGGGCACATGTTTAACTGCCACCACAATAGCAGTGAAAGGGTACAGTTCTCTTTATGAGTGCCTTTATGAAGTAGACTCATCACCAGAAGAACCAAGAAAAGCTTGCTCAGATACCATAATGGGCTTCTGGGGGTGGGGGGAGTAATGGCTCTGACATTAGAGAACTGGATTAGATGGAGTGAGGACAGCATTATGTAGAGATTGGTTGATGTAACAGCTTGTTAACCAACATTTCATTTTCTTTTCCTCCCTCTTCCGATCCTCACCCCAATTTCTCTCTTCCTTTCCTCCTCCCCATCCTTCCATTTTTTTGCTTTGTCTGTCTAGTAAAAAGAGAGTCTGATGAGCCTGGCGAGTGCGGCAGTGTCGGCGGCTGGCTTCCAGGGCGGGGCACGCCAGCGAGACTTGATGATGGAGCACAAAGTCAGTAAGCTGACCTCTGGCTTCCAGCGGAGCTCCACCTCCGACGATGACTCAGGCTGTGCGCTGGAGGAGTACGCCTGGGTACCACCTGGCCTTAGGCCTGAACAGGTGAGAAATTGCGTTCAATGGACTATTTGTATTGCTAGTGTTCATGAAATCAATTTTCCTACAAAGAAAACTTACTGTATAATATTATTCTCTTTAATTCTGGTACCTATTTCATTGGTTCACAAATCCTTACCACAGTGAATAATTGTCTATCCTCCTGACAGAGAGTAAAAACAGACCTGACCTGATTTTCCCTTTTAGCCCATTTACCTGGCCCAGATAAATGCTACTCAGCACATCACTGAGGGACATACCATCTAGAGTGTCGGGAGAATGGCACTTATGGGACAGACAACATATTTGTTGGTCCCTTTGTTTTAGGCAGACTTGTCAGGCTCCACCAGGCAGCCACTTACAGGCAGGATGTGTGTACTTTTATTTACAAACTGCGGTATGGCAAAGTCTGCTTGTGATTATCAGAGATCTGTTAGGAGGAAGACTTGGTGGGCTGCGCCGACTGCTGCTGGCAGGATCAGGAACGGAGGGGCTGTCTTTTAACAAGCCTTCTCCTCCACAAACACAGGCAGGGCTGTTAGATGTGTCCGCAGGGCAGCCAGTGTGATGTGGCACTTTTCCCAAATCGGCTGAATTTTCCCCCTCTTTTCTACTAATTTCTCCCTCTTTTCTTTCTGTGTTTCTCTCCCCCTCTGCATCTCTCTCTCTCTCCATCCCGCTTCCCTAGTTAAACAACACACATGGAAGCAATGAGGGGGAGATGGGCAAAATAAAGAAGGGTTAGCAGCGACGGAGAACCTTAACTCCTTAACACGAAGGGCCTTTTGTTTTAGAAGTGCATGGGTCAACTGTGATGCCTTTAGTGCAGCCATTTCCCTGAATGGGCCATGTATTATGGGTCATCATTACAGTGAAGACACACATAGGGCTCGGGTGATAGCTGACTGTTCCCCAGCCCCTCGGGAGCTGGATGAGGGGTAATAGCAGCATGAAAATGTGCATAATTTATGGCGGGGGGGGGGGGGGGCAAACGCTAGGTTGATTGTCAGGGTAAATTGCTGTTAACCCCCCTCTAGACGGCCAAAGCTGCAGGAAGCCCCCCCCAACACACAAGACCAGCACATCCCACCTCTTTATCTGGCCGGCTGTAATAGCCCCTCCCTCATAAAGTTTATATTTCAGTTGTCAGCCCCAAGGGTCAAAGTGCCACAGAGACAGGCTGCTTTGTCCTGTCCCTATAGAGACAAGCATATGACTGGAAAAATACAACCTTCAAACTGATTTGACCTGTTGACCTGTTTTGACTTGTTTAGTGCAGATTTATGAAGAGAATGATTCTTCCAGAGCCATCACCAAAGAGCATCAATGCTATGTGTTGTGCTTTTGAAATAATGCTGATTTAGGGGGTTAGGAAAAACTCAAAGCAAACACTTTGATTCCACAAAGTCATAGATTTTACACAAAAGCTGTCCTAGAATGTGTCTCATCACAAATGAATCTGTCGGCTCTCTGGGTCCTCGTCTTCATAAATATGGGCTGATCTGTCCAAGATCATGACAAGAATGTATTGCTGCAATTCCATGGATGAAAAAAAAAAAAGCCCTTAAACTCTTGGGGAACCAAAGAAACAGCTATATGTGTTCAGATTGATGACCACGCATTCTTGAAAATATATAAATTGGAACGGGTTTCATTTGTCTTGTGTGGGGATTCATTGAACCGTATACGTTTTTTTGCCTCATCATCAATGATATTTTTGGATTTTTTAAATATTTTTCAGCTGTGTCCTAGTGCAAGTACCTGTGCCAGACAATTCTTCTATGCCTCGTCTTCTAACTCCATGCCATGATTTCTCCAGGTCCAGTTATATTTCTCCTGTCTGCCTGAGGATAAGATCCCCTACGTGAGCAGTCCGGGAGAGAAGTTTAGAATCAAGCAGCTCCTCTACCAACTTCCACCGCATGATAATGAGGTGAGAATATTTTGCGTGCGTGTGCATAAATACAAGTAACATAACATTCAACCCCAACACGTCCTCCCATTTAAGCCGCGGCTGCCGAAAAGATTTATTCTCCATTTTGTTTAAGTGGCCGTATCTGCCCGCAAACCCACGGTGTTAACAGCCTCCCCATCTCCGTGCCATCCCACTAATGTGAGCCCTTGGCATTCACGTTGACATCCCACTGGGGGGGATTTTTGTTCCACAATCTTGTCGACGTGCAGTGTGGGCACAATGTGACTTTTGAGTTGATGATTTTATGATGTTTGCCAGGAGCCCCCACCAGCAGGATTCCTGTCATAGCAGTGTTTCTTTACGAGGACTGCTCAGCGGGAGAGAGGGGGCTGCTGGTTGAAAGAGGCTTTATGTGATGCCACCACCGCAGTGGCACCACAGTTCGACTTGGCTGTCTCTCTTCCTTTGTTGCCCGTCCTCTTGATTTCACTCTAAACACAGGCCTTGTTTGTGTAAACGTCTGCTTTCCCTCTTGTTAAGGCTTTGGGAAACATCAAAAAAAGCCTGTTGTAAAAATGATGTTCTCAATCAGGGACTGTGGGTGGAGATATGTAGGGGGGTGTAAGAAGGCCAAGCAGGGGTCAAGAATTGACTTTGTTCAGCATGCTCTGGTATGCACTCTGCCCTCTCTCATACTTACCTAAGTTTATAACCTTTATTAGTGGCCGACAGTCTTGCATATTGGGTCCTTCAAAAGGGTGTAAACCCGAAAAAGTCACTTGAAAAAGCAGTTTTTTCTGTATTAGACCTTTAAAAGAAGGAATCCCAGTCATTGTGTGATTGTGAAATTGGCCTTCGTACCCATAACTTATCACTTTCCTTCCCCAGGTGCGTTACTGCCAGACCCTCAGTGAGGAGGAGGAGAAGGAGCTACTTATGTTCAGTGTCCAGAGGAAGAAGGAAGCACTGGGAAGGGGCACACTGAAACTGCTGGCCCGCAATCTTCTGAACAGCATTTGTGAGCATGTAAGTTGCCTGACTTGCATGTCTCATTTACGACTGTGAGAGGACTGGGATAGTTGTGGTGGTGCAAAGTTGTTTTAAAGTCAAGGCTGTAGTCTTTCAAAAGCCTTTGTCAACCTTGGTACTAAAAAAAAAAAAAAAAAGGTTTGCTGCCTGTCCTCTGTACATCTTCATGTACATTATTTGATATTTGGCTAATGTGAATCCAGTTTTAGCTTCAACCCAAAAGGAAAGCTGAAGTAAATATCTCAGTGTCAGCTATGCTATTTAAGAGATACCAAACACAAGCTGGGTTTGCAGCCAATGCAGACATCACTGCTGAGTGGTTTGGAGTGGCTCATGACAAGTGTTTCACTTAGTATTTACAATGATTATTGAGCAGCCAGAGGGTGCTCATAAACCTTGTCAAAACATCGTCCCATTGATGTAGCTCTCCAATAGAAATACATGCTTTCTCTGGTTTTCCTCTATATAATTGTCCATCCTATTCAAAGTCACTGTAGTTGATGTAAAAAAATATGTAATGCAGAAAGGCCACTCTGGGAGTTATTTACAACCTCAATATGATGCTGTAGTTTCTATGGGCTAGGCTTTGTGTTACATTAGGAGCACATGTGGGCTTGAAGCCAAAGCTATATCTGACAGATATAATCACCTATGCAAGGATTCAGATTATTTTATGACAGAATATTTTGGAACTGCAGTCATTACAGGACGTTATAATAAGCCATGTGTCCGCATATTGCAGTGTGGTGAAAAGATCAACGGTGGAGAGATGGCAGTGTCCTCCTCGAGGGCGGGCCCTGGGCTGTGCTGGCACCCCGCATGCTTTGCCTGCTCCACATGCAGCGAAGTGCTGGTGGATTTGATCTACTTCTACCATGAGGGAAAAATCCACTGTGGAAGGCACCACGCTGAGCTACTCAAGCCACGCTGCTCAGCCTGCGACGAGGTAAACCCACGAGACTGGAACACTGAGACAAAACAATGTAGTGAAGAAAAAACATCCAGAGTTTGATGTTTATGGCCATTCCGAATTAAACTGGGATAGCAAAAACATTTCATTTATATCTCCATTGCTATGCATTAATCCAATATATATAAATAAATAGATTGATGTCAGCCAGGAATGCAAAAGCTGGCATTTTTTGTTTAATCCAATGTACATCTATGTCTACAGATTATCTTTGCTGATGAGTGCACAGAGGCAGAGGGCCGCCATTGGCACATGAAGCATTTTGCCTGCTTTGAATGTGAGACAATCCTGGGGGGGCAGCGCTATATCATGAAGGACGGCAGACCATACTGTTGTGGCTGCTTTGAGTCTCTCTATGCAGAGTACTGTGAGGCCTGTGGGGAACACATTGGTAAGAAGATGATTTTCTCGAGTTCAAATGAAACACTTCGTCATGACTGTCTAGTAGTATTGCTAACCATCTCAACATATCCCGATTCCCAGGAGTCGACCATGCTCAGATGACCTATGATGGGCTCCACTGGCATGCCATTGAGGGCTGCTTCAGCTGTGCCCAGTGTAAGAGCTCTCTCCTGGGCTGCCCCTTCCTGCCACACCAGGGCCGTATTTACTGCTCCAAGACCTGCAGTCTCGGGGAAGACGTGCATGCCTCTGACTCCTCCGACTCTGCCTTCCAGTCAGCCCGCTCACGTGAATCCCGGCGCAGTGTGCGCATGGGCAAGAGCAGCCGCTCAGCCGACCAATGCCGACAGTCGCTCCTCTTCTCCCCCTCGGTCAACTATAAGTTCCCTGGCTTCAGCGGAAACGCCGACGACACCCTGACCAACAAGCTTGCCCACATGAACTTATCTGATGAGCATTTCTGGAGGGAACGTGGCGAGGAGACCGAGGCACCTGAGGACCAGGAGGAGGAGGAGTGGGCGGAACATGAAGACTACATGACTCAGCTGCTATTAAAGTTTGGGGAACACGGGGTCTTCCAGCAAGCCAATGAGTCCAGACCCACAGATTTCTGGATGGCTGACAAGGATTCCAAGTCAAAGCAGGAGTCACCAAAAGCTGGCACTGGTGGTGTTGGAGGAAGGGGGAGTCTGGCCAGTAAGAAGTACCAGGCTGACATGTACTGGGCCCAGTCACAGGATGGGCTAGGGGACTCGGCCTATGGTAGCCACCCGGGTCCGGCGAGCAGCAGAAAGATCCAGGAGTTGGAGCTGGATCATGGGGCTGAAGGAGGCTTCCGGGGAGAGGAGCCACAATGGTACAATGACTCCTTGGAGTGCATCACAGACGAGTTCAAGAAGACGGATCAGAGTGTTCGAGACTCTATGGACTCACTGGCACTCTCCAATATTACTGGTGAGTAGCTGTGACATGATGCATCAGATCCTAGAAAATATTCTTTCATGAGATGACAATGACACTTGTGCAAACATTGTATAATTGTTCTCTCTTCTCTCCAGGGGCCTCAGTAGATGGTGATAGTAAAGATAGACCTTTGGTATATTCCCTGCAAGGCTTCCATGAACTGGAGACAGAAGACTGTGAGAATAGCAGCAACATGGGGACCCTCAACTCCTCTATGCTACACAGAAGTGCAAATTCCCTGAAGAGCCTTGTATCAGAGCAGGAGGAGGTGGAGGAAAGTGTCCCAGAAGAAGAGGAGGTGCCTCTGCCAGCGGACAGAATCAAACCTCATGTCCCTGCCCTCAGGAGGACACGTTCACAATCTAGGCCGCAGCAAGTCAAGTTCTCTGACGACGTGGTGGACAACGGCCATTATTGCGATCTCCCAGTGCGCCAACCGCCTTTGAGTGAACGGACTCGCCGGAGAGTGTACCACTTTGAGGAGCAGGGCCAGGAGCCTCAGTCCGGTCGCCACCATCACCACCACAGGAGGCATCGCAGTCGCAAGTCTCGCTCTGACAATGCTCTTCACCTTCAGCCCAAGGAGAGGGCCCAAATGTGCTACAAAGTGGACCACAGAGGGGCCGCCATCGGCCCCAAGGGGCACCAAGCCCTCCATGGCCACCCCAGTCCCGCTGCTATGTCAGACTACGGGCTACAGGGCCAAGCCATGGGGCGGTTCTTGGAGCTGTATGGGGATGATGATGACTGGTGCTCCACATGCTCTTCTTCCTCCTCTGATTCTGAGGAAGAAGGCTTTTTCCTGGGTCAGCCCATCCCTCAGCCCAGGCCCCAGAGACACTACTACACTGAGGACTTGCCCAGCCCTGTGGCAGGAATGTCCTCTACTCCTTATGGCCTACGGACTAAGTCCAAAAAGAAGAAAGGGCACAAGGGGAAAAACTGTATCATTTCATAGACTTCCATTACTCTCTTATCCTTAGCGTTGGATAACGCTCTGCCACTCACCTCTGCCTCTCATGTACACTGTACAGAATGCAATAACACTCTGCTTGCTTTTAAAGGTTTCACAGCACTCAATTTACCAAGGTGTCTGTATAAGACACCAGTCCTCCATAGGTGTATGCATAGCATTGCAAACATTGCCAGTAAAGTATTCTAGAGTAATGCATATTTATAAACCACCATCTAAACTGTCTTTATTTAACAGTGAAGATATTAATGTATATATTGTAGAGTAAAAACGACCCAAAATGGCTATTTTTTATACCCTCGAGTTAACGACGTGCTTTGTACTAACAAGCCATTAACATTTAACTATTGGCAGTTGGTACAGTGCCATTTTTTTCCATGAGGCTGTCAGAAATTGACAAGTTGACTCTGACCCAAGCTCTTCAAATGTGTTTTCTTCCAGGCTTGTTCAGCGCTAACACGAGAGAAACACTGTGTGTATTAAAAGGCCTTGTTGAGTGGTGTATTTATGGCTCACTGTATTAACAAATCATTGTAATCTGTATAAATGTACAAACTGGAATATAAGGCTAAGATAGATGATAATTGTAATAAAACTATCTATATATCATGATTTGTAATTTGTGTCTTTCCTGCACAGAAGTACTTAATAACGGACATCAGTAACAATTTCAAGGCTTCAGCTTTTATTAGAAAAGGATGATATTCACAAGATGTTTGACAATTCATAAGACAACACATTCAAGATCTACATACATACAGTATAAAAACTCTTATAACTTTTTTTTAATATATAAAATAGCACTGCACTGGAAAAAACCCACATGGAGTTGGACCCTTTAATACTGGAGTACTGCCTCATCTGGAAGAAATACAGTTACTGGAAGCACAATACGCTTCATATCACTGAAGACTGAGTAGAAGGTTGTGATAGGAGCGTTTCATGTTTTTATTATGAGTAGGACCAAGCAAATATTTCATTTATATCGATTTAAAAATTTCATCTGTAACCGCCTGAACGCAATAAAATTTCACAGCTTTTCCACAACATCGTTTATGATAAAAATGCAGCTGAATCTTTGTTTTTACTCACAATACTGCAAAGTATTTTATGTAACCACATAGCCATTTTAAATGATCAATCGAGCATTGAGTCTTAAACCCTATTTATCTTTCAGCGTGTGGGAAAGTGCCACTGCCAGATATTCTTTCTTTTCTTAATAATACATGTGGAATATTGGACTAAGTGGAAAAAAACACATTTCCGTGTTGCGACTTGTGGCTTACGCCGAGGTGTCCGGCTGCTTCAAGACCTCGTCCAGCTCCTTCACAAAGTGCCGTAGGGCATCTAGGCAGCGCTGTTTGATCTCCAACAGGTTCTCATCCAGCGGAGCCTGCAGCAGATTATCCAGACTGGGCTCCTTGGCCACCAACATCTTCACCACTGTGCGGAATGTCTCACAGTCCTTCCTGTAATGCTGCACATTAAAACAACCATGTTAGGGATGCCAATGGCCATGAGGATACAATTCAAGTATATAGTGTAGAAAACAACATCCAATGTTTTTGTAGGACCGTTCTAGATAACACCCAATCCGGAAGTCTGGTATTCTTCTAAATCTTTGGCCAACCAACCACCTCATATGACTGAATGAGTTGGTATTGTATGCACATAGAACACGCATACCGAATAAACAACATACAAAGGGGAATTCAAATTGACCTCGCAAATAAGTAAGCACCTCTATATGAGAGCTCTTTGAATACTACAGACCGGCTCTTATATCAACGCCTAACTGTGAACTTAATGAACCCAGCGCTGGTAAATCGGTGAATTCCATGAAACAGGTGTGTGACTGCGTGTATGCGAGCCCATTCAAGTGCATGTCCGCCCAGAACAAAAGGGACACGAGGTGTCAGAGTGTGTTACTGGTGCTGTAGCATTCTTTCACACCACATTGTAACAAGCTCTCACATCCCTCTCAGATTTTTACTGCCGACCCAAAACGGCTGTTAAAAGTCCTTTATTAGAGTCCCAGGTGCAAGCTCGCAACATCTTTATCACCTGGGGAGAAAAGACTAAATGTGGGGCCCTGCACTTGAAGCCACCCTAGATGTTTAGGGCTCCACCAGCCTGTCAAGGAGCAGTCTGGGACATTGGGGTCCTCCAGGGTTATGTTAATGCAGCCCAGATCACCTCTCCCCTTCAAAATAAGAGTCACCGGGGCAGACGTAAGGCTTCTCTCTGTGGCTTAAAGACAACCACTCGCTTGACCACTACAAATAACAAATCCAATCCGATTACTATCGTCTCTCTAAAACATCTGCATTTACAGAATATGCTTTGTGTTTTACAATCAGCTGTGGGTAATCACGTCATCAATCCTGCTGAAGTGGCAGGAGATATGACTTAGTGGTCTAAATGGCAGCTTCCTAAGAGGAATTGTATATCTGTGTCATGTTCCCCGACATAACCATTTTTAGGAATGTGGGCTGTGCGGGTCTTAGTTGACACTATCTCATCAAACACTAATTGTCTGTTAAATGTAATAAAACACGCAAAGAAACATCAGCGTTGTTAACTTTTGAAAAGAGAAAACGCTGCCTGTCAACTTAAATCAGAGTCCAGTCTTGAGCAGAATGTGAGGTTAACCGGTTAAACGGCTTCATTCCAGCGTTCTGTCAGTTATGGGGGAATATAAAACCACAGCTGCTGCTACTTTGCCCAGATACACATTACATAATGTGTATCCAGGGCTAACTCGTGATCGTGTATCCATCAATTTGTATAGCGATCACAAGAGCTTTTGTGTATCCATTATGTCCCTGTCACATGACTTCACTGTAAATGGTGATTATTTCATGACGGTTTTCGACCGAAGCGAGGTGTTTGTAATATCCGTCGCTACACTTTGTAAAGAAACAAGAAATTTGCCACAGTCCGTATCAAGATGATCTATCTTTTTTCCATCGAAACCTGGGAGGGAACTCGGCTGGGTGGTGCTTTAAACACACAGAAAGGGTCAAAGAAACAAAAATAATATGACATTCAGCTTGGAACAATAAGGACGGAAACAATGTGCCACATGGGAACCTCTCACTGGCTAAAAGAAAGGCTATTCAGCGCACCTGGAGGACCAAAGTAGGCTAAATAAGGTTACGAGAAATTATAAAGTTACACACACACACACACACACACACAAAAGGGTTGCTCTACACGCTTATTACAATGATGTCAGATGCCTCCAGCACCTCGATCACTTCAGTTCTCCTTCATGGCTTTTTTTAAATTGTTTATTTCTCTCACTCTCTCCCGCTGATAATTCCCCCGCTGAACACGCTACAGCATGTTCAGATAGTTGATGCACTCCTATCTGTTCACACGCGCATCCCCCTAAATCCCACATTCTGTGGTACGGGGGGGACATGACATCGGAACCGGGAATGTATCAAATATTTCGGTAGGGTGAGAAAAACTATGCCAACTGTGAGTATTATAACAACACAGGTCATTATCACTTTATCACAACACGCATTGTAAACACACGGATGGAAGGTCAAGTCGAGTAAACTCCCGACAGGAATATCCCAGACTGTGGGAGATGTTTGGACTCACGCTGATGATTTACTGTCTGCAGACCATGTCAAGCGAATTCGCGGCCCCCGCGTAATGATACGTCTTCAGCCCAACGACCGCAAGGAAGCGAGAGACTCACGACACGTGTGGCCAAGCTAAGCTCAGGGTCAAACTCATTCTACAGCACAGGTTACCCCGTCTGTCTTCGTGCTCTACGCGTCCCCTTCACGGGCTGTTCTTAAACGTTTCACATGATCTTCATTTAACACTACACGGGTGGATTTGCACACCTCTACCCCCTTCTTGAGTGCAGATCTCTCCTTTGCTTAAACATGTCCACTAAGCGAGGATTATTTAGCAGAGACAAAGATTGGTTCCAGGTTTTGAAGATGCGAGCGGAAACATGGGCTGAATGAGACACTAACATGTGGTGTACGTCCCACAAACCAGAACCCCTCTAATCACTTACGGTTGATTACGTTCGCCTCCTTAAAAACAAAAAACCTTCCGAAAGCTTCTCCCCAAGCTACAGCCTTTGTTGACAGTGATTACATTTTCACTTCATTATATCCCGTACACACAGTTTCACACACTAGAACTTGGGGAACGGGGGTTCAAACAGCCTGCTATTTTTTTGTAAAAACTGCTTCCATGTTACTTGAACAAACAGTCTCTGTATGTTGTGAGAAAAGGTTGCAGGGAGGTTCTGCCTAAATCCAACCCCCCCCCCCCCCCCCCCCCCCCCCCTCGTTCAGTGGGAGCCGTGAGCTGATCTTTACGCTTGATACTAAGGGGCCCACACAGGACGGGCTGGAGCCCCCAAGAGGAACGGCAACACTAAGGGGCCTAAAGGAGGAGCCTTTATAAAGTGGGCTTCTGCCCAAATCGGATGTTTGTGGAGGTCCAAATTGTGCACATACTGACGGGAGGGTGCTGGGGTACCGGGTGGGGGGGATGAGAAGTTGGGGGGGTTTGACTGAGATTATACATAAAGGCACTCACGTGGACATTTAGCGAGGCTCTGTTCAAATGAGCACTGAGGCAGGCAGGGGTCCTGCATAATAGGGGAAGTGGGGTAATGACTTGAGGGCTGGTACACATTAGGGGATATTAAAAGAGCCATTCTAATCACTCAAGCTGCAAACCGGACCTCTCGATGGAGGGGCTAATAGTTGAAATGGATATGTTTCATTTGCGCTGATTGGGATGATGAATGGACTTCTCTGAAAATGACTCCCGGGCACTTAGTTCAGTATTGACTAGATATCTTCGATGTTGTTGTTGTTGTTGTTGTTATTCTCATTTTACAAGCTCAGATTGGGTCTGTGGTCAGTGCCGAGATTGATAAATTGCCCCATTGGTCCATCTGTTGCGTCACAAGGTTTACAAAACAACTGCATGCTGGTCATTACGCCTGGAACATTTTTGACACATCGTATGACAAGCGATGTCATGAGTGGGGATGTTTACTGTTTCAATGGATTTGTCGTTGCTAATTTCATTTATAACCCTGAAACACCCCCTCAAAAGTATGCATTACATCAAGCTCTGAGCCGAAAAAACAATGAGCTATGCTGGCGTGACAAATCAATTTCCAAATAATCCGGCCCCATGCTAACAGGGCGACTAACAGACAAACAGCCCATTTAGGAGAGACAAGAACTGATGGAGTGGTTTATTCCGGTGGATGTTGCGCGCTCGTTTTACACAAAATGCTGTGGATTGGAGCCATTTTCTTTAAACGAGGTGGTCTGAGATCCGGCTCTGACCGCTATCCGATGGGCTCAGTCTGTCAATCCGCGGCAGCGATAGATCGGTGTGTGTTTAACGACGCCTGGGGCAGATGTTACAGTAAAGACACACGGTGGAGGTTTCTGCCTCTCACCACGTCTGTAGAAGCAGTTGGAAATGGCAGGGTAAAAAGCATGTGTGTGCTAATGCCAAGAGACGTTACCACACTGTGGGTGGGCCACCTGCATCCTGCAGGGCAATTCCTGCCCTGCTTTTAACGGGAACAGATAAGTGGTACTGTAGTGCGGAGCGATGAAGGGTAGGGAAAAGAGTGCAACTCCAAATAGCAGGCCACAGGAGGCATCCCGACCCGAGGTGCTAAGGACTTTTCTGCTGACTTATCCTCCTTCTCTCTCCGCCAAAGAAATGTTTCTCCATTTCTTAAACACTACGCGTAGCAAGCCAAGGCACATTTATACGCCTTTTTTTTACGTCAACCCCTTGACTCGCAGCCAAATCGTAAAAACCAGTGTGAAAGGGTTGTCTGGATACGTGACGCACCTCCAGATCAGGGTAAGGCCCACACATGGAACGTGGGGAAAGAACACAGTAAGGGGAACCCTTAGGAACCTCAGTTGTGGGGCTGCAATGTCCCAGCTACCGATTTCTTTATAAAAAAACAACAAGTGCTACAGTAAGTGTGTTATTTAATACTGTTTGTTAGTTTCTCTCTACAACTGCCCACTGACACACTCCCTGACCGTTGCCCATGTTCCCCCCCTTTTTAAATTACTTACAGTATCCTGAAACAAGAATAAAGCAGATTTCTCCTTCACTATGAAGCGAAAGCAACTGTAAGTGTTTGTACCTAGAACATCCATTAAAAATAAGATTTTAATATTCAGTAATAGCTGGTGAAAGATGAAGCTTTCTGCAGTATATAGGAGACCCCCGGTGATAGGAATGGAGAAAGCTCCAGATCTAACAAAGACAGCGGAGACGGAGTTATATTTTTGGAGAGTTGAGAGAATTAACAGAAGTGAGGTCGTTTCATGGAGAAAATCTTGCTACCGTCTCAATTTCCAGAGCCTTAGCCTTAATGGCCTCCGACCGGCGAGCCTTGAAGTCTTCCTCTGGTGTCGGCTTTGGCTCCATGCTGGCAGCCGCCGCCGCCGCCTCCTCCGTCTCCGCTACAGATGCAGGAGTTTTTTCCTGGCGGGCCAAAGGTCAAGGGTTAGAACGGAGGTCACTGGGTTTAGAAGCTGGTTCTGATTTCAAAGTGTTTCAAATGGAGACAAAACTCTGCTCTCGTACCAGTGTCGAGGTCTTGTTTTGGTACGCGTCTCGTTATGCATGCTGCATGTCAACAGTAAACAGCACAGACGTGCCGTATACAGTACATCTCTGTGATTAAAGGAGCCGTACAGCCAAAGATCTAAAGTCAAAAACCCGCTGACGCAAATAGATCGGTCAGTTATACTTACAGTTAAAAGAAACGTAACCTAAACGTCCACAAAGCAGGGAGCATATTCTTCTTTATGTTATTTTAGTCTTTACTGTACCATACTGGTGGTTTTTGCCCGTTTTTTGTCCCGTTGACTATACATGTACTATATATTTATATTCTGTCTTAAAGTTACATTGTCACCGCAACACAGCTGATGGAGTCAAGGACACGGTTTAAAAACTCTTCTTTTTCGATGAATTCAAGAACAATCTAAGACCTGAAAGTTTGACGCTTATAGCAATATTAGAAACCTTTGGTTGGTGCGTTGACTTCATATTTTATTTGACTAATGTTTCTTGTAAGAGCAATACCGGTCGCCCTCAAATGCAGGTTTTACCTTTGAAGCTCCCGAGGTGTGAGGAGGAGCCTCCTCCACAGAGCTGCTGGGAGTGTGGCTCGTCAGCATGCCGGTCTTATCTACGGAGGAAAAGCATCACGAAAGCACAGTGAGAAAACAAGCAGGTAAAAAGAGGTTGATCTCAAACAACAGTGAGGGCGACCACAGCATTCCTTTTTTTTTCTTTCTAATTTTGCTCTGTATTTAAATAAGGCCTTGGGGAGCCTCCTGGTGGACCGGTGAGCCGGTGACGCATGCCAAGTTAAGTGCAGCATCACCCGGTTCAAATCTGACCACACGTTCCCCCTCAGCTCGTTCCACTGTGCTGTCTAATAACTAGAAAATAGTATATTCCTTTAAATACCTAGGGGAACAATTACTCTCTACTTGTGAGACATCAAACAATGACTCGCTTGTGTCATTGTGAACAATTGTGAAGCCAAGGCATTATGAGGCAGCTGACAAGTATAAATCACTGGTTTCTTTTTTTGTAATACTCCCTTGTTGGACCCTCCCACACAATAGTGGTCGAGGAGTTCAGCTGGGCCGAAATTGAAATATTGTCCTGTGCTGGCTCCAATGTGTCTAGAAAACAAACAAACAAATATGACCACGTTGTTTGTTTTTACGGAAGGAATCCCCCACAGTGATTAGAGTGAGCCGAGGTATAATCTCCATTTTAATGCGAGTCCCTCGGCAAGACTACGGCGCTCTCATGTGGCGCACGCTCTCTCTCTGGGACCCCACAAAGACTGGATACTCAAGACACCGTAGTTGGGACCACACAGACATACAACTGTGAGGGCTGGGGGTATGCCTAAAACAAACTAGTTAATACGACGTTGTGTTTGAACATGTCTAAAGGCTTCCGAATGGCCACGCTTTAAGGGGGCGAGATGCCTGCCATCGTACTGGAGGGGCTTTAATGCAGTAAGTGTTCGAGAGCAGCGTACATCTTCCCTCTTGCTGTATAACATACGAGTGTTTCTCAGATTGTCGTTTTTTTTGGAAAAGGGGGATCATGAGTATCCCCCCCCCCCACCTGCCCGGCACCTCGCACCCTCAGTGCGTTCCAGTAAACCTGGTTTCCATAACTGGGGCAGGGGATTAGAGAAAGCTGATCTCCCCCCAGCTGGAGTTCTCTGCCATGTATACGGGGAACCGCGTTTTCTAATTGGCTCTTAACAGCTATGCATGGGCATGACAAAAAGACCACAGACAGGAAACCCCGATGCGATTACAATGAGCGATGCATTCTTGTATTTAAAAGTAATTCCATCCAAAGTTTGACTGAAACTAACGTGAAGTCGGTTTCCAAACTAACATTGGGGTAGTGGAGACATCGGATTATTGATGTGCTGCATGTCTATACTACAATGTGTGTAAACATGTTATACACGTATGCCGGTTCCTCTAAATAAGCTGGTTTACTTGAGTGCATGTAAACGCACTGCCTGGGCAACTAGAGGAACGGTGCGAGTCCAGCCTGCACCCACGCGTTTGGTTCCTGAGGCTCGACTGTATCTAGTTTGAAACGATTTCGCAAAAAAGACGTTGCATACAGCTTGTGTGTGTGTGTGTGCAGGACAAAGCCTAGTACACGTACCCCTATCACTAAAACTCTATTTCTGTGAACTTTGCAGAGCTGGCCTAATTAGTATCCCAGATGGGAGTGGAGTCGGGAGGTACAACTGTTTTCTCACAGTTTTATTGCGTCTTCAAAGGCTGGTACATGGAGCTGAGCCTTCACCGCATTAATATGTTTATGTGTCTTAGAAATCAAAGCACAGGAGGAATTACTGTCCCCAACTGCTTTGCCTCAGACTAATAACATTGCTCATGCCAGATCACTTTAAATTAGATTTTTTTTGTGAATGTGAATCCATAAATTTCATTAGCTCAGCATTTTGGGGGATTTAAGTTCTAAACCCGGTAAGAAGTCTCACAAAGAAAGCATGTAAAGTGACAGACCCAACCTCATTTTGAAGACATTGTTAAGCCGGCGCATGAACTAAAGAAAAGGTCAAGTTCTGAATACAAAACCAAACCACCCCAATAAACCACGGCTATCTTCTTTTTTTCCCAGCCTCTGAAAGTGTGTGTGGCGTTAGTGTAATTAACATCTTAACGTGTTTCAGCACACCCTGACCCTTCACATTACACACCACCTCTGGAAACAGATGCTTCACCTGGAATGGCTTAATGCCTTCAGACATTATAATTATACATATGCCCTTTGTGAAATGGGAGAAAAAATTCTCTCTTTTTTGTTGCCATTACAGAGCGTATAACAGCTGCACGGACAAACATTAAACTAGATATACGCGTGAATTCACAACTCGGGCAGCCGGTCAGACAGCTCGCTCCATCACTGCTGGTTCTTTGCAACACATTTAAAAAGGTGAAGATGGAAACCAGAACAAAAGAGAGCATTCTCTTCATTATTGATATTCATAGGTGTGGAGACATGGATGACACAAATATGCTTTTAATAATGCAATATTGCAACAACCTGCTTGTGTGGTAGCTACTTCCTTTTATTCCCCTCAGCTGATTGTAACGGAGGCCTTTTTTTTTCAAATGGGTAAACTTGAGAGTTGAATACGTACGCCTTTGCTGGGCCTGCTGGTAGGTGAAGCCCTTCTCTCTGTCCGGGGAGAAGCTCCGGCTGCTGGTGTTTGATCCAGAGCGGACCGGTACAGGTGGATGGGCTTCCCTCCGTCCAGGAGAGCGGTCACGTTTGGCTACTACAGGCGGAGAATCCCTGCAGTCATAAAAACAAACTGACGGGTTGTTGATTCATTCATAATATTCGTGCACACCGAGATGGATACAACTTGTGTGTTTGAATGTCATTTAATACAATAGCCTCCTGGTCAATGCTCTTTACAGACTCATTTCAGTCACGTTGATTGGAGGCCCCTCTCTTTAAAAACTAAACACCTGATTTCAAGCCCTGCCTGCTAACAGAGTTGGCAGTTTTGATAAATGTATTCTCGAAGACTTTATGGCTGCGAGGGCAGTGACACTGACCTTAGAGGAGGGCCTGACACTTGGCCTCTGCTGCGGAAATAAGGACCACTTCTGCCACTGTGCCTAAAGAAATACAGAACAAACTAAATACAGACTCAAAGATGACAGACAAATCAATTTGTGGAGCCTCGTGACAACTGTTTTTGTAAAGAACGGTCACGGCAAAATAGGATGAGTAAAGAGTGTTCGTGAGTGAACGCCTTCAGTTGGGTAATGGAAACAGAGTAAATAGAAGACAAAACCACGGAGACTTATATTCAGTCTCAGTGGGGCACTGATCAATTTGTTGAATTGAGGCAATCTTCCACTTTGGAACAGGCAACAGTTGGCAGACAGTTGGAGCAATTTTGGTCTTCTTTCACTCCTATCTGTCTTTAATTGTAGGCAGAGTCGTGATTTAAGCCTGAATATGAAGCTGAAGTCGCAAAGCACGGTCACCAAATTTGCTATTCGACCATGTGACGCAATAAAGCATCCGCCTAATGCGTGATAGGTCTTAGCACGGACACTGAAGCGTCTTTGTTTTCATAATGTTCCAGGCCGAAGCCGTGTGTCCTGACAACAACCTTTTAGGTCCAGAGGTATAAAGGACCCAAAGGCACCTGGTTGTTATGACCCCGGCCTGAACTCAAGCCACATCTCAAACAAAGAGCAGGTCTAACAAGACCTCAAACGTTTACGACTCGTGGGCTGTTTGAAGCAGCCAAGACTCGGCCTGCCATTTGCCAAACACTTAATTGCCATCCGTGGACTACAGAAGACAGGGACAGAAGACGTTTTGTACTTTATTTTGGAAAAAAAACTAAAATTGTATATACTCTTATGAAACATACTCTTGAGAGCCAATATACTGAGAAATGACTAGAACAATGCAATAACTGGATGAGTCATGAATCCTTAACCGTGGGCCCCAAGAGACAGAACAAACTAATAGTAACAACTGATAACATTTGCATCTTTATTCCCTTTTGCTGTCTTTAATAATTACGCAAAGCAGAAACATGTCTGGCTTGTTTGAAAACACAAATAATTCACTTGACCGGATGGATTTTTGCCGGTTCATTAGGCGGTTCACTCATTTCATAATCTGCGGGTAAAACCTCCACAATAAACCACTCGAGTGTGCGTCACCAAGACTCCACTACAGAACATCATTACGTTCACGCACTGCTTGTGTTTATCCCACACACTTAGAGCTTCATTTATAGCCACAGTAAGATAACGGTGTTGCTTTAGAGTCGACGCACGTATAGCCGCAGAAGCTACGCTATTACTCCCTACGACTGTGACCATTGCTTTGGCTTACAGAGCCCGGAGTGCCAGGGGATTGGGTCTTCTGCTAAGATTGAGATCGTTTCATATTTGCCACCTCGTCAACATGGCCACCTTGTGCAAGAAAGGATCCTACGGTCAGACTTCCTGCCTCGTTGTCTTTGAGATAGGATCAGGTAAGAAGGCAAGCAGCGGCCTCTTGACACGAGCATCACTTCAACCAAAACACTGTTGTTATACTGTTGTGAGAGAAATGATGGAGCATCATTACATGGATGGGTTAGGTTTGTGACCGTTTTTTAAAGTCTGTCCTAAAACAAGAGTGAGGTTTCCCCGATGTACAGTGAAACAGTTTTTGGTTGTTGTAATCATTCCTCCTGTTCATTCTGGCCATTATAATGTGTCTTCCTGAAGGGCTTCCAATGTACGTGATGGGAGTTCAAATCCACAGGCCTGTTTTGTGTGAAAAATACATTCAACAGATGAGATTTTAGGGTAATTTGGAACCCGAATTTACCTAATATGAGTTCAATATTGTTGTAATTTCACTGCAGAAAGGACCAAAAGAGACACAAGACATACTTTGCTCAGAATATCTGACAAGTGTCGTGGTGTTTGACTGAGGAGGGAGTGGTCCAGCTGTTTTTCCTCTCAGGGTGGGGTGAGGGCTGGGGGAGGGGTTGTTTGACTGAGTGAGTAGACACTAGTGCCCTTTGTCCCCCCGTCTCTCGCCTGGTATGACTCCTGGAAAGGGGAGCTCGGGCCCGTAAACTGTTGGTATGTTGAAGTGGCCGGGGCGAGAAGAGTGTCTGTTGATGTATAAGTAGTCTGTTGATGGTGGACTTAGCGGCATTGTGTGGGGTTAAGCTCTTCAGCTTATCTCAAGAGCAGCGTGGTCACAGATCATTGCAATATACTACTCATATTTTCCATTTTCTCCATTTTTTTAAAATAAATTTGAAAGTGATTTTACACACATGAGTTTGATTTACCCATTTTATTCCCTCAATGATATCACACGCAAGGAAAGTCACACATCAAATACCTATCAAGCTAACACCGCTTACGTTTAAAAAGACTGAGCTCTGCCTCCACCTAGTGGGCAGTTGGATGCATTACACACACATTTCAGTGAAGAAAAACTGTGTCGATTAATAAAACAATCAATAAGACTTACCTTGAGCCTAACTGATGCCTCAAATCATCTCTGCCATAAGACTGTTGAGAGTACGGGCCCTCCTGAAAACAAAAATCACGATTACAACAACCCTTTAACGTTCCCCGTGGAACGCAGTACACGTTCCTGTTCGTGGCTTCAGCCTATTCCACTGATGGACAAGTGGCGGTAGTGCACAAAGATATAGTGCAATGCACCAGCAAAGACAAGAAGGAAGAAGTTTGGGAAATACAACCGACACATCATGACGTTATTGGGAACAACAAAAACCCAATTAAACTAATGCAATTTACTATTCTGTTGTTACCTTCCTGACATACTTAGGTTGGAGTCAGATGCATCGGTATGCCGTTTGTTAATGTTTCTATTTAATCAGCTAAAACAAAAGCCCTTTAACACTCTGCTCTGGCTATAGTTACACTTGTTTACGAACCTGTAACACAAAACAGAGTCAGTTTATAAAATATGCAAACCAAAGCGCGTCTTACATTTTGTGGAGCATTTCTGCGGAAATTGCCATGTGAGCTGTCATCAAAGTAGCGACGGTCATCGGATGTAAAACTGTCGTCTTCGTGGCATTCTCTTTCATCGTAGTAACTCCGAGGACCATCATACCACTGGTCATCATCAAAACCTCGGTCAAATTCCACATGTGGCCGGGGCATCGGGCTCCTCTTATCAACAATATTAACCACTCGATGGACCACCTGAAATGACAAAATATTATATTTAACATAATATAGCTTCTCTTTAAACAAGGTTTAGTTTGTAGGCAGAATGTTTGAAATTACCTCCATTTTAAACCAAAATTACATATTCCTATGATATAAATGAACATTGTCCTAAATTAAATTAAGGTGTGACAAGTAATTTCTCCAAATTCCTTGATGATTTCATGCTTAGTCATAATAAAGATGTCCTAAGATAAGTCTCTGCAATCTAAGGGCTGAGTGTTTACCTGGGTTTCTAGAGTTGCACAACACAAATAATAGTTTTTTCAACCTAATTTAGACAAAGATAACAGCGTCCCCAAGCATTATGATACATAATGAGATCAAACGTTTCATGAGAACATTGATATAAAAAAAACGATGTGACTTAAGAAACAGCATCATGATATAAAAGACTGTTGACCCAGCAGTTTTCCCCACTTAGTCTAACTAATATATTTTGCAAATCTCCCCTTACCTCTCTTGAATCCATTTCTGAGAAGTGCTCGTCATATAGATCTCTAATTGATTTTTGACCCCGTCGAAATGCCACTGTAAAGAAAAATGTGTTGTGTACTGGTCAGACCATGCGTTCAAAGTACATTGGAAAATGTGCAGTCAAAATGTCAACATGCTGAAGAAAGTGGTTCAGCCGAAACAGTCCAGTTAGAGGCTGAAGTCTGTGTGAACGACTACTAATTGTTGTGCTTGTAAAACATGCAAAATACTGTTGTTTTCACTTACTGTGGAAGGAATGATTGTGGCTCCTTGTCTGGTATGTGCAATAGGTTTCAATTGGGAATAATCAACCTAGAATAGGGGAAAAAGGTATAGCCTTATTTATCCGGCTCAGAATAATAAACTTTGGACATATACCCAAAATTAGAGCGTTATAACACACACACACAAGTATTCTGACTTCAGTTCAACATTTATAGTATTTTTTTGACATGCCAAAACAACAAAAATGTGTATTAAGCCCATAGACTTTCAAATATTTGATTGATTCAAAATAACTTGTTTATATACACTTAACTAATGGGTCCTCAACCATCCACATAACGTTACTTAACAGGCTTCTGCAAGGAGCACTGCTAACTGTAACTCCACTTCTTATACTTATATCCAAAGTATCCAAAGACTGGTGGAAAATATGAACAGGCCGAATGAATAAGAGCAATGGGACCCCGCGTAATAGAGCCTCTGCTATCATCAAGTGACAATGATTGAAATGTAGGCTGTTGTTTTGCCTGGATGAGAAAGCTCCAAGCCATTAGCACTGTTGTTAGCAAAGTTAGCATCACAGAGCAAGAGGAAGTCGTGAGAAACTCACTCACCAAATAATGATTTTTATAGTCCTGGTCACAAAGTGCGTTGCACAAATTGATCGTGCCGCTAAAGGAGACTTATACTGAAATCCAAGTTACAAACCACTCTCGACTTTTCTCTTCGTGTACCTGTTAAAGCCCAAACAGTCCCAGCTACAGTGCCATTACAGCACCACCATCATGTACCACTTTCCTGTCTACTCTTCTTCGCTGAACAACGTACTTCCGGTAAACAACGCGCTGCCGCCATCTGGAGGCGAATGTTGGGAGTGTCCACACTTTCTCATGTCGGCCAGTAGTGGAAGATGTTTTACTTCGATTAAAGTAGCAAAAAAAGTACTAATTTTACTTCTTATATACAGTCTGTTTTTATACTTAATAGTTTTACTCTGTCACTTTGATTGCTTAGTATATGTTTGCTGCTGTTGTGAACAAGTTTCCCCATGAATGATGAATGAATACAGTATCTATCTATCTATCTATCTATCTATCTAGCTTTAATGTTGTTACTTGTCAATGTGGAGCTAATTCTGACCAATGCATCTACTGTTTTTCAATTTAATCAATAACAATGTATTATAGTTTCTTAAATCTTCATAGGTTGTGTATAATGTGAAATGTATCTTACCGTGGCTGTCAAATAAATTAAGTAAAAAAAGTACATTTGCCAAAAAATGTTGAGGAGCAGAGGTGTAAAGTAAACATGTACCAATGCCATTCATTCAAGTACAAGTATATCTATATTCCTTTATTACCTGATATAATTTGTGTATTAATACACTTGTTGTGTCACTTTAAGTGGATGTTAATATGTCAATTGATTGCAGTTTATAAACAGCTATGTACATTTTCACTCCCTCAGTCCTCGTTAAAGGCTATCTAGGTCCGTACACCTTCCTCTTATGCTGTAAACATGTACAAAGCGACTTTCATCGACGTTGTGTCCCGTTTACTGCTGCTTCTGTCTGTAGTGATTACATTAAAGGTGATTGGGTGAACCCATGTCACGTGACCGTCCTCGACAGGAGTTTCCACGACAGCTGAGCAGCAGCTAAATGCGTTTCTTTTCACCTGTAACAGAGATCATTTTTAACTCCATTGAGTCGAAGTTTCGTAGAATGGGTGACAAGAAGAGCCCCACAAGGTAAAACAGTCGCTAGTGTCTGTGAGTGGAGACTTTTATCGGGCCGTTTGAGAGCAGGAAGCTCGGTCAATGGATGGAGCTTCTTTTTTTTTTTTTTTTTTTTCTAACTGAAGTGTTCATGGCGGCTGGGCTGATGGTTTAATCAGGGGCAACTGCCTGAAATCTCCCGTTTCCTCAATGACTGACTTTCTGGGCAGATCACAACTTTAGAGTCGTGTCTTTTCCTGTTCCGGTAACCGTTACCGAACAGGGGAAGGGGGGCGGGGGGTTCTTTTGAAATCATTGCGCTCATTGCAAACATGGCGTTATCACAGTGTTTTTGTTTTGTTTTTGTCTGAAGGCCAAAGCGGCAATCGAAGCCCTCCGCCGCGGACGATGGGTACTGGGACTGTAGCGTCTGCACGTTCAAGAACACCGCGGAGGCGTTCAAGTGCATGATGTGTGATGTCAGGAAGGGTACGTCAACTCGGTAAGCATTACTGGAGCCGTTCATTTCTAAATAATCGAAGCGCTCCGCAGGACTATTTTAACTACGCTCAGTTGCGGGTTCATCAGGTCACGTTACACATATCCATTACAACAGCCCTGCGATAAAATCTTATCTTTATGAAGGGTTTAATGTCCAGTTTTTGTTGAAAAGGTTTGAGATAGTTGCTGATTTAACTTTATGGACAATTGAGAGTGCAGGCCTGTAATCTACAGTACCGATGAGGTCATGTCTTTAGTATTGTTTCTGGGAATTTAGCAAATTTCATAACCTTTTAGGGGAAAAAAGATTAAATTAAAATATTTTAATAAAACTTAATGTGTGTTTGGGGGGGGGGGGGGGGGGGGGTCAGAAGTTACACTCAGTATTACACAATACAATCAACATCATTATAATCCAAAGTCTCCACAATGTCCATAGAGTTCAATGAACATGTCTATAAAACACAAAACCTAGCATGAGCCAGGGTTTATTTCATTTTTTTTACTGAGTGTATGTTTGGGTACTTAAGCCAAAGACGTACCTATATATGTATTTGCTAGATGGGGAGAATTCATCATATAGGGTAGCATAATAAAACTGTCCTGTAGGACTACATGACAGATTATATCTAGAAAGGTGTAAGAAAAGAGGAAAAGGGTAATTTACAGCCAGAGAGTTAGGTCCATGAAGGCATCTCCTGGGGAGAATTTCACACAATACCTCTATTTACTAATATCTGCAGGGATGACGTATGTTTGTAGGCCAACCCCTGATATTAGCATTGCACTGGTTCCCTCGACAAAAAGCCAATGAGATTATTCCAATGGATCACTGCAGAATAAAAGTTCACACACGTTTATGATACTCCTGATTTCTTTCTTTTTTTTAAGCACGAATTCAATCAGCAAAAGTTAAAAGCTAATGTTAAGCTATGAACGGACTACACCACGGTCTCATGAGCTTCCATTTAAAATTGTATTTGGAGATGCACTCAAAAAATTCAAGGTTTTAGCCCCTCAGGACGACGCAGGGAATACAGTCTAACTCGTGCACGTACCTTGTCATTTTTAAGTGCCTTCATCATTTCAAGTGTTGATGTATACACAACGAGGGACTTGTCGACTTGATGACATTTTGTAGTCTCATTGAGCCGCCTTGTTTGCGACCGTATTTTTAAGACGCGTAAAAGCTTCAAAATAAACAAGAGGGGTATTCACTGACGTGTTTTATATCCTAGAACAAAATGTTTTAATCTCTTAAGCTTATGTTGACCACAGACCTTATTTCAGTTATCTAACAAAAAAAATTAAAAAACATTGATGTTAAGGCGAGGGATCCAGAATCGAAAAAATGCTGACTCATAACCGGGACTTGGGACTCATTCCTACAGCCCTCTTGCCTGTAATTGTACACAGAAAATGGACTGGGGATTTTGAACCCCATCACTTATTTAATTGTAAGTGATGGGGGACAGTAATGGCTCTCTTCACAGCCGGGAATGATTCCAGCCAAGTAAAACTTGTTTTAATGTTCCTCCAGGTCAAATAGAATAGTTGCACAGTACAAAGTAGTGCAAACCACACGCTCCCCCTACTCGCATGTTCCGTGATATGAAGGTAACTATGAGGACCATTGACTACTTTTGTCTCTTTCAGAAAACCACGGCCTGTTTCTCAGCTGGTTGCACAGCAAGCGAATCAACAGTTTGCACCGCCCACGCTCCCCAAAAAGGAGAAGAAAGAAAAATCAGAGAAAGACAAGAGTGATAAAGAACCAACACTGAAAAAGAAAAACCATAAAAAGATGAGGTAATTTGGTACATGCTCGTCATATTCGGGGGTCTTTTGATCTTGCTGCTGATCAACATATCGTGTTCTGCCGAGCAGGTTACAAATCTGTTTTGTTTCTGTTTGTTTGTTTGTCTCTTCACCAGGCCCAGGTTAAAAAACATAGACAGGAGCAGCGCCCAGCATCTGGAGGTCACAGTTGGAGACTTGACAGTAATAATCACAGACTTTAAGGAGAAAGCCAAACCCACGTCCACTTCGACAAGTGCTGCCTCAGCGGACCAACACAGTCAAAGCGGCTCAAGCTCCGACAACACCGAACGAGGGGTCTCCAGATGCTCCTCGCCCCACGTGGAGGCCTCGCCGGTTAACGGAGAGACTCACTAACCTTTTTAGCACAACCCATTCTTCTGCACTCTCTACAGCCTCAACCAGAGATTGATCTTCAACTTGCATTAATAATACTATAGTGATAGCTGTTTTTGGGGGCTGCATTTTTCACTGCCTCCCCGCGATGACAAAGAATTCAGGAGTCAGGACGTATATGCTGTGTGCTCAACTCAAAGAACTGTTGCAACAAGATCTGTCCTGATGAACTGGAAACAAAAGGAACAGTAGCATTAAATCCTGGATTTCTGCCACGTGTTGTGGTTACTTGTGTTTGAACACTTCAGTGTTACGTCAGCAACACACCGGGTTGGCCGTAGCTGCACAGAATACTTGATGCATTATGAAAGAAAGAGAAGAGTCATCTCAGAATTGTAGTTTATCCTTGTATTTTGTTATCGTTATTTGCACTTAATGGCGTTCTATGTTCATGATAACATTGTTTTTAGCATTATTTCCACTTTTCCATTGTCAGTAAATCATAACACTGCTGGTCACTGGCTTCATTCAGCTCTCATTTTATGCCATTGGATGCAATCATTTTTTTTTGTTTTTTACTAACATTTGAGTAAAAATATTGAATAATTATTCTAAGTATGCTTCTCATTCACTTGGTATAGGTAAGCATGATTTAATCTAGAGAATGGTTTATATTGTAAAATAATGTTAAATAAAATAAGTTGTAGATATATTGGGTATGTTTTTATTTAATTGTTTTCATTATAAACGGGAACTGTTCATAAGACACATGGATTTCCTAAAAGTTGCTTTACCGGAACATACCTTTTATTTCCCCTGAATGATTTGCTTTATCAACTTCAGTCAATAGATTATGTTTAAATGTGTTAACCTTTTTATCCTCATTATGACAGATACGTTCCATAAAGGCAAGACATGAAAAAGGCAAAAGACTTGGTAGCCAGTTCAGGTCAATCAATGAGTCGCACACACTTTAACGTACTGTATGTGGGTGTTTGTTTTTTACCCTGCACCATGCTCCTTATCTTTGCTGTAGTTGTGTCTTGAAAGAAAGGCCCTTAGAAAGCAATCATGGAAAGTAACTAACTTTACCTCCTTACTATTCATAAGTGAAACCTTGATGTACTTTAGCAAAGGTCTGGTTGCTGTATTCAGTGTTCACACCACTTCCACAGTCCTCATTCTTAACTTACAAGCCAAGAAGATTGGATTTTGGTTGAGTCACTTTCTCAATCATTTACCAGAATGTTTGACTCTGTGTTCCCATCCTGTGTGACATTAGGAATGATATTATGTACTTTAGCGGTGAGCTTTGAGTCGTTGGTAGCTACCTGGCTGTCTAATGCTGTAACGTTACTGACAGGTGGTTAATCAAACTAAACACACGTGTAACAGATGTGGGTGGGGCAGAAAACTGTAAACAGCAAACTGCTCTTCGGTTTAGCTAGCTTCTGACTTGATTTTGTGAGATAGATTTGTTAGCTCGCATCGTAGCTAAGATCAACGACAAAAATGTTGAGTTAGCGCATAAAACTGGAAACGCAAAATGCGATGCTATCATCAAGCATTTCTCCTGTGCATGGTCAGCACCTTCTTTTCACTGTTGTATGTGTTCAATCAACTAGCCTCCACCTTGGAGGACGGAGACGACTGGGACCTGAACGAACAGGGGATACCCGACATGCGCAGTCATGACACCGGGCACCTTCTCAGGAAAAAGCCCGGACTCGCAGGCCTTCGAGACCGCGATGAAGGGCTTGACAGGTAGCTTGGCTAGCTAGCTAATCTATGTCACATAACGTTCATTTCATTACTGAGCACATTTGTAACTTTGCTACTGGTTAGCTTTACCTACATTTGTACGCTAGTTGCTATACGGTTAGCGTGAATGTTAGGTTAGACCAAAATAACACATAATATACCGTTACAACGTTAATTGACATGCTAAAGCTAGCTTTAACGCAAAACATGGCTAACGCTACTCAGCCGAGCTGATAATTAATCATTAACGTTGGCTGGATCAATTGAAAATATGCTCGGCTTGTGTTGTTTTACACCCACGGTCTATAAGGTTATGTGTTGCACATAGCTAATGCTTTCTTGTATAAATATATACTCTTACCACATGTTAGCTAGATAATTGACTAGCTAGCTAACTAACTATTAACATTACTGCTAACTAACTAACGGCCAACTGTTTAACAA
The DNA here is from genome assembly GCA_032191485.1 of Leptoclinus maculatus. Lineage (NCBI taxonomy): Eukaryota > Metazoa > Chordata > Actinopteri > Perciformes > Stichaeidae > Leptoclinus > Leptoclinus maculatus. The sequence continues at coordinate 21,422,800 of JAVDOI010000007.1, read as the reverse complement.
CTAGCGTTAACTGTAGGAGGTAGTTCAGGGCAGATCTAATCCTTAAACATGTCTGATGTCTAAGAGATTCATTTAACTTTGAGGATCCAAAAGATCATGTTTTCATTCTGTCAGGTGTAGAAAACTGTCAGTTTCTTACTGGAATCCATATTGGAGACTGCCTGCTGATGTTTGTGGAGTGAACTGCTTATTGGAATCATCTATTAGGTATGACTGATTTTGTGCATCTCTATTAATATATACACCAATGTTATTTACAATCGGTAGACTTCAACTTGCAACTCTCACATACTTCATAGGTCAACGGTTCAAAGTGAAGGCTGGGCCTATAGCTGCACTCACAGTGTACCTTGAAACTTCTCTTGATCATGAAGTCTTAAACACAAACAGTTCTCAGAAACACACATACTGACAACACTTTGAGCTGTTAGAGTAAAGCCATCTCATGATCATGAGTACATAAAGGCAGTGCTAATTTCTATATCACATTTTAACCTGAAATTTCAATGTTGCTATCCTAGATAGACATTCACATACACACCACTGTACATACTAGTATCTTATTTACAGACTTTTCTGTCTTGCTAAAGTTTAACCTATGCTTGCATCATCAGATGCAAATGTTAATGACTAGAGTCTTGTACAACATTAACATAACTTAGTCAATTATTATTGTGTATTTATGTAGGCCTGCCATACTATCACATTCATGAGAGATAGTCCTGTTCTATCTTTCATTAAACCCGATGACAGTTCCAACCCTACATGGCTGAGCACCAGTCAGCTGAGCCTGCTGTATCTTCATTACTATTGCAATTGTCAGTGTATCCATGCTGTCGTATGAATACAAACTGAGCTTGATTACTGATTTATTTGTCTTTGTCTTGGCTCTTAGAAAGAGATCAGGCTCTGAAGTCAAGGAGCATGGTGATGGGAGAAGTCACCTGGCTGTGGTGGCCTGTGGCCCCCGGCTAGAGGAGACTCTTGCCATGTTGAAGTCTGCTGTTCTCTTCAGCAGAAAGCCTCTGCACTTTTACATCTTTGCTGAGGACGATCTACAGGACCACTTCAGAAATGCTGTAAGTGTCTTCCCCCACAACACCAGGGCTTGCATGTACTTGTGTATTCATGTTCAGGTTTTACATAGATTCTTAAAGCAATAGCCCATTATGACTGTGTCTTATGCCATTGTCAGAGAATCACATTAAGAAGGCCTTATTGCAACCATTGCACACTTTGTGCAACTCAAGTCAAAATCTTACATGTGGATATTGTTGATGTAAAACATTTCTTTGTGCTATCTTTTCTTAAAGCTGGACTCCTGGCCCAGGACAGTTCAGACCAAGTTTAACTACACCATCTACCCCATCACTTTTCCCAATGCGAATGCGAAAGAGTGGAAGAAGCTCTTCAAACCTTGTGCCTCCCAGAGGCTCTTCCTGCCAGTAGGTCTAGACTCATCCTTCCTGCGTATAGCTTGTAACAATAACACATTTAGCAACATTGGCTCATGAGCTTTTTATATTCTGTTTTCCAGCTGATTCTGAAGGAGGTGGATTCTTTGCTCTACGTGGACACAGATATCATTTTTCTGCAGCCAGTAGAGGACATCTGGGCCCTTCTTTCTCAGTTCAATTCAAGCCACTTAGCGGCCATGGCTCCAGAGCACGAGGAGCCACGCATCGGCTGGTACAACCGCTTTGCCCGCCACCCTTACTATGGCAAGACCGGCATCAACTCAGGGGTCATGCTCATGAACATGACGCGCCTCAGGGAGAAATCTTTTAAGGTAATGTGCAGGAAGTTGTTGTTTTTTGTGTGTGTGTGTGTCTGTGTGTGTGTGTGTGTAGTGCAATCATTGTTACATTCTGAATTTCGACCGTTTGGGGATCCCCAAGAACCCCCAAGAAAATTTGAAGCTGTTTGACTTAAAACTATGCAATTTCTCCCTGTAATTATTATTATTATTATAGATAACTATAGAAATCTTGCTATAGTTTAATTATTATTTCATTATTTTCACATATAACAGCTTTCATCTGAACATTTAATCCTTCAGTAAAATCATATTGTGTATATAATCAAAAGAGCAGATTAAGAACACTTTTAAATAATGTTTCATTTATTATATTTATTCACAAATAACACAGTTTTGGTGAACAGTTCACTAATTATTTTACAAAAGGACGTGGACATCCTATCCCTAAACTACAGCACCATCGTTCTCACCCTCAGCATCCTTCTAAGCAGATGTGAAAAAGCATAATGTAAATGTCATAATGTCCAGGTCCACAGGCATGCTTATGAGAAATGTATACAAACACTACTACACATTTAATGTGGGCCGTGTCAAGGCTGGTAGGCGGATGTTTGTATTCTCATCTATGGAGTTCTATGATGTCGGCCTATTTTCAAACAACATCTCTACATTCAGTTAGTCATTGAGACGTCTTGAGATGTGTGAAATGTAAACGTTGTACAATAGTTGAGAATGCTGAAGGCTTCAGGAGTAGCTGTACCACCGAGACTGACCAGCTGAGGTCACTCTTGTAATGCCTTTCTAAACTGTCACAATGAGCATACTCGCTTGAAAGACAAAAAAAACCAGTTTCTTTGAGTTGATGTGAAGTGTTGACTAAGTGATTCATTGAGCAGAGTTGCTGTTTATGACTTCCTGATGCAAACTGGTATGAATGTTCTCTTGATTGCTGTATTTTCTCCTTCTAGAATGACATGACAACAGTTGCACTGAAGTGGGAGGAAATTCTTATGCCCCTTTATCAGAAGTATAAACTCAACATCACCTGGGGGGACCAGGACCTTCTTAATATCATATTTCACCATAATCCAGGTTTGTGCAATCACATAACTGCATAATGTTTTGTCATGACTCTTAAATTCCGGTGAGTTAAAGGTCTGAACCTGTCTTGAATATATGATTGTATAGGTCTTAAAGTGAATGCTCTACTGTTGTGATGGTCATTCTTTGTTGTTTTCTTTGCTCTGAGGGAGAATTTAACCACAATCGAAATATAGTTTTTCCACCACGGTGTGAATTTACTCGAGCACATCCGTGAAGCGTGTCACTGTCTGCTTGTAGTCTCCACGATAACGGTCCTCGCGTGTCCACGATAACTCCGCTTCACTGCATAGGCGTAACACACAAATTTCCCCCTGGGGATGAATAAAGTATCCATCCATCATCTATCTATCTATCTTAAAAAACAAAAGTAACAACATGCTAGCACACATCAGATTTTTTGTTCTTGTGGTTAGCCTCCATCCACAAAAGAGCAGCCGGGACCAAAACTACTATTAATCCCTCAATCATGGGGCAAAGGTGGAGAGACTGTACGAGGTTAATTACCACCAGTTGATTACTATGATCCAATGATCTCAGCGTGCCCCTTGTGTAAAATAGCACTTGCTGCCTACAGGTATTGCAACATATCAGAAGAATGTCTCTTCTGTCTCTTGCTGTTCTACAGAGAGCCTGTATGTGTTTCCCTGCCAGTGGAACTACCGTCCAGACCACTGCATCTACGGCAGCAACTGTCAACAAGCTGATCGAGAAGGTGTCTTCATTCTCCACGGTAACAGGGGAGTTTACCACGACGACAAGCAGCCGGCTTTTCGAGCCGTCTACGAGGCCATCCGAAAGGTAGAGTCCGCCTCTAACAAGGAATCTGTGGTTCTACAGTCACATAAACAACGCAAGGGTTGTTGGTTAACAATCAACGTGTCTTGCAAAAATTCCTTAATTGAATGAAGTAGTTTTATTCTTTCAAAAGTTTTTATAAAGAGCATTCCAGACACAGTTAAGTGGATGACTTGATGTAAAGGGAAGTAATGTTTGAAAGGCTTTGTTTATTCTAGTGCGGATAGGAGTGATAAATGTGACCATAAATTTATATCACGGTATTTTTAGAGGTGACTGTATTATATCAGGATATTATAAAATTCAAAGGGAAACTCAACTCAAAACATTGATTCTACCAATTCTCCCTCTATTGGCAATGTGAGGGAACAAAAGCTGATGTTTTTTATTGGCTCCCAATAAGAATGAAGATGAGGTTTAGACCTGCACGTGTTTTGAAAGCGGTAGCCTTCCCCATAAATAGTGTAAATGTGATGTGATTCAATCCTAGTAGCCATGCTGTTGGTTTGAGTTGTGAGTGCATTTTATAACCTGGATTTCAGCAATAAGAAATGAGAATAACATTACACTTAAAATAATTTACATCATTGTAGATAGATAGATATACCAAACCCTGATATAACTTTTATATTCAAACCCACATGAAGAAAGAGTGGAGACTCCTTTGGACCAAAAGAAAAAGACACATGGACGGTGAGCAGCGCCGCTCGGCTCATCTAGAGCTTGTGCGGCCTGTTTTTTTTATCAGCAGAAATAGACCAAATGATCTGATAAGGGCTGGCAGTAGCAGCGCCAGGGCCGAAGTCTGTCTGTGTGGACATCGGGGCGGCGGCTTTGTGGCTGCCCCAACCTGCTAAAACGGACCGGCAGCAGCCTGGACACAACCGTACACATTATCAACTGTGTGGGAGTGATGCAGTTCATCAGGTGTTGCGAAATCCGTGTTGTGGCTGAGCGTGGCTACGTGGCAACTGTGATGAAACCAGTACACCGCCCACTCTTAAGTGAGGAGCAATCACTTCTATGCTTTCTCTCTGGTCCCTCTGTGTCTTGTGTCGGTCCAGACTATTTGGTGGTCATTGCATTATCAATAGGCACTCCAGGCCCCATTGCAGTGCTTAATCAATAGCCTGCTACACATTTCCGTCATCCTCTCTTAGCTCTCCCAAACCAGACAAATCAGCCCCGCCCTGCTTCGACCGCTTTAGATGTTGTCAGATAAAAGGCTCAAAGAAGATGAAGTGACGAAACGTAACAGCCAGTGAAATTGTGTTGCTCATTGATGTGCTTTTAAAAGTTTTTGGACATCAATGGAAGTCTTTGGCACAGAGCGATAAGCTTTTATCAGATTTAAGACACACAGATAATGCTTGTTAGTGGGAGCGATTCATTGTTGTTTTGGTCTTTTCATTGGATGTGTTGACAATAATCTCCACCCTCATGCCGTAATATCCTCCTCTTGGTTTTGTGCATAGACTTGGATCAGCTGGTGAGGCCTGGCTGCATCTTTACGCCTTCTGTAAACTCTAAACATTTCCCTTTTTTAAGTTGGTACGACGCCCTAAAGAGCGCTGCCAGTGCGTTGCTGGCTCTTGAAAATAAAGACAGAACTGGGATTAAAAAAAGAAGTTTGACATCTGTCAAATTTGACTTTGCGTTATTTATGCGTTTCCAGCATTCATAGCTTAAGAGTCCGCTGCACATCCGTCATCGATGAGGGAGCAAGTCAGCCGGAGAGAGCTCTCTGCTGCGTTGGCGGCTCGCCTTCGATCGGCTCTTGTTGATTTCAGCACACCGGTCAACATGCAGGCAGCGATCGGGGGAGTAAGGGAAGCCTCATTAGCTGGTCTCCATCCATTACCGCCACAGGGCCCAGCCTGGCCACTATCAGCGCGGGCAATGTTCTCAGCCATTAAGTAAACGAGCGGCCTTCATTACGGGGCACTCGGCCCTCATGCTTCCATCAGTCTCTCCGACAGCACAGACATACAGCATCCAAGACAGTAAATGCCAGACTCCACCTGGTTTTAGGAGGCGGAGGAGTGCTGCGGCTTGCCATTAGTAATCACAATACGAGTCCTGTATTAAATGAACAAGACCTTGTTGTACAATTAGCCTATTAGAAAAGAGCACGGTCTGACTGAAGAGCATTTCATCCCTTTGTTGCTCTGTTTTGTTGAAGCTTTTATCCGCGCTTCCTGTTGCTCCAGCTCCTCGGGCCCCCTCCCACTTTGTTCCCTCTCAGTCCTTGGAGGACCGCATCCTAAAGCCTGGAGCAGGCAATTCTGGAGGAAACTCTCATTTCCATCCCACCAAGAGCTCCTTAGTCAGCCTCAGTTCTCCCAGCCAGCAGAGGAGCTTGCAATAAAGAGCGCTACCATTACGCAGCCAAGCCCACAGAAGAGTTGTAAAATTTTTTAGTGCTGATGCTAGTTTGAGACATCGTGATGGCTGTGTGGACAAAGCACCCGCAGCATCCACATAAAAATCGATAGGCGGCTGTTAATGGTGCTTTATTGCCTGTTGCAGTATATGAAAGATAATAAAGAAAGTGCGCCTTGACTTACCTAATGTTTGGCCAAACTGGAGTCAAATGAGATGCTGTAAAATAGTGATTTCTTCTTATTTACTAGTGCAGTAAAACAATGGCGTGCCTCCATATGAAAACAAAAAGGCCTGCGTCCTTATTTTCATACTGTACGTGACAAAAGCCGTCGCTGCTTATATTAACCGGCTTAAGGGCTGGAAGTTTTATCTTTGCTGTTCACTTGGCGACACAGAAGCAGTCAATAATGAAGCATATCTGGAATGCTGCAGCTGTAGCTCCCACCCAATGCGGTTACGCCTTACTGAGCCCATTCTTGTATGGTTGTAGTAACAGATATTCATCATCCAAACACACTCTGAATTGACAGTTATGAATCAAATGCAGAATGTTGTTGTCTTTGGAAGTGACAGTGATAAATGTGGCCCTTCAGTTTTTTTTTGCGATTTGAATGCAGCTCTCATTGTCCCATCATGGCTGCCACAGCACGCAACAGGTATATAATGTAACACACACCAACACACGTTGAGTCTCTTATGAGTAATGTCGGGAGAAGAGCTGAAATCAAAGACGCATAACTGTGGATGTGCAAAGCTGTGATCTTTATTCTGAAACGAGGAACTATTAATACATGCACACTTTTCTTTTTTGTTGTCTTCCTCACAGTACACATTCGGTGAGAACATGGAGACCTCACTGCTTCAGCCGCTGGAAGCATCGCTGCAGACCACCACGGACACCTACTGTGGAAGAGCCAGTCACCTGTTTACGAAGAAGTTAAAACAGAGCGTCGTGTCTGTTCAACGAGATGTCGCACGGAGAAGATGATCAGGGCAGCGCAGATATCACGACGTGTGGAAGCAGAGTCTTGGATGTAAGACAATCCTGTGGTAGAGTCACAAGTCCGTCTCCACCACAGACTGGAGACGATCGCTCTGGTTCCGTTTCTAGAACTAGGTGGAAAGAATTATAGAGTTTTAAAAAATAAAACGACATAGAAGAGCCAATCCTCATGTTGGGACGGTGACATGCAGAGGTTGTGTGTCTAACACATGCACAGAGTGGTTGTTGCTGCAGCTGGGGTAAGCCTGTGCTAAGAAGCAGGATTTTAGGGTTTTGAGAGGTAACTTCACGGCGGCTCCGCAGCAGGTTATGGTCGAGGTAAGAGATCGACTTGTTTAAAAGCACCGCCTCCTGACCAATCGCAGCCTGGCGAACGGATCGTGAGATAATATTATACAAAGAAGTTAAAGTCCTAATCCAGGGTGAAAGCAACACATATTTAACTGCCAAAAGCAGGAAGGAAAGCTGGCACAAAATCTGTGTAAATGTAAAGGTTCATAATATCACTGCCTCATCTAGACCAATATCTTAGCCTCATTCTTTCTGCTTCAACCCCGGCAGCGTGAAACGGACTTCAAAGCAAAAAAATGTAATAAAAAAATAGGCTATAATAATTGAAAGACTTTAGTAGACTTCTTCTAGTACATCTTGTAAGTCGGGCTGTACTGAATAGATTGAAGCTTCATTCACAACGTTGACATTCGAATTGGATAAAGATTAGACTGCACTAATATCAGGCTTATTAGTATTATACTATTTGTAATATTCATGCTATTTTTTTTTATGTGCTCTAAGTGCGTTTCTCAACTCCAGGGTTGCAGCTGCTAAAATAAGGCCATCATTTCCCCAAGGGGGCGAATAAAGTATCTTCTGTTCTGAAAGACTACATCTAAGCCACACAATCGTTTAATAGAATACACAGATGTGATATAGTCCGATCTACTCGTGCTCTAGATGGGGCCGTGATATTGTAAACCGACTAATTTATGCTTTCACACAGTCAGCTTGTTCATGATTGGTCATATGCTGCAAACACCGGCCCGTTTATGTGACCGCACTCATAGCCTCATATGAGAAACCCTGGGATGAGCTTCGTAGGACCGTTTAGCTGGATCACAGTTGTTAGGCTTAGTTAAGCCAGACAACCAAAAGATACCCTGTTGAACTTGCTTTGTAGTACAGGCCTCTGCTCTGCTAATATAACACACACACACACACACACACAGACGGTTCACAGCTCCAGATTGTGAGTCACGGTCGAGGTTTTATTCCTCCAGAATTTCGACCAATGGCAGCGCGTTCTACACCACGTGGCCCTCCGATACGTCCCCCGTGCATGTAAATAGATGACTGTAGTTCAACTTTACTTTGCTGTACCTTTTGGTAGGCGTCTGTGGAGACATCGAGCTGGATGACTCGGGTCAACACTGGACCGTCGTCCGTTTACAAACTGCGTATCAAGATTAGTAATGGTGAAGGGTAATCTGTGGAACAGGTTATGTTTGTTTTATGTTGGTACTTATCGTATCCGGTGAACACACAATCGGGTCACAAATGCTTCCTCCCCATGGTGGAAAATGCACTGACACTTTTGAGAAAGAACCTACAATCACGTTGTTGTTTCAGGTCTTATGGAAAAAAGCAGCACAGCAGGGTACTTAAATATGTATATTTTATTAGAGCTGTTTTAATATAATTTTGCATACAGGTTTTGTACTAGTGTTTTTGTCACTGCAGTATATATTGGAAAAAAAGGGTTATTGTTAGTTTTACAGCAATTCTCTTGTTTTTTTTAGTGAAGGAAACAGATGCTCATTAAGAATACTTTAAAGTTGTATTCATTATTGTTGGACATCTGTGACAGGAAGCACTTTTGATGTCTACCTTGTAACTGTAACATGAGGCTATCGTTTCATATTCTGTGGTATGGGAGTTTGTCAAAGAATTGTTTACTGTACACTGTATTAGCGTTTTAAGTATTTTCAGTAACTGCCAATATGAACATAATATTATAACTGGAACAATGTCATAGAGAGCAGTTAGGTCATGAAATCTGCTCCAAGACAGGTTTAGCAAAAAGTTTCTCTTTTGATTTGAGACATTGGGGATTGTAACATATCACAAAATCATATCTGTGATTTGAATGTTTCACTGAAAACCAGCACAGACATTCAAGTGTATATCAAATGTATGGGAAATAAATATTTGTATCAAAAAGCATTTCCAATGGTGTATGAAATACACTTGTGATAAGTTTGAATTTTTAAATGTGACGCAGCTTTTAAGTATGTTATATGGTGGAAAAAAGTAAGGAATTACAAAAATTAGCTCTTTGTAGTAGGGCTAATTAATTCTGGTCTAACTGAGTTTATTACATTTTATCTTGTATTCTTATTAAGCCGTCTGCACCAGCCTCCATAACCACCTTACATAAACTACACTCGTTGCCAACTCACACCAAGCGAAACCTATAGTCCCGGAAGGAAGCAGCAAGCTAAAAATAAGGGATTAACATGCGAGTGTGAAGCCTTCAGAAAGTGTTGTTAGATGGCCTGAAAAAGAAGCTGATGTGTCTGGGTCAGTAGCCTCTGGCTCTTCATCTCACAAGTCAGATTGACAGACGTGCCTGGAATAGCCAATCGATGTGCATGATGAATTTAAAGTGGTCACTAGTCTAAGAAGCTGTTAGATGTTTGCATTTCTCTTTCTGAGAAATGACCCACGTGTGGGAAAACATTTTCTATATTTTAAGATTTGCATAACAGCTTTTAGTTGTGTTGTAAGCTAATTAACATGGCTATAAGACAGGCTTATGAGTTGGCTCTGGTTCATATATTTAATAGAGAACCATCTGTGATAGACGCTCTTGGTACTACTTTGTTAGTGTCTTTTAGGGGTTAAGGAGCGCTTATGTTGGTTTGCTGAGTGAGCAAAAAAACACGGGGTCAATTTATTTCTGCCACGATCCTGTGGTTATACCTTTGTAGAGAAATATTCAATGGCATTATTGACCTCCATCAAACACAACCCTTAGTAAGATGGATGTTTACAACTTCAATATGCGAAGCATATTGCGTTTTTTAAGGGGAAAGGCTAATGCTACTACTGCCTGGTTTCACTCCCCTGAGTATAATGGTGATGGAGGTCTCGTTCTCTTTCGGTCTAACAGGAACTGCCGATAGATTATTCATGTTATTGCTTGCACCACTTGGCCTCCGTAATGTTCGATAGCAATTTAAAGCTCAGGCATAAATTAAAACAGTCGGAGGCAAATGGGCCCCAACACAAAGTAAAAGGGGTCACAAAGTAAGGATTATGCAATATTAGGCCGTGCAAGTCATCAACATCCTCTTAACATGTTTGGCAGATTGCATTACAACTAGGGCCAGATGTAGAAATGACAAAAAAAACGATGCATACACCATGTCGCATTCATAAACTAGAATGTAGTCCACTGAGGATGTGTCTGCAGACCATGCATACACACAGTTTTCTACAAGAGATGAATTATACGGAAACATCTGCAATAACTTCATTTTTACGGCTTTTGGGGCAGCAGAAACAAAAAGTGATCATTGACATATCACCTTTTAAGTAGCAAACAGCTTCCAGTTTACACATCCAGCACTTACACAACATTATCAATAATTTAGAGTCGTGTTTCTGGCCATCTCCTTTCAGCTCTGTTTTTTAGTCTCTATACCATCTCCTGAAAGAAATATCTGGTTCTGGTTCCACTATGTTCCCCAGCTCTGTGACCATCTGATGTTTGGTGGTGAGCAGGTAGTGCCCAGTAGGTATTCAGAGCTTGTTATTTCTATGAACTGCAGCTTGCTGCAGGTGAAAACTACATCATGCGAGTGGTGCGAGTGAACCAAAACAGCTGGACAGCCAAACAATGAGCTGAAACTCGAAACAAAGCTTTGTAAAACTGAGGGGAGTATGTAATCTTTTAGCTCTATTGTGTGAGATTGCTCTTGTGTGCATGCGACTACTAATCTTGCATAATGCTCCACCAAACCTGCATGCTCAAGGACCTCTTGCAGTGACTCACATCTTCCCAAAACACCTTTGATACTGCCATCGACTGAACTGCTGACTCCTTACTCACTACTCTGTCAGTGATGACACAGCTATAACCCCAGCAGCTACTCTGCGTCACAGTAAGGGGAAACCAGTAGTGGTCACAGACGCTCTCCAAGGCCTGCAGTCCTTCAAAATGACAGAAGACTTTTGGATTTTACGACATTGTTAAAAGAAGAATTTCAAAAGGGTGGATAATATTTGGTTAACAGAATCTCTGCTGTATGTCTTAGTGGAAAACTGTCAGCCCACTTCTATTGTTTTGGACGATGTGTTCGGCTATCAGCTAACAGCTACCGGACTGCACATTGCAGTTGACTTTATTGCGGCAGCTCAGCCAGAGGCAGTTATTCCTTGACTTTTTATTGGGCATCAACTTCACATTTACACACCTATTGTCAAAAGATAGACTTGAAGCGTTCAAAGTCTGGGTAACGCGCCCGTGAGACGGAGCTGAGACAGCCCCTGCAGCCGGTGCAGACATCTGCATAGATCAAGATGAGTGCCTATCTTTTGTGTGAGATGTGCGAGTGAAAAACACATCTGACACACTTTGCGGTCTAGACGGGGTTAACCCATTGAGGATTGTGTTCATTCTATCACACAATACAGCGCAGCGCTAGAATGTCTGCCTAGCGCTTGAATGCCTTTGTCAACCAATTTGCTGTCTACATCTGTGTCTATCCAAAATGTCATCACTTCATCATTTTATCCTATTAGACATTTGTGTGAAATTGTCATAATTAGCATATTAAATCTTGAGTTATGGACAGAATTATATTATGTGAGGCAAAAAGTGACCAAATTCTAATCAATTCATCATTGAGTCCAAGTGGATGTTTGTGATGTAATGAAATTCCCTCCAGGCGTTCCTGAGATATCGCTTTTATAAGAATGGGATGGACGTGAGGTCACAGGGACCTTGATTTTTGACCACCAAAATCAAATCAGTTCATCTTTGATTCCAAGTGGACATTTGTGCCAAATTTTAAGAATTTAACTCGAGGTGTTCCTGAGATATCGTGTTTATGAGAATGAAACAAACGTTGCACAGAAAGACTACTCAAACATGATGCCGGCGGCTGTCATAGTACAGTATGTCATGAAGAATGCATAATATAGTCTGTATGAAAAAATTGTTGTATAGTATTGTATTATAAATGTGAAAAAAGTCACAGTATAGTATGTCATGAATCTCATAAAAGACAAACTATAGTATGTCAAATAAATGTCAGAAAAAGTCAGAAAAATGTCAAAGAAAGGTATAGTAGTATACTATGTCATACTAAATGTCTTAAAGAAAGGTATAGTAGTATACTATGTCATACTAAATGTCTTAAAGAAAGGTATAGTAGTATACTATGTCATACTAAATGTCTTAATTAAAGAAAGGTATAATAGTATACTATGTCATACTAAATGTCTTAAAGAAAGGTATAGTAGTATATGTCATACTAAATGTCTTAAAGAAAGGTATAGTAGTATATGTCATACTAAATGTCTTAAAGAAAGGTATAGTAGTATACTATGTCATACTAAATGTCTTAAAGAAAGGTATAGTAGTATATGTCATACTAAATGTCTTAAAGAAAGGTATAGTAGTATATGTCATACTAAATGTCTTAAAGAAAGGTATAGTAGTATACTATGTCATACTAAATGTCTTAAAGAAAGGTATAGTAGTATATGTCATACTAAATGTCTTAAAGAAAGGTATAGTAGTATATGTCATACTAAATGTCTTAAAGAAAGGTATAGTAGTATACTATGTCATACTAAATGTCTTAAAGAAAGGTATAGTAGTATACTATGTCATACTAAATGTCTTAAAGAAAGGTATAGTAGTATATGTCATACTAAATGTCTTAAAAATGCATAGTATAGTATGTCGTTAAAAATGTTTTAAACATTGTGAAAATATTCATAGTATAGTACATATAATGTTGTGTAAAGTGTTCTGTTGTTCAGGTGCAGCTCCATGACGACTGATTGAAGGCATCGATGTGAATATGTGGGTTAGGTCCAAGAAGTTGACTCCTTGGCTCCTTGACAAATTCCAAACCCAAGACCAGCTTTTTGTATTCCCTTGTTTTGTCCTTAAATTTGTCAATAAATGTTGCATTTTTTAAATGTTTAATCTATCCTGGTGTTGTGTCCCTCTTTATGTTGCAGTGTGGAGACAGTCGAAACAGTAAAGTATATTATAAAATGTCATGAAAAGTCATAGTTTAGTATGAAAAAAAGGCATATTATAGTATGTCATAAAAATGTCATGACAAGATCATAAAATGTCCAAAAATAAGTCATAGTATGTCGAAATAAAAATCATTATAGTATGTTAAAAAAGGTTATAAAAAATCTAAATATAGTGTGTCAAAAACATGTCATAAGAAGTTATAGTATAGTTTGCTGAAAACAATTCATTACATTTTATATTGAGTAAAAAGTCATACTATAATAAGTTGAAAAAAAATGAAAATTAGTCATATTATAATATGACAAAAAAGAGTCACAGTAAAGGGTCCTAAGCCGGTATTGAACCCAGGCCATCAAAATATTTACTTTTACTAAATGGCACATGCAAGAGGACATGTCACGTTGAAAATCACTCATATTACAGTGATTGGAGATAAGGTAAGAAAGACTTCATAAAAAGTCAAAATATAGAATCTAAAAAAAGTCATAAAAAGTCATAGTACAGTATGTTGGAAAAAAAGTGGTAAAAAGTCAAAATATAGAATGTCGAAAAAACTTCATAAATAGTTATTGTATAGTATGTACAATAATTCATTGTATTATATTTTGAAAAAAATCATAGTATAGTCTGTCGGAAAAAGTCATACAAATTCAAAATATAGAAGGTTGAAACAACATCATAAAATGTTACAGTATAGTATGTCAAAAAAAGTCACAGTAAAGTTTGTTGAAAAAAGTCATAAAAAGTCAAGATATAGTATGTCAAAAAAACGTAATAAAGAGTCATACTATAGTATGTCCAAAGAAAAATCATAATATATTAGTGAAAAAAAAGTCATAGAATATTGAAGAAGTCATAAAAAGAACATCATGAATAGTGTTTGTAAAGTATGTAAAAAACAATTAAATCTAATATATTTTGAAGGTTATAGTATAGTATTTCGAAGTCTTAAAAAGTCAAAATATCGTATGTCGAAAAAAAAGTCATAGTATCATTTTTTGAAAAAATCGTTTTTTGAAAAAAAATGTCATAATATAGTATTACCTAAAAAATGTCATAAAAAGTCAAAGGATAGTTTGTCATAAAAAGTGAAAATGTTCATTGTATAGTAAATAACAAAGTAATTGTGTAGTGAATCATAAAAATATTTTGTCTTAAAAAGTCATTTAAAGTCTTAGTATAGTATGTCAGAACATGCTGCCATTAGTGCAACTAAAAAGTGATAATATTGTTACGGGTCTAAACAGTCAAAGTAAACTATGTCATAAACTAGAATTACCACCTCAACCAACAAGTCAATTTGTAGTTTACATCCATGATCGTCCAAAATGTTGTCACTTCAGATATTCAGATATTTGTGTGAAATTGTCATAATTATCATCGGGATTCTTTATTTAAGGTAAAAAAAAAATGTTTTGTGAGGTCACAGTGGCCGCGACCTTTGACCTTTTACCACCGATTCTAATCGGTCCAAGTAAACATTTAGTCAAGACGTGAACCTGCAGTGAGTCGTGTATCTCGTTGGTTTGATTAACTGAGCAAAGTGACAAAACAGAGCGGGGATGAGAATAAAGTAAGAAGTTAATCACAGATGAACAGACCAGGTACAATCTGTTTCCCCCGAGAGCATCCATCTCTCTGCTCTCTGCCTCTCCTGCTGCAGAAGGATATCATTTAACTAGTGAACATTTTGATCAATAATACATTTGCCTGCACTGCTGAGACAGGTATTTTGTGCTGATATGTCAGGGGTTAATAAAAATTAATGTAATTTACCGCTAGGCATTAGCCATGCATGGGAGAAGTGAATTTGCCACTGTAAGCAGAACCAGATAAGAAATATGCATATGGAAATGAAATGAAATCGTTAGTTCAGTGCCAATGGTAAAGTATGGATATCATCCTGTCACTTTACAATTATTGATAGACTGTAATGGAAACCTAATTTCAGTTTAACTTTATTGGAACAAGATTAAGAGAATACAGTCCCGCTAGGCACAGCAATGCTTTAGTAAGCAGGGCAAAATACAAACAAATCTCAAAACTCAATGCTAGTATGTTAATGTTTACGTTACAAGCACCAGACCTAGAGGAAATCTGGACCGGCAGCAAAGGATCCCGTCATGCTCAGGCCAAAGCTTGCTTAATTCTGACCTGACTAGCGATGTTCGCCCTAATGGATCCACAGCCGCACCAATGCATGTATTACCTTGATACGGCGTCGGACAAATAACAATCATGACGTGCCAATGATGCTAGAAGACAAGTCAACGTATCAAGATCAAGGTATTACAATTCGTCCTGAGGGGGGGGGGTAACAAGGATTTCTGTGCTACATTTCGGGGCAATCCTGGATCTACTTTTCTAAACTTGCAAGTCAAATCCTATCCGAGCTAATTATTTGTTACCTCTTCCTCAAAGAACAGAAGGTAAACCAGATTAATGACACACAGCCTTGCAGCGAACACTGTGTGGATCAATGTTTCAACAAATAATCCATACCCCGGGCACCCGCGGGTGGCGCCTCCACTCCTCTCACTCAACATGTCATAAACAACAGCTCAAAGAGCTTCCACATTGACCCCCAAGGGCTCTTGCCTCCGCTGCCGTCACATACAAGATAGCGCGGCATGTTTTATAGATGCATAACATTCAAACACACAAAAATAAGGACGTTATTATTCAGTCTCACTCTTATATTGGCTTTTTATGACCCAGTTGGAGCAAATGTCATTGAGATTGAGCATTCAAAATGCACAAGTAATACCATCTGTATTACCACTCATAAAAGAGGGTATCAATCACTTGAACTGACCTTTTTCTCCCCCTTATAAAGTGTCTCATCAATGAGCCACATCCCAGTGCCTGAGGGCTAAAGGACTATTGGTTGAAATCAATGCAATGCCAAGTATTGTTAGTGAACAATATGCCCCATGATTCAATATTCCGCACTTTCTTGATTGCATTGTAGACACCACTGACAAGCAGCATTAATGGGCCGAGCATGTGATTCATGGTAACTGATTGACTTCACAGGCTATTACGGGCATCCACTTTCATGCACCAGCATGACAGCAGCATCAGTGGCCGTAAATTGTCTGTGACTTGGCCAAATGCCAAGAATGTGTGTGTGTCGTCAGCTTGCATGCGAATTAAGGCATGGTTATTTCTATGTGGGTGACTGTTGACTTTTGGAAGGCATGCCAAAGACACAGGGCTTTGGCTCACAGTTTTGCTTTGTTTACTGAAGCCCTCCTGGACCTCCTGTAGCCTATATGACTTTCTCTCACCACAATGACTTCAATTTTTACTATTTGCCATTTCCTGTTTTGATCCAAGTTGCTTTAATTGCTTAATAATTACAGTGACCTGAGTAAACTTTGTTCTGTACTCTTGTTTTTCATATCAGTTTTCTTTTTCCCCTTCATCTTTTCCGTCCCACGAGTCCTCGACCTCACATACTTGTAGGTCATTTAATTGTCTTCCACATCCCTCCTTCACTGGCATTTCCTAATGAATGTAGCGTCCCTGGGCCCGCACACACAGAGGTTGCTTCATTGACTATTGGAGCAGCTCGACCCGTGTGTGGAACCTTTAATTGTTTTTTCCCAGAGTCTGACAGCCGTCGACACATGATGGATTTGCCACGGCATTTGTCTCTGACACGGAAAAAAAGGACAGTCCTTGTATACCTTGAAAACATTCATGGTCAAATGAGAACTTCTGCAAAATGCGGCTAATACAAACAGATTTTTTAATGGGTGGATTTCCGAGCTTGGTTTTAGAGGGGAGAAGTGTTTCTCATTTGGAGTTGAAAGTATATTCAAAGGAAATCCCCAGGGCTAAATGGGCTGTTCCACAAACTCCATAATTTACCACAAGTCTCTCTCCACCTCGTGAACTGTTGGCTGTCATGGAAGTGTTAAATGAGCTGCGGTTTCTGGAAAAAAATTAACAACATAGACATGCCCCTCATGTGAAACCTATTATAAAAACCTAATCTCAAACTAATTTAGCATTCTATTTCTTGCACTCTAAAGCATTTGTAACACTGAAATAGATTAATCAGACGCATTACAGCAACAATGCAATTTAAGGTTACCAAGCTGCAAAATGCATAATAAGCTGTACGGTTTCAATGAAGGAATATAGCACAAATTGCTCCGAGAAAGCAATTTTTCAGACCCCTTTATTATTTCCAAGGGCGCTTTGACCACCAAAAACCCAGAGATGCTTCCTCATCAGAGCTCCTGTAAGTCATTATCATTATTTATGCATGCATGGAGCAACTGGGGGCCTAATTCCTCAGTGATATGATGGATAGTAGGTGAGTGTCGATTACACAAAAATACATTTTGAATGAAGCAGATGTTTTCTACAGTGAGCTATACCTTGAAATCCTTATTTCTTTTAAGAAGTACTTTTCAATTGGATTGTGGATGTTACAGTAGCTTCTTTTGTGTTCTGAGCCCGTAAACGAGCAGCATTATCACTTCCAAAGATATTCTGTGCTCTTACAGAGTCTTACCCAGAGAAAAGTGCCACTCCCAGATTATACTCAGATCCTGTAGTGAAGTACAACAACGTAAAAATACTCCATTACAAAGTCCTCTACTTAAGTTAATGTACAGAAGTATATTCAGACTAACTATCAAAGAAATGGTTCTGCAGAAAATGGCCCCTGTGACTGAAGCATTAGTATATACATCATTATCAAACTGTTAATAATTCAATTGTACTGTTTTAGTTGTCTGAGGTGGAGCTAGTTTTAATGTTCAGACATTTTTAGTCCAGTGGTTCCAAACCTCCAAAGCATCACACAATAAATCAGAGGGGTCATGAGATGATTGGAGTATGGAAGAAGGAAAGAAAACAACAAAACAAAGACAAAAAGTTCTGAATTATTGGATCATTTGACCTCTTTGGACCTTAGTCCAAGCCTTAAGTTAAAGAAATCCTCTGCGAGTCTCTTTTTTTTTTTAATGTCAAGGCAAAAAGGGGGTTTAATCTTAAGAAATGAATTATATTTTCTAAGCTTATTATATGTTTCTTTGTACACAATCTACATCAGAAAAGTATAACTAATAACTATCAGTCAAACAAATTTAGTGGAGTCGAACTTTCCACCAGCTGTTAGGACTCAATGCCAACTTGCCTCACCTGAAGGAATCCCGTTATGACTACCGATTAAATTCATTTATTAGTCCACCTACATCTTGTTCACGTTTCACAGTTCTGGTGTCACAGTATTATAGCCGGAACAATTGAACTCAACTGGCTTCCTCAGTAAATTGCAATTTGATAATAAAATAGCTTTTTTGTCCATTAAACATATCATATCAAAGATCAATTGTTATATGAATAGTAAAACATGAGTTTCAGCAGAAAAAAAGACATTACAGAAAGGTCAGAGTACTTTCAAATGGAGCAGCCATTAGTGCAACTGACAAGGAGAGAGGAAACGCTGCCTTTATTTAAGAAGTTGTCCATCATGGCTAGAGAATAATCAGATTTCAATTAAAGGGGGAAAATCTTGATTGTCATGGGACCCAGAGCGAGTCACTGGTATGTGTCTTAAGGGTCTGCCTTCACTCTATTTCATTATCTCCCTCCTGCATGCATGGATTTCCTTTTACCTTTACCCGGCAGCCATTCAATGTTCCGTTCACTCAATATTCTACCTATAGAAGTGTTGAAGAGGAATCAATTGAAGAGCGGTGATGTGGAGTCAATTCACAGTGAAACATTTACACTTGGTGCTCGAGAGTTTTTATAAATTGATTACTTGTATTGCAGTAACACCCTTCACTCTATGTGCACAATGTGAACTGTTCATGGGAAGTCTCAAAGTGTTATTTATTTAATTATAATAGCAGCTGGGAGGTTGTCTGACCCCATACCTAAGATATCAATGGGTCACTATTTGACACAAAACCAACAATTTAAGATCAATTATTTGTGCTTGGCCTCATTCCAGACATTAAGGGACGAAGCAATTCACAATCCATGAACAATTCTACGCAGAATGCAGGTCATATTTGACATTTTAAATATAGATTGGATTTCATTTGCAAAAAGGTTGCAGCTTTGTATAACACGTGAATGACAATTTAATAAGAAGATTAAGTTCTAAAGTTTTTAGATCACCGAGGTCTACCGTGTGACATCAGCTTTAATCCAGCAGGCTTCTCAAATGATTATCTCTACCACACACAAACGTTGGTGTGATAATCTTTTTGTGCCATTATTTTGGCTGGATTTACTGTATATCAAGGGGTTTAACTCATGTACTGTTAGAATAACAAATACATAATAATTGATGTCTCACTAAACGGCCGATGAGCCACGGAAGCAAAAAGCGGCATCATTCACTCAGCTCATCTAAAGTTTCCAAGGTTGAATGTGTGTAGGTATGTGGTTATTACAAAATGCCTGCGTCCCAGCGACCAACTATATACCAATAAATAAATAAATAGTAATAAAAAAACATTAGAAATGTTGGATAAACTGTTTGTCAGGATGAATCTGGATAGGGACAAGGAAAGAGCAGCACTTGATGGATATGATCACGCATACAGGTGACAAATAGTTCTCATTCTCTAGTTCTAATTAGAAGAGGAAACCTGACTGGTCCTAAATTAAATTAAATGCAAATTCATTGAAATACGGATTAAAGATGTACACATCACCTTCCAGCCCGAGCGGGCGTGTCGTGCGTTGTGACATGGCGGCACTCTCTCTGATTATGTATTACCTATAATATAGCAGCGTTTCCCTCAAATGCTTTTTCCGCTGCAGTCTTTCCTGCTCTGCTTTCTAATGAACAGCACTTTTTTGAGCACTAGAGCAGAAAGTCATAAAAGCATCATTTGGCTTCATGCAACCACTTTGAACCACCTTTCATTCCACTGCACTTTCCTTTAATTTCATTAGAAAATGTGTGAATGCGACAGGAAAGGAAATTTAAAGAAAAACTCTCCAACTATCTAGTTAACATCCGCGTGGTTTTTTATCAAATTAAAATCAGCACATGCCTTGTTCAGCAATAGATGCAGGTCTAAATCACCACGCATTCATCTCGAGCTATTCAAGGACCCTATCCATATTCCTAATTTAATTAACATTTCGGGGAGATGCCTTATCCTAATCCTAATTATACAGTCTGGCATTTATATGGCTCGTCCACAAAGAGCACTGTCCAATTTAATCTTCCACAGCACTTAGTGATTAATATTAGTCTATGTCCCTGACTCCGAGTGAAGGCTGTAATGCTACTCCACATGTTAAGAGCAATCATTCATATGATTGTTCTCTCCATCAGATCCACTGAAGGTGTGAAATGCAGAGAAGATTCAGCTGAGGTGAGGCCGGCGATAGACGGAGTCGGATGATAATCAACAGTGGAGGATTTAATATTATTTTAAACCTTGTGTGACATATATTTCTATCTTTCGTTGCATTTTGATTTCTTGGACTTTGCATTATTCATGAAGCCGCAAATGACTAGCTTGAGCACACCATCTCACATAAAGAGAGGAGATATATGCCCATAAGCAAATAGAGTTTAATATAGATTTAAGGTTAGAATTAACTGATAATGTAAAACTCTTAGCAATTGCATTCTCTTGACTATATCCCTCCAGCTGTGGCCCTCTGTCCACTTACCTTGTGCAATTATGTTGTGGAGGAAAAGAGGATCCACAAATTGTAAGACCTCTATTCCACCCGTGTTGCCTTCTGGGAATTTACCAATCTTGCCACAATGACTAAAAGCTATAATCCCTTCTACTTAAAATACTGTTGTTTTTGGCTCTGTTGTGACGGGGCTGGTTTACAGAAACCTCTCCTCTGCTCTCAATTGTCAGTGTGTGTCAATATTCTTACGGTGTTGGTGTCCCAGGAGAAATCCTCCCATCGGAGGCTACATCTCCTGTTTTTCCCCCACATACTCCTCCATTATACAGTGAATACAAACAACAAACACTCTCTCTGTTTTGCTTCTGGCCACTCGTGCAGTCTGTGACAACAACACGCATAGTGGTTGAATAGGAACTCTCCTCTGTTATTGTGAAACGACAGTACCTCGGGTATAGCACGGCAGATCTTTTTCAGCGCGTCATTGTGTTCACAGCGCGAGTCATCAGCTTGAGGATGCAGTGTGAGTAGGTTGTTTCCCACACGTGTAAAGTCCTCGGCCACATTCACATGCATATTCAAAAATGTCAATGCAATACGACGGTGTTGAGTAGCTGCTTCATCTCACTGTTGTTAGTGTGCAGAGGAAATACCATTGACTGACCATATAACACAACTGTGAATATAATATCTGATGTGATGGTGTCACACAGCACTGGCGGTTTTGACTGACAACCTTGATGTAGTTTTTCCTCTTCTTTCAGCTCTTCTCGAAAACTTGAAAAAGTTTACTGGAAAGGCTGGTATTATAGAACTCAAATAAACTCAAATCTACACACTCTTACTAACTTATTTTTCACTATAACAAAAAAGTTAGTAAATGTCAAAATATAGGTAACGGTTGGTGATGTTGTACATATTTCTTACTGTCAACAAATTCCATAAATTAAATTACACATATCCCCAAATGCATGTGGAAGGTGACCCGCACATCAAAGAGCTAACACCAATTGGCAGACAAACACACTTAATATCTGTGGGAAATGTAGAGTCTGCGATGCAGCTGACCTGCACGTGTTTGGGCTTTGAGACGGCATCCACGTGAAGAGGAGGTTTAACCTACACAAAGAAAAGATTCAATCAAACACAAGAGGGTTTTTCTGACAGCAAGGGGATAATTCTAATCACTGATTATTAGTTGCAATACCAGTAAAAGAGACATTATTGTGTGGATGCAACTTTTATAATTGGAAAGTGTTCATACCCCCTATATTTAATTTGCTGTAGCTCTTCACCCTCAACTGAAATGTCCAAGGTTTCAACAACAGACCTTTTGCTGCAATAAAGTCATTTCTCCTCATCTATTTATCCCACTATTAATCAATAGAAATACTGCCTTGTAGCAAGTAAGGAGCAAAGTCAAGCACTAAACTTCTCTAAAATGCCTTTTTTCTTTCTCTGGTACATGTGTGCAGCAAATGCTACAAATTCAAAGTAGAGATATGGTTATCTCTGTACAAATGCCTTCAAGCCAGAAAACCTTTTGTTGCTCTCTCTCTCTCAGTCATGCTCCAATGGGGATAGAAGCATGGTGAATGAATTTAAAAAAATCTCAACAGGAGACAAAACTGACATATTAAAGACAGAACCATTTAACGGCGGTGTGGAAAACCTGCGGAGAATGTGCATAAAACAATGAAGCCGCGAGCAAATGGCTCTCTTGAAAAAGGGTACATCGTGCAGAGGCGCTTGAGTATAATACTCAAGGTGGGAGCTCTTCATACAGCAGTCTCCTCTTCAACCTTTAACACTCACGCTGACTTTAAATACCCATGGCAATGAGCGCTGCAGAAGTCCCACAGACCACATTCCTACTAGAGCGCAAAGAAAGCTACCGAATGAATAATATTTGTAATCATCACCAGACTTTAATCTGATTTAAAATTGACTTCTGAAATATTAATTTTGCTTCTAATGTACTGGCTTAATGACCACACTAGTTAAATATTTACCAGCACGTATACAATGTTACAAGCAAAAGAATAATTAACAGAAAAGTATTTTATTAACTTAATACATTTCAGAATTGGATTAATTTCTCCATATATATACTGTATATGGTCTTACTATATATATATATATATATATATATATATATATATACACTGTATATATATATATTACAACACCACCACTAAATATGACCTCAATGCATACATATGATTGAATTAACACCACACAAAACAACACATTATGGGCATTATAAGAGTAGACCTATTATTGTGGGCTATAAGCCACTGAGTCTATAAGTGATTGCACTGTTCGTATAATCAGTCAGACATTGTTTTACCGCACTTATCTGTAGCTGACGAACTCTTGGAAAGCGCCTTCCAGCTCCTTGATGAGTTGATGGCAAACACCTGCCGTTCATTAGCTGCCTTCTGATTGGCTAGTTGCCGCCTGTCTGCCCATTTCTGTGTCTTGCCTGTAAAAACACTCAAACAATTCAAAAATAGCAACCACTGTAAGTATTATTACGTGGTCGTCGTCATATCCTCCCCATTTCCCCCAATAGAAAGTTATTCATCATTTTTGTTTTTAAGCTATGCTGTATAGTGAGTCATTAGCGAACTACGATACTGTGTCATATAGGCTATCCTTTTTAAGCATACGAGTGTGTAAGTCATGTATTTGATACATGCATTGATACTGTTTAATGTGAACATACACTTTTATATCTGTGAAAGGCGTTATTGTCCAGTCTTGTAAGTATTATGCACTGATCTCTGTACTGGTATTAGAGTATAGGCTTTGTAGTGACGTTGTATATTTTTGTATGCTTAGAAGAAATTGTATAAGTCATGCATTTATGATCAGTTATCTCTTAGACTTGACTGGTTTATGAACCAGTTCACTGAGCACTTAGTTTTTTGCATATGTTGTGGATTAATTAGACATTTCAGCATTAGAGGAAATCAATTTTCTCAATATTGAGAATTGTAATAATTACTTCTCCTTAAATACGTTTGTATTCCCCAGAGTTTAACTTGAATGGAATCACAACAACATAGAGGTCACAAAAGGTTAAAGCCTATTATTGATTAGAAAAGTAATTAACTTGAATGAGTCACGACAAGTACCTTAACCAACATCGGTCATGCTCAGATGAGACAGTGAACTCACTCTATAGAGCCATTTACCAGAACATGAAAGGAAGCTGTGGATAATGGACAGACAGATGGGCAAACATGAAGATCCAGTAATCACAAACAGGTTTTGGATGTTTTCCCTTTGACACCAAGTCCTTTTGAACTACAAGCATGCAGGCTCAAAGTCCCAATCAAACCTCTTCACATTGCAATTCATCTCAGCAGTAAGTTGTCTGTCACCAAAAAGAAGTTTCTGGATTATTTTTTTTTGACGTAAGGTCTCAGAAATGACTGATTTCAGTTGTTACTCATTTCAAAGGTGGCATACAGAATTAATGTCAGAAAGGTGTACAGATGTGCACTGTTTGTCAGTTAATTAGGTACACCTAGCTAAGTCTAATGCAGTCTAATACAACAGTTGTGCAATAAATCCTACCGTCATGGAGGCTGTAATGTTCAGCTTTTGCTGAAACTGATTGAACTGTTTTTGCAGGATGTTGTTTGTGAAGCTGGTGAATTGTCTTGAGTTATTCTTTATTCTACTATGTTGTCCTCTCCATTTATATTAGCGAGGGGTGGCTAAATAAATGAATAGAAACACCTCCTCTGCATAACAGTTCAACAGCACCACAAACTACACCTTCCAAATTGACCATACATTTGAATCACTGTTGTATTAGACTGCATTAGTTTTTGCTAGGTGTATCTAATAAACTGGAAACTCAGTGTAGGTGCTCTCAAACTGCAAGTCCCTTTTTTGGAGAAATAATTAGAAAAGAAATGGAGATATAATCACCTTCATGGATGAACTATGGCCAACTTTTGACTGAGATACTATTTAATCACATTTTAACTCCAGTCCATGTTCTCTGATTTCAATATGATGAGACTGACTTTCAAAATAAGATGGACAAATGTAGTTGTCTGTAGTTCGTACTGAATGCAGTAATAATGATGTGAAGTGTACCTCTCAATCGCCACTATTCCTCATTATTATATCTGGTAAGAGAATTACGATTTGGTCAGTAAAAGAATCCAGCTGATGTTCGCAGACAGTTTGACATTTGTGTCAGTATTTAGCGTAATGAGGGCCTGAACATCCTTATGGGTGGAGCAAGTTGTCCATTTGAGGCCTGTCACACTACAGTTATATGTCCGGTATATTTCCTACTTCCAAAATATAACAATGTCCACCAAATGGCATACAATTACGAGGCTGTCTATAGTGTGGGCATTTAATGACTTTTGTTATACTACATTCTGCCCAAAAACACTCAGGGCTAAGATTTGCATCACAGCAGCTGTGCTTTCCTGTTGTTGGTGGATCGCACCAATTATCTCTTAGACCACATAAGAAGGGGTCCGTGATCCTTTACATGCTTGCTTCTGACTTGGCTGACATATCAGAACAACAGGTATAAGACTCCAATTACTCCTCTCTGCAATAAAAAACAACCTTAAACCTATTAAGTTCACCTCTTAATGCCCAAGAAGAGAGGTACAACAAAATCAGCTAGCAATTTGCATTTAGATTGTGCTTTCATAAAATGTGAATGAGCTTGCCATGGAAAGAGCTAATCCAGCCGCTGTGTTCCAGCTAAGTAAGATCTCTGTAGAAGGCCGTGGGAGCAGGCCTCTCTGCTGGCAGACCCTCCAGTTGTAAACACCCAAGTAAATGTTCCGTTGATCCAAGGCCTGACGGATTTAAACACTTTACCACAGAACTTAAATTAACTCCATGAATATTTATTAAGGTCAACTGCTGGATATTAATTCAAAACAAACAATTGCTATCTTTGTACTGCAGTTGAGAGATTAAATGTGGTATGGTAGGATATTTCAGATTGGGATGTTTTCAAACTGTATAACTCAATCCACTCTACAATTCATGTTGAGCTGCTTCACTCCTAGTCCCGTATGACTCATAATGCTTCTTCATTCTAGATCAACTGCTTCGCCGTGTGTCTGAAAACAGGACTATAGACTCGTGCTGCAGATAAGATAAAAAAACTCTTTCATTGCTTCTGTATCACGGGGTTCTATTCAGTCCCCCCTCGGAGGTGGGACTCTTTTATTAGATGTATCGATGAAAGCAGCTCTGGCAATCAAGTCACATAGACCTCGCCATTCATTTTCATTATCTGCTCGTATTTTTTCTGCGGGCTTCACGGGGCTGGAGAGGAGCAGACCATCTGCGAGGCCCACAGTGGAATCATCATTGCTACCTTTCAAAGGATTTCCACTCTAACACTTTGCTCATTTTATCTGATGCATCGTGCCTCTTTCAATGCACACAGATATCAAAGCAGAGAGAGAGTTTGTTGTCGTGCGGGTTTCAGATGATCAAATCCTTCATATTACCATATTTACTTAAGCACACCTACCTAGATGTCAGATGTGACCGTGTTATTGTCTGAGCTTTATTGCACTGCCTATCTGTCTCATTACATCCTGCTATCGGAGTAATTTGACAGAGAATGTATTTGAAAAAGATTAGCTTCTTACAGACAATGGTGTTCCTGCATATTCTACTTCAGACATGTGTTCCCTGCTCTTTTCGCCTGCTGGGCTTTCTGAATATGAATAGACAGGTTGAATGAAATGATGATATCTTTGAATAGTGCCTCTGTCTGAGAGCCACGGCTGACGACAAATGATACCGCATCCCCTCATCAAAAGGCTCATTATTCCAGACAATTTCAGTACATTCATTATTTGCAGCGTATTTTCATTCCCTCGCTTATTCCTTGTTGTAAGGGGGTATCGTTCGGCTGTCTTGCAGTCAGCAAAAATAGTGTCAGACCTAATCACGAGGGCCTTTAATATTTCTCTTTCATCCACAGTCAACAAACCCAGTTCAGAGGCTTCTAATGGGATAATGGTGTTGTAATAGGCTCTACCCACAGAGTAGTTCCTCCGCATCATTCTCACAAAGATTGAATAACAGCGCGAGGAGTAAGTATCTATGAGAAGTTCATTATCACTGCTCCATGCAAGGCATATTTATCTGTAAAAGCCCAAATGTGTATAGATGCTCTTATTGAGCTTTGAGGTGCACATGAAGGGGAATATAGCTGTGTGTTAAATACGCATAAAAGCACATTCTTTGCAATATCTGAAAATGAATTCAGTAATAGAAGATAGTAATGGGTAACTGGACATTTTCAGTGACCTATTTTAAAACACTTTTTTTTTGCTTTTGGTGATGACGGATTTGAAACAAATGCAAATGTATGTAGTAAAAACTAGCAACCCACACACACACTGACAGTAAAACGTTCCTCTTCTTGTGACTGCCAATAGTCCGATTAGTGGTCGGAACTGCGTCACATGAGAAAATGTTGATTTGTATATGATTGGCGGTGTCGTTATCCGATCCATACATCCCGCCCGATCGGTACTGGGAATGTGAAACTCTGCAGCTTGAATATTTTGTCCTATATGGGATGTATGTGTGCTGGGCCACTTGGAACCGGATGTGGCCAATGGGCCGCCAGTTGAATAGGCCCGGTCTAGATATTTATGATGTAAACCGTAAGAATAGAAAGCATTTACTATAATAGTAATTACAGGTTACAAATCACAAGTTAATTACATTAAAGCTCCTCTGGTATTTGTCTTTATGACAGAGGTTTATGAACCATTTAGTGGAAACTAAGCATCAATTTGCACACCCTACACATAATCGTGTGTATGCAATGCATACACTTATACAACTTGCAAGTTGCATGTATTTAATATATTAATTGGAGAGTTAGTACAATCTATCTGAGTGTTGGAGAGGTTCTACGTCTGTAACATCACTCAAATCTGCATATTGATGGGAGTGCTGATTATCCTCGTGTACTGTTTTGTACTAACAGTAGCATTTTGCATCATAAGCCGTGTCAGCAGGTAATGTCTTAATAACTCCTCCCTGAGCGAAGTAATGATTGATTGACAAATCCGGATCCATTATACCTTTTAAAAAGGCTCATTTAATCATGCATTTATGCAACAAAATAGCAGGCTAATTATAAACAAAATGAGTTAATGCAATGAGGAAAAATCAACTCGTGGTTGAAATCATTCTGAAACGTGCTGTTTAAATCAAGGCCATGCTTCAAAAATAATTCATTAAATTATGGGCATGTGTTAATAATCAGTTACAACAAATTATAAAGCTAAGTGCACACATCACCCGTTTTGTTTGTTTCAAATTAAAAATCTGATCTGCATTATTGAATTTAAACTGGATTTAAAATGCTAAACCAAACTGAAAGAAAACTGTCAGTCAAGAACAGCCCTGTCAAAATGAAATCAAAAAAAATAAAGTATGAATGTCAATACAGTTTAATTTGGTGGTACAGCTTCTGTTCTCTGTATTGCTCCCAATATCAAGCCAAAGCAGCATTCAGAGATTAATTGAAGACTGTGAGTGAAGAAGACTGAATTCCCCAGAGATTTTCAGACAAAGCACTGCAGTACACATATCATTGAGATATGGAATATACATGCATGAGGAGATGCTGCGATAGTATGGGTAATAAGAAACCAGACAGGGGAGGCTGGGTGTAGAGAGTGAAAAAGAAAACACAATTACAAACAGCTGTATATGGGACTAAGCAGCATAAACAGTAACCACAGTGTGTGGATGTACAGCATGTTGCAGTGTGGACGCGAGAAGAATTTAATATTTCCAAATGAAACGAGTCAAACACGTCTGCAGTTAATGGTGACCTGATGTGGTGTGCATGACTTGCATGGTTAAATAAAGAATAACATGAGCTAAAAGATACCAGCTTCACATAATCTTCTTGACATAATACAGGAAAT
The DNA here is from genome assembly GCA_032191485.1 of Leptoclinus maculatus. Classification (NCBI taxonomy): domain Eukaryota; kingdom Metazoa; phylum Chordata; class Actinopteri; order Perciformes; family Stichaeidae; genus Leptoclinus; species Leptoclinus maculatus. Next base: position 21,393,875 of record JAVDOI010000007.1, on the reverse strand, counting down.
GAAACCTTCTTTTCCACTCTCCCTGTCCTTTGAACCATGTATGCTATTTTATTAACATGCAAATGTTTTATTTCATGTTGGGGAAAACACATTTTTGTCACTTTTGGTGCTCATATAATGTTTCAGGGGGTTTTCAGGGGTGAGTGTTGTTCGAGTGTACTTTTTGGGGGCAAGAGTGGCGTCGACACGTTTGAGCTCCAGCACTGTCGGCATGCTATTAAAACAAAAGGATCTGGGGGAAGTTGAGTACCAGCAATGGCTTACAGTAGAATCAGTAGACTAAGTAACAGATGCTTGACTCTAGAGATCAACCTCATTGAGCCTCTCTGCAAACTTAATTTCCCAGATCCATGTGGCACGTGCCAATGCTGTGTATGCAGAATACATTTCAAAATAAGAGATTCGAAACACACAGGCCACATTTTCAGCATTCTCCATCTGTTGTTAGGTTGTTTGTGGAGCTTCTGAGGGCCCATGTATAATTCTGACGGGTGCCTTTCCCCATCCCACATGCAGCTGCCAATGAGTCTGTCAGCAAACAAAGAGGAGTTGGCGTATTAGAAAGAACAGCTGGTGAGTGTTAATATACAGGCCCACTGAACTGCCAGGGTCTCTGTGGTACACGTATGTACTCTCAGCGACATGCTCAACCTCAGATTTCAGCCCCTCCAGGACCTCCAGACAGGCTTGCTGTCTTAATCTTAAATCTAGGTTCATACCTCCGACAGCTGTGTTGCCATACTTTCATCTAAAGGCCGATTTAGGCCAAACATACAGGCACAGCTGGCATGTAATTGGAAAAAGACACGATGAAGTACATGCATTGCAGTTTGTAGGGACCATGGACACAGACACAGTGGGATCAGATATTTGAAGAACATAGTTGAGTTACTGAAAGGGTGCATTATCATAGTGCATTTACTGTTTTATGGCAGTAATACAGTAAGGGCAGTGGGACAAGTGTGTCAACAACATTGACATATTGTCACCGTATGAATTAATATGACTAAAATTTGTATTACTTATTTAGAAATCCAGCACACACATTAGCATTCATTCGCAGCTGTGTGTTATTGGCATCCTAATGAAATCCACAATTCACTCTCTTTCTAGTTCTGGTATGATCTCAACGATCTCCTGAGAAAGAAATCTGGCTACGTAGCAAATGCTTTACTGTGTTCATTAGCTAGTCGCTAACTTTGTCTGCTATTTGGTGCTGGTCCAGTAGCACAGTGTGGGAAGTTTTTCATGAAAAACAGCTGCCATTGGAAATTGATAGTTGTGAGAGTGAATCAAAACAATACAGTTGAGGGCTGTGAAAGCAAAACGAAAAGCTGAAATATGCTGAAACACTTTGTTAAAGCTGAGGGGAACGTATGGGTTGGTTGACAGTTTCCCGTGGCTTCCTAACCCCTTTTGCATAACATAGTCATTTGAACCATTAAGGTTGAGATAACAATTTTAAAAAATGCCCTTTTAGCCCTTCTTAGATCACATCCCGATCATATTGTGCACCCATTGAATAATATATAGAAAAAGATTCCTTTGTAATTTTCAAATTCCAACCATCTTCCTGTGAAACAAAAAGATGTGTTGTTACGTAAACTACATTTAAACCAATAATATCAATCTGACAAGGGAGGTGTGTGTGGAGCAAGCCCACGGCTTTGAAGCAAATTTTAGTAGTGGCTAAACAGTGGAATTCAAATGTTTCGAGTCACATGATGCCATGTGGCCAAAAGAGATTCACCAGATCACCACTCACATTGGAAAAGAGACATCTGTTACTCAGTGAATGATTTATTTTTAAGTAAATGTGTACGAACGCATGAATAACTCTTTAAATCAGGTCCTAAAAGTTGTAAATTGCAGAGTTATTTTTCCTTCCTCCCTGGACAATGTGATGGGACGCGGGTTTAAAGGAAATGCTAGTGTGCAAACTTTTTTTGCTTCATGCGCCACTGAGCAACTTTCATAAGAATTAAAGGGGCACTGCCTCCATCGCTGTATCCAGTTCTCTTTTTACATCCATGTTGTTGAGCCAGTCCTCTGTACAATACTCTGTTTCATGCTACATTCTAAGCCCGCCCACTTTTTAGAGGTCCAATCAAATGCAAAGGATTTGATTTTAAATCCCTCTTGTGACCGCATGCCGCTCAAATATTCCATTTCACTGGGGAATACGCCACAGTACAGAAGCTAAAGACGCTAACTTCTGTTTAGCTGGGACTTGATTAGTCAAGCTTTAAATAAGGGCGACAATAGATGGGACTGACACACGAGAAACCCTGTTTACATCAACATCCAAATACACACAAGATAGATGGAAATAAATGATAATAAAAAATGAATGCAGGCTAAAACTAGGCTCAAAACCTTGTTTAAACCTTATATCTCCATCAATCACCTTCTGCTCCAGTTTTCCTCAGCCTCAATCTATAATACCCAGATAAATGAAATAAAAACCACAGAGAAACAGCCAAGCGCCATCTGTGTTCACTCAAACCGGGGGTCCCGGGCCAGGTACACAACCCTGTGATGTCACATTAAAGCAGCGAGAGTCTGGGGATCTGCAAAAGACATAGGGGAGCAGGAAGTAGGACATGAAACAAGAGGGTAAAATCATCTTCGAAAATTTCCTCAAGGCGCTCTAAAGGTATCTTCACAGAAACAGTTGCCACACACACACGCGCTCACACAGACAGATGCAATGCACAATGACTGTTGTGATCCATTAGGGGATGGATAAGAGGGGCGTGTGGCAGGGAGAAGACTATAGATCTCAATGCAAATTCTCTGTCTCCTGATGGAATGAAAAGACTATTCTTTAGGGAAAGCATGCTGCTGTGGCGGTAGCGGGGCGGCTGCACTGGGGCGAAAGAGGAAGGCTGGTAAACAAGAATTAAATGATGCCGAGTGTGCACCGATGGCTGCCGGCGTGACATTTCTGCTCTGTGAGATTAATAATGAAGGAGATTACAGGCACCTCGATAGGGACACACAAATGAGACGAACCCCGGGAAGATTATTAGAAGGATGACAGCTCGCGTCAAATAAAGGTGCACCCCAGAACGCTGTTGTGACATTAATATTTTATGGCCTTCCATCAAAGCCCGCAACGAGGGATCCCACTATTCACAACGTGGTTGAATTTATATATCGGCAAAAACTGACGTGCATTTTTGTTGGAAGTATGCGCCACTTGTCATTCTCGCTTTATATTATGTGGGTGATTGTGACTGTACCTTAAAGGGAGAGAGTTTGAAATAATGAATGTAGGGTACAAACATTGTTTTAGTTAAGCTCACTGCCAGGTTTTCCAAGGAAGGAAGCAAGGCAGCAGCATCTGAGGAGCCAGGAAGACATGCGAGGGAGCAAGTGGAGGTCAGGAATGACTTAAATGCTGATAAAGATAAATTACTAACTTTATAATAAGCTATCTTACAATTCAGAAAATGATTTGGAGGCAATCACACATTTTTGTGGCATCCTTTCAAGAAAAGGAAAACACATCTTTCTGTGCTGTATACAGCTGGCTGAAGGCGGACTGACGCGTGTGAATACACTTAGCATGCCTGTTTTCTAGTCTTCAAATAATGTTGTGAGGAATCTTGATGTGGACTGACAGTGAGACAGGATCACACAGATGTGGATTGACGGGTGAATTTAATTTGCAATTTTTTCCCCCCTCATTTAGGGTGTTTGATTTTGACAGACGCATCAGCTTTCCCTCCCTACTCCACTCCTCCCAGGAGGTGGGGAAGTCACCGCTGATAGACATCTCATAGACCAGTTTCATTTTTTTTTTTTTTATGAAACAGACAATGCGTTTGCTTAAGCAAAGCCCCAAAGGTGTCATGCTAGAGCAGTGTTAGGGGACCGGATGTTTGTTTGACATACTGTATCGGGCATACCGGGGCTAAACAGTCACTACAGAAAAATAATTGCCTCTTTTTTGCAGATGACAGGGCGTTGTGAAATGTAAGACATTAAAGGTTGCGTAGCATCCCTGGTGTTTCAACGTGAAGCCTAATGTAAATAGGTGATTGGTGGTGATCCACAGTTGTGTCAGGCTCCATCTCAGTGCAGCCAAAGGTCATTCAGCTTTTGGAAGAATTGTTCATCACCTGCCATGTTCGTGTTGTTACAATGGAGATAGAATTCATTGCTTTTTATTTGCCAAATCCATTTCATTTCACCACAGTATGAACCCCATAATGCATCCGGCAATGCAGCATCATACTGCAGATGAGATACGGCAGTGTTAAGTATTATTGCACCATACAAGAAGCTCCAATGATTAACAGGAAATGGTGTTGTGTGATAGCTTTACTTTACTAACCAACAGAATCACCTCTGTTATCACCACAGACTTCAAGATCAATAGTTAAAAGCCAGCTTCTTAACATTGGTTAACCGTTAACCTGTCTGTCTGAGATTAAAAGGCTTTCAATTTGTATGATACAAACTAATATTTGCATTAAGTGAACGCATTTCCAATTTGACCTTTTTTAGTGTATGCCAGGTCACAATATTTTCAAGGCCTGTTGGAGATTAATAGCAACATTAGAGTGAATGGGGCATGAGATGTAATGATGTCCATCATTCTCTTAAAAGACACTGGTGGATGTCAACTTGTCCGCCAATGCATGAGGCTGTAGCCGAATAATGCCTTCTTGTAGTACGCTTCATAGGCCTTATCACACCTGTTTATCACCATATTGCTCTCATTACACCCACTCCCCACTTTGGGAATTGCCTGAGATGTGCTTATCTACATAGCTATATTTCCGATTTTCACATCATGAGGTTTCACTGATATGGCTGTCGGTAAACTCTAGGGTGTATTTGACAAATTTATGTTTGTAGATCAAAAGCCCATGAATTACATTGTGATTTCTTTATTTTTTTCATAGATAAGGGGGACCAATAAAATGCGTTCCAGTGTCTACAGCACAGAAAGGTTGGAACAAAGGAGGAAGACGAGACGTTGAGGAGTAAGTAACAATAAGTAAGATGAGTAACACAAACATTTTGTGATTGAGAGGCAGATAGAAATAAATGACATCAACCAATCAATACTTTATGTATTTTAGAAGTTACAGAGAACAGTAATACCATTAGAATAAAAAAAAATGAAAGAGATGGGGAACATTGGCTAATTCTGATAGTACCATGGCTGAAAATGATTGATTGAAATCAAATCAATTGATTGGTTGGAAGGTGTGGATTAACTTTTAGAAATCGGACCGTTGAATCATACAACTAAGGCGTATTATTTGTTTACTGTTATTAATGAATGCGGCTGTATTAAGCTGTAAGTAAAGACGGCAAGAGGGGGCCTTTAAAAGGAAAGATGACTGAAGTAGCAACGGTGACGCTTGTCGCCGGCGTCAGAGGGACAGCTGCAGGGGAAAGGACAGGGGACGGGAGATGACCTGCAACGAGATCTTTATGATGGATCAATATCATGCTTCTGCTCTCATGATGGCACTTTACAATAATTACTCATTATGCACCTGCTATGGTACATCCTTGGAAATGTACATTTATAGAAAGTTAAACCTGTATTTATGTCAAAAATACAACATGGCAAATCAATGATGCGCCATCTTAGACACCTTGCATAGCCTACATTCATTCAAATGCAGATCTATAAACTCAAACATCTGTAAATATCTTATATTTAATATTTCTTGTATTAACATCAAGATGTTTATCTGAACCAAACCCTTTACCAGTACCTTTATGTGCCAGAATTTTGTGTGTGCACCGTTTTCTGATTCTCATAAAAAAACCTCCAAAGATATGGGAAATTAAACAGGATGGAATATTTGAAAACATATTGAGCTCAGTGGATCATTGGTAGAATTAATGCAATGCATTAGCCCGACAATATGACTCAAATGAATGGCTAGCAGGTCCCTCTGTGTTTCTGATCATCAAAAGAAATATTAGCCAAGCTATTCAATTCACTCTCCCTGTTGAATGGAATCTAATTTACAATATGCCTACAAGACCTTTTTTTTTTTTTTTTAATAGAATGAGGTGAGCATGTGCATGTGTGAGAAAGAGGACTAGGCAGAGAGAATATTAGAGACGGCGACCATTTGGTTGCACCCTACAATACACTATGCTTATTTGATCAAATAATAAGACAAACAGAGCCAATCTGTGGCACACCCACTTGTCTTTTGTCTGAGCAGCAGCATGTTATGTCAATGTTGAATGCCTGACAATAGAATAACAAAATTGTATTTTGCTTAAACTGATTAACTGATTCCTGGTCTGAAAGGGAGGTGGTGGCGGTGGGGAAGAACTTGTTTTGATTAAGAAAGCAGCTGGTCAAAGGGCAGATCAAAGGAGGGTTGCTAAAGGAATCTATTAACGTGTCTGACATCTTGACAGTATAGGACCTTCATGTTGAGGACAACTGCTCTTTTTTCCTTTTTAAGAGTTCCTAGAATCCGAGAAGGAGGTATTTTAATGTAAAGTGTTGCAATAATGCTGCCTGGTTACTGATATATTACATCCATCAGAGCTTGTCAAATGTGACAGGCTTTGAAGATCCTGCATCATCACCGTGCATCATCACCGTGCATCTTTTTATGCATGTTTATTCATTCTGTTTAAACCTTGACACATGGAGCAAGGTGGTGCACAGCCCGAAAAATCGGGCCTACCACTCGTAGGGATAGGAATTGGGCTAGGGTGCATTGTGAACCGGGCGGCAGGCAAAGACGGGGACTGACCCCTCGCATTGTAGACTGGCTCTAGAGACGTGGAATGTCACCTCTCTGGTGGGGAAAGAACCAGAGCAGGAGCGGTACCCACTATTTATAGTATAGTGCATGTGCATAGTATTGGTTCTGAAATCACACTCTTGGAGAGGGGCTGGACTCGAGCCTTTTCCAGAGTTGCGGGTCTGGGGATACTCACGAGCCCAGAGATCGATGATTCATGTTGTGTTCGTATCATCAGATCTGTGGCCTAAGAGTTGTGGAGAAGGTCATCGGAGCCTGTCATGGTCGGCAACCTAAGAAGGACGTTGTCAAGCTGAAGAAGGGCACCTTTCAGGCTTGTCTTGTCCAGGGGTCTATACGGTAACAACAAACAGGTACCGGTTGGCTAGAAGAGCTGCAGCTGCGGTTGCCAAAGCAAAAAGCCAGGTGTGTGAGTGCCGGTAGACTATGGAGGACTTTCGGTCGGCCTCAAGGAAGTTCTGGCAAACCCACTCAGAAAGGGAAAGCAGGTAACAGCGGACCTGGAGTCTCATTTATAAAACGGTGGGTAGGATCCACATTGAATGTTTGCGTACGTGCAAAATACGCCAAAACCTTGCATACGCCTGCCACTGCACAATTTCCTTTCATAAATCCCAAATCAACCTGTAAATGTGTGCAGCTGGTTCAGCCTCACATCCCGCCCTCTCTACATGCCCACATCCAACCAAAGATGGTCAAAGCAAAGCACCTTTATGAGGGTTGATGCATAGAAATGAGCTGCTGATCAGCGGGTCTTTACGGTGAATCACGGCAACTACCGAGAGGAAGAACACTCCTCCACTGCACACATCACGATTGTCACCGCAGTGTTTATGTTTACAGCAGTCAGACTGATTGCTTCCAAAATGATCGCGACAATCATATCCACCACTCATTTGAAGAAGCTTGATAGGTGAAGATTGATAGGTGAGCACAATTTATTTATTTACTTATGTTTTCTTATGGCATTATGGTTAGGACTGATAATGAGGACGTGGAGTGATCGTGTGAGAGCTGTCACTGGCTTTGTTCCCAGACTTTGCTAATTTACACAATCCTTATGTGCAGGTGGTGAAGCTTTGCCAGGTGAGGTGACTGGAGAAGGTGTGACACATCACCATGGTTACTCCTCTGCTCCAGTGAGCTGTGATGCTCACATCGGATAGCTGTTTGTCTGAGTACAGTACGCTGAATCTGTCACCATGGAATAAACCATGAATGAATAAATAAAGTCGTGTTCACTGCAGCGATTTTACTCAAAAACACCTCATGAAAACTCATATCGTACTTGGTGATTCATGCACAGTATTAGAATATTATTGAAAACTAATGACGCTCTGTTCAGCAGTTCTTTTACACTAGTCGACGGTATTTTACAGCTGATGATAATTTCATCAGCTGCTCCACAGCTGACCATTAATGTTGGTGATTCGCTCTCTTCTCTGAGCTCCGGAGTGCAGACACAGCGCTGATGAAATATTAAGCAAAATTTGGTTTGAGGTTTGAGGATGGTTTAAATCTTCATGATTTAAATGAGCTTACAGTTATCTACACTAGTACAAGCACACATAACACTGCCGGTTTGACTGTTAATGATAAAGAGAATATATAAGTGCAAAGTAACGTGTGATTTGAAGTGAAATTAAACGCGAGAGGCATCATTATACGTGAAATGATGCCTCTCACATTTCATTTCTACAATCCGGCTTCAATTAACCACCTCACCAGTGGCGGCTGGTCCATAGAGGGCGCTAGGGCGCCGCCCCCCCTTGAGCTACAAATAATAAAAAATAAAATAAATAATAATAATAAACTATACAAATTGACAATATTTGTGTTTTTGAAACATGGAATCACCCAGTAATATGTGTAAAATATGATATCTGCGGTAAATATATGCTTTTCCTGCTCGTCCTCTCTGCCTGTCTGCAGCTCCTCTCTGCGTGTGCACGTCTCAGCTGCTGGGGCGCTGGAGAAACTGCCCCAAAGAGGCGGGTCTATGAAGCAGTTTAGCCAATGATGCTTTAATGCTGACTAAAGATATAAATGAGTGACATACAATTTAGCCAATCAGCGTCCTCAAATAGATTCAGCTTGGGGCAGATTTCGTTCTGCCCCAAGCTGCGCGTTCTCGTCGGGACTAGTCTCTACAGGAGAGCACTGCTCCTCCAAGACCCGTTTGAGAGGAGAACTGAGAGGAGAAACTACAGCTGAAAGAGCTGATCCCAGATCAGCCTGACCTCACAAGCAGACAGCAGACTAGCAGGAAAGAGAAGCAGCACATGAAGCTTCTCTACTAGCTGTACACCAGACAGGTTTGACTCGCTGGATGACGTCATGATAATAACTTATTTAGCTTTTTAAAACAACGGGGACAGATCCAGCATGGACAGTTAGGGAGTGAGGGACATGAAGCACCTGTCTGAGAAATGGATATATAGTTATATATAAATAATTATATATATATATATGTGTGTGTGTGTGTGTGTGTGTTTTATATTATACAGAATATTATTATATGATATATATATTATATTATACTGAATTCCCTGTGAGGGTGACTAAAATAAGATGTCCTGACGTGTTTGTCAAAGTGTTATTTACTGCTTTTTTCATGTTGGAATGAATGTTAAATATTTAACTGCAAAGTAGTAATGCGTGTTTGATGCCTTAATTTGTTTGCATTAAATCATTCGGGGATGTTTGCTGAAATTGATTGGATGTGGCACAGCCCTACCTAGAACATGTTCCACCAGCCGCCACTGCACCTCACCATTTGTGTCACCGGTTTCCCCGTGTCTCCAAAATGTCCGTACCCATGGGTCAGAGTTTCCGTACAGGTGCGCACATCCTCCCGGCAAGTTAGATCACAACGTTTGCGTGGGAAGTGGCGTACGCAACGTTTATGAATGAGAGCCCTGGACTGGGGATATTGTGGAGCCGTAGAAATCCTGAACCCGACCAACATGTTTTCCGTTGGGAAGGCAGAGCTTGAATGGATCATTTCCTCACCAATGGTGTCTAATCTGAGCTCAGGTTTTCAGATGCTCATACAGGCCGATTTTCCCTTAATAGATGTTTCTTGTTTCCTAAAAATGCTGTCCTAAACAAAATCACAGTCACTTAAGTTAATGGAAATACCTACTCTACAATGGCTGTGTACACCAATCTCCTTAAAACATACCCTCCACAAGCTATTTTAAATGATCGCACTGCAGCACAACAGTGATGCTCATAACTTTACATACTTTATGATGAGATATCTTTTTTCTCTTTTTTTGCTCATATCCCCAATTGGGTAAAGAGCAGAGGGCACACCTGAGGAGTTTTGAGCTCAAGGGTATCCGAGATTATTCTCAGAGTAAAAACAGAACCACTGCGGCAGAATATATGCAGCCAATGATTCAAAATGAGATTCGATATTGCATTAAAAAAAAAAGATTGAAATCCCCAAAAGCTATTGCTCATGCACAAACAAAACCTGGAGTCTCTGACTGATGACAACACATTTTTCATTACATTATATAATTATCCAACTCAAATGTATGAATTGTGTCTCTTTAACCTATAGTTTAACAGATGAACAGGATTATCAGCAAAGTCACATCTAGCTGACATCTATTGGAATGATACCACAATTGGAATGGTACCACAGGAGACAAATCCTTTAAAACCAGTGTGCCATGCAGATGGGATATTCCAAAAAAAGAGCATAGAGGTGACAATGATGTATAGCCTATTTGCCATTGGGAGCATCAATACATTTTGTGGTGTATGTTGCTCCCAATGAGTATTCTACTGCTCCACTTTTTGTATCTGCACTGTTAGTGAGACTGCAAGTGTTGATATTAAAACTAATAGCATCTGGGATATATGTACCAAGGGGGTATCTTAATATTAGCAACGTTTTTCCACCTATGGAGAGAAGAAAGTAAAGACGGGGCCAAGAGGGGGCACGGATGTAGTTTTAACATGCTGTGCTGTGGGATTCTGACTCATTCTGTCAGTATTGGTGTGGGCCATTGTCACATCTTAACTTTTACTTTTTGACAACAAATGAAACCAAAGCGGTTATCCTCAGTGGCTATAGCCACTCCCCCGTCGTAGACTTTTTTTTCATTTTAAAACTCAGCAGTGTCAAATGGTCTGCAAAGCACTATAAAATCAGTAGCCATGAATCATTAAGCCTGCACAGACTTCTGTAACCTAATGTAATAAAGTATAATGGTGCACTCCAGCCTCTCGGTCAGTCACTGTGTAAAGACTCACTGTCGTGCAGTCGAGTGCATCAGCCTCCCGTTTGCATTCACTTAGTCACTCTGTTGTTCACCAACCTCCTTTGGACAGCAGCACACCTTGTTCAGCTCACTTCAAAGGCAATGCACATAATCATATCCAGGAGTTGACACCATCGTCTCAATAAGGACAAAGGATGAAATAGTAAATGCACTTTATAATGGAGGAGAAAGGTGCATATAATATAATGAGGAGGTTTTGAGTTGCAGAATTGTGGTGGCTAATTGAGCAAAGGCACTTTTTAGCTTTGCTAAAGATGAGATGGGGCCATTACCATTCCCGCATAAGTAAAGGCTATCCCTCAATGTGGTACTCTTAATCACAATAACATTTAAATCAAAGCTGCACTGGGTTTGAATTCTTTGATCTGTGAAAAATGAACTCACTTAGCCTTGATGACAAACTGGGGCTACAGTAGAGAGGAGCACATCACCCCCTGTAAATGTGACAGTGAAATTACCCTAACCTTTGTTTTAATAAATGATCACACACCAGTTGGCCTGATAAAAATGCTGCTGTGTGCAGTTTACTGATGTCACATTATGTAACGTGGGGACATTGAGGTTTGAATCTTTGAACGGATTCACTCAGTCATCTGGGGAGCCGTGCATGTGCAAAGTTCGTCAATGCAACTGTACTTATTTGCAACATGTGGATGATCCAATAGAAGCGCCGTCTACGTATAGTGAGGTCATTATTCAGCGGCGCGCTCTCTGCAGACGCACTGTGTGGAACTTACCCAGCTTGACTCGCCTGTGGCAAAGGCCTGGAAGCAGTGAAGAGCTGGAGCTCTGATCAGCAAGATTCTCATTACTCACAGTGCAGGTGTTCTGCTACCCATAATGCAACGGAACAAGCAAAATATCCTGCCGCTTGACGCTGCACTGCATCAACTTTTAAAAATAGCAGGAGGGCAGAAATGAGTTTCACACTCTACAAGCTACAATTTCATTAGGAAGCACACTAGGAGCCAATTAAATCAACGTGAAGATAGGTCCAGTTAATTTCTCCATGACAGGACTACATAGTGTAATACACATGAATATGAAATTTGAACTGATGAGTTTACCGTGACTAATGAAAGAGGCCTCTTTTCAGAAACTGTGCTGACACTGAAATAACATGGGATGGGGGAGGGGGGGATCAGTGTTTACATTGTGTACTAAAAGTGAAACAGAGCCTATGCACCGACTGCCAGACATTATTTATTAACTCTCAAGCTCAGCGAGGCAATCGCAGACTCATGTGACATTTGTAATTTCTATTGGATACGGACTCTGATCCACAGCTCATGAATAAGGAAAATAGAAACTTTACGGGGGAAAGTTAATGGGATTCATAGAATATGAATGTGCAAAGGGGGCAAGTGTTACATTTGTAGCCAACATTTGTTGCATGGTTGACTAAACTTGTCAATCACTTCCACCTGGGAGGTTTAGTGAAAACACCAGGGTGAGAGTCGGTTTACCAGTTTCAATTGGGGAGGAGTAATTCCTGCAGAATTCTTTAAAAAACATTTCGGTGGATATGATTTTGGGTTCTCACTAAATACTAGCATCTAAGAAGTGCGAAAAGGTAATAAGTGTGTATGGCTGAGTGGGCAGCGACAGTCAAAAGACCTGAGGACTTGCATTGACCCCAAGTTAAAGCCTAGCAGTATTTAAATGACTGAATAGTGAAGTAGTAGTTGTAGTTTGAAGCCGTGCTACATTTGTGTTTGGTTGTTTGAATACACTGCAGTAAACCTGTTGTATGAACTTGAGTAATATCCACCAGCGGGTGTTACACAGCTCTTAAAATCGTCTATATCTAAAATATTATACCTATCCTCGTTTTGGGCTAACAGTAACACAATATGATTTTGGGAACATCCAAATAGTACACGTTTGGAACCTTTGCAGTAGTATTGCAGTTTGGTTTACCCATTTTATGAATAATGAATTGTAATTAGAGCTCTAATTATGCTCTGAAATATTCACAGGTTTTTGCGGAATAGGTCCCCTAATGCATTTGGTTGGGGTGAAAATGAAACAACAAATGACACATAAAGCAGGGGGTGTGAAAAGAAAAAAAAAGTCCAAATGGTTCACAGAAGCAATAAAAGATCTCTGCCAATAATGTCACACAAACATATCCAGCAGAGAGTTTGTGATGAAGCAAATAGTGAGACAACAGAAGATTAGACTTTTAAACTAATCCTTTAAAACTATTAACTTGTATAACTTTCGTGTTATATTCACAGTCGGCTGTAAACACTTGGCTATGAACCAGGTTTTGTGACGCTGGAAATGAAGAGTGAACTAAGCAGAACTAAAAGTGCAGAGGCCCTCCAAGTCTTTTCATGAGTTTTTCCTGCACCACCAACCACTGTAGGCATTAGTGAAAGTTTTCAAGCACACGCACACATTGCTTTCCACTTATCTGCAGCCTCCAAAGTTCATAGTACATGTAAAGAAAGAATATCTGAGCAAAAAATGTCACCACTGTGCATTTTTAATGTGTTTAACATTTAAGTCCAAAGGTCTCTCTCACAGACACGTTTTTTTAACATTGTTCTTTTTTTTTTTTAGCCATGGAAGTAGCGTTGGCTGTAAGAACGGCAGTCGGCCTGCTGGTTAGTCGCTTGCTCCCCTACTTTGGTCCAGACTGAAATATCTCACCTATTGGATGGATAGCCATGGAATTTTGCACAGACATCCCCCCTATTCCCTTAAGGATGAAGCATAGTGACTTTGGGAGGTGTTAAGTGATTCCATGCCCCATAATTCCCTATCAACGGACTCGTTATGGTCTTCTGCTTGATTAAGGCATATAAATTCAGAGCAGCTGGCTCAGCAGAAGCAGTCTGTCCACATCACCCGCAATACACACCGCTACATCTGGCACGATAGGGCCAATTATTACAACACAGCAGTTACGATATCAAAGATCAAAGCTGCCATCAATTTCTAAAGTGACATCGAGAGACGCGTGATCCGAGGCAATTACCAGTTTGTTACAAGCCTCTGAGATTAGGAAGGGAGAGGAGGCACTATGAAGTAGATAGCACCATCACATGTCAAGTGGATCAGCATGTCAATAAATATGGGCTTCCGTGGATGAATAATGGGAGAGAATTTGTAGTTTTTGCTGTTCAGGGAATCCTAAAGGTTATCGGCAAACATTTATAACCGAGGCAATGTGCTGTGCTTGTGCTTGTGCGGAGCGCTGAAGAGGAGATGAGCAACTGCTATCTGTTTGACATTTCTGTCGGTACTGGTATTTGAACTGCTGGGTAGCTCTGACAAATGCCATGGCTGTCACAGGCTCGATTTTAATTACACCTGACTGGGTCTATCGGGGGCTCAGGGATGAACTTAATTAGTTAGTGAGTGCGCGGGCTAGTTCAGGCGTTAGTTGGTACCACTCGCACCGCTTTTTTCTTCTGTGGCTTTTCATTGGCATTTAAATGGTCTCCGTCTATACAGGCTGAGAGAATTAATAACTGAGGGGACAGCAAATGGGCTCGGGGGGACGGCAGGAGTCTACTTTTCAATACCAACTTGGCTGTTAATGTTTGGCCGCTGTATAATTGGAGATGCTTTTAAGTGCCACAGACTTTTATGGAAATGGAAGGCGTTGACATAGAGCACAACCTTAGAGTCACGCTAGATGTGATTCCTTGGATTTATAAAACCGTATCGTATGTAAATGAAGTAGTGCGTGTTGGTAGAAAGTGCTTTCATAGTTATACACAGCCTGAACAATGGCCTTTTTTTGTCTTGTAAGGAGTTAGATGGAGTCCTTCAAAGGCCAGTTTGAAAATGTGAAAATATTACATACATAGAAGAGTGAAAATAAATGCTTGGCTGCAGAAACACAAGACATAATGCCTATGGGAAACTAAGAACAACTTCCACTCAAAAGAAAACAGGAGAAAGACTTGTTTCATTAAAGAAACTGATCAAATGTAAAAAGGAACCAAGTTTTCAGTGAAATGGAAACAGAAGTACAGAAGAGTCTTCAGGCAGTGGCGTATCCGTGACACTCCAAATTCATATATAGCACACCGACAACTTCAGATAATACGGAGACTAGAAGCCAGAAGCTTCTCCCTGCATATGACAAGGCCATAGCAATGATTAAGTGGTTGGTACATTTTAATGAACACAAAGCCATCCAAGTGGAAGGTGCTTTTAATTGAAATCTCCTTCTGTTGAATCACTTAACATACTCACAGAGGGGAGGAAAAAAACGTCACTCTTAAGGAGATATCTGTGGTGAACGTGTGTTCAGTGAACAAGTCATTTTGTGTTATTTCACCAGACTGGTCTTTACCCCAGTGACTTGATGTAGTTTTGTTACTGTCGTTTGCACCGTTAACTTTTTCGACGCCACTATTTCCTAACACCGCCTCTCTTCTTTATCCATCGTCTCTCAGAAGAACAGCACAGACTGTTGCCGTTGCTACATTACACACTGTTCACACCAGCCGCTTTACAGGCCAAATTATGAACAAATTTGAAAGAAAAATAAGAAAAATAACTTAATTAATTACAATATTTATGTGCTGAAGTTTAGTATCATGTAAAGTTTATGGTCAAGGTTCATCATTCACCGGCTGAAAGCTTTCCTACACAGTTCAAGCACCTCGTAACAAACTGCAGATTAGAAGCAGATTCTGGTTTTCCACAAATGTCTGAATGAAAAAAAAAAAAAAAAAAAAAACATGACCCTGAGCGATGTTTTACCAAAAAACAATAATTTATTATTTCTTTTGCAAAGATCACCATCATCACACATTTTACCCGGCTACAAATGTGCCAACTACGCATTACTCGAAATTAGACCATTGACATCGACTCAAAACAAATACAGGGATCGGTTTAAAATTTAAAATTTACAATATTTCAGTTAAAAATGGGGCATTTAGAATGAGTATTCTGTACATGTAACTGGACTGTGAAGTCCGTTGATAAATGCAACCCATTCATTTCACCAGTTCAGTTTTTCAATGATCTCGTGTGTGTTTCTGAGTCCTGCTCAGTGGCAATCATCCCAACACACGTTTAATGTAACTGCAAACGTAATTCAGTAACGACTATATGTTATTTATATTTTCCAGTTGCTTAAAAACTCAAATGATACAATGTATGAATAAGGCTGAATAATACCTCACTGTTGCACAGAGACAGTTTGTTTGTGTATGAAATCAGTTTGCTACACAAACGTGTCATCGATCCAGTTTTTGCTGTTAAGGCTATGCTGAGTAAAGGTTGATGATGTAAAAATACTGGTATGTAAAAGCTATGAGCAGGTCCTTCTGTTGTTGAATATGTAGAAAAAAACTCAAAATATTAAGCCAAAAATAATAGTGAACGCAAAATCATGTTTACCCAAAGCTGCAGCACCGGCAATGAGTCAGGATATTTTGGGACGTTTGTGTTCCTTCACACCAAAGGATCTTGTAAGTACAATATATATATATATATATATATATATATATATATATATATATATATATATATATATATATATATATATATATATATATATATATATATATATAGTACATGAATCCTGTGGCCACACAGTTGTTTTTCCATTGACACGCCAGTGTAGCAGCTTCTGAAGTATTGTTTTATTGTAACGTTGTAAGAGAAGTGGCTCACGTTCACAAATGACAGAAACATAGAAGAGTTGAACTGGAACATGAGGTATTGAACTTTTAACGGATGCTTTCATAAAATAGCCGAGAAAAAAAACGAGACGTAAGCAAAAAGCTATTTGAGTTATTGACCAGAACCTTTTTGCTCATATTAACATTTACAATGTTCAGTAATCTAAAACCTAAAAGAGACATGGCAGGATGGTGAAACACTGGATTTGATCTCTTTCAGGTGATTGGGTGAATTTCAAATTCCTTACATGTTCAGGATTAAACACATTCTTGCTGTAGTTACGGTCAAACTTTTACCAGAAACAAGTTACACAGTACTGTGATTTGGAATGTAAGATATTTGTCCCTTTTTAAAGCTGGAATTTGTACCTTATTTTAACTTACCTATTTATTTAAGTAACTTGTACTTAATCTATTAGAATCCTCTGTTATGTGTTGGGTTAACTGTTATACTCTGTGAATAGTGGACTAGAATTCTAGTCCATGTCTAAGCACCAATAGTCTGAAACGTTATATCACCTGCCTCTCGACAACATTGAGAGATTTACTGATTTCAGCTTTAAAGGATAAGTGGAGGAGCATTCAAAGGTAAGTGGACGGCTGGAGAACCCTCCGACTCCTTTTGCGTTGCAATTGGCATGTGTACATAATACATAAAAGAAAATACCTTCCTTAATATGCTCATACAACCATTTGAGTATATGGTTACAACATAAATATGAAAATAGAATTGAAAAGATAAAAATGTTAAGAGCGAAGTAATAAAATAATTATATAGTCATAATTTCATAGAAAAATGCTTTTTTTTTCCCCCGGCAGAGTGATGTGAAAAACCATACTGAAAAACATGAAGTAAATGCCATGACACCACTGATAAATTCTTTACAAAATGCTTTTTGGGTTACAAAGTGTGAAAAATATTCCTATTGTCCTCATAAAAACGCCACATTGAACGAGGCAAGTATATTATACCGCAAGGGGTAGAATGTGTGTGTTTTCTTTATACAGTAGTGACTGATAGGAAGGCGTTGTGCACTTTGGCTCCCTCGGGGGCCTTAGTACCATGAGTCATCAGCTCCTGGATGGTCATCCAGTTGTCCAGGATCTTCTTGTTGCGTTTCTTCATCATCTTCTTCTGACTGAGCTCTATAATGCTGACCTCCTTGCGTCCCTCACTGCTGCTCTGAGGGTTCTCCTTTAAGCTTTCCAGCCGACTACGCTGCATGAACTCTCGCCTTTTCCTCTGTTCTTTTGCTCTGACCAGGTGCTGCTTCCTTTCCTCTTTACTCCAGTACCTCCCCATCTTCATTTCACTCATTGCATCATCATCCGTGGTCATTCCCCCACTACGCTCTTCTTTAATCTTTAGGGCTCGCTCCCTCAGGATCTTGTCTCTCACAGGCCTCTTGGTGATGTAGCGTGTGCCGTCGCTGCGGATCTTGACCTTCCACTCCATCTTGGGCTCATCAATGGGCCTCTGAGGCTCTTTACAGACACTGAGCAGGCTGAGCTGGCTCTGAGCGTACTCCACAGCTGAGCGCTGCTGGATCAGCTGCATGTAGCTCTGGTAGTGGCGGGCATGTGCTGGGATGTTGACCTGCCTCTGCTGGGAACTGTGCGATGGAGAGAAGTAAGGAATATGGGAGGCAAGTGGCTTTAATTCCCCTCTGCTCTCCTCCTCAGCCTGAGTTGTTGACTCAGAAGGATTGCTGTGGTCGGGGCTGCTTCTTTTCCCTGGGACTGGAGCACGGCATGCCGGGATGGGGCTTGGGCTAAGAGAAGGGCCAGTGGCAAGGCCGCTGCACAGGTTCCTCTGGTTGGTAAGGCTGACCATTCTCTGGAGTGAGTGCTCCGGGGAGCGGTCCATTGCCAGAGGGGTGCTTCGTGAACTTTCCGCCGTGTTATAGGCACTGGAGCTGTCCTTGTCGTATTTCTCCAGCCTCTCATTAATGTCAGTCAGCTTACCCCTTGTGGGGTCACTTCGATGGAGGCTTTGGTTTTTGGTTGAGGGTGCAGTGTGGCCCGTGGAGGGCGACTGCTGGCCTTTACGAAGGTTATGGGCCTGCATGATGTTCTGACATTCTATTTCGATGCTGCGCAGCTCCTCGTTGAGCATTCGTAGCTCATGCTGGACGCCGCCCTGCTCCCCAATGCTGCACTCGATGGTGCTGCGGTGGCTGTAGAACAGGTCGTACTCGCCGCTGTTGCGTATCTGACACTTCAGCTCCAAGAGCTGCTGGAATCGATCACCCTCCGTCTCATCATCGTCCTCATCCTCTTTGTCCTCCAGCTGCGTGGAGCCGGTGATATGGTGCGTGTCCAGATTGTCTCTCAGGCACTGGGACAAACGTCTCTGGATGTGTGCCAGGACATTGTGCTCTGAGCTCTCCATTCTGTCTTTTATACTCATATCCTTATGATGGGGGAGTGTGGAGCAGGTGGGCTTGTCATCTTCTGCTTTCTGAAAATAATGAACAAGACCATTCTGAAATAGGCAGATTTTTTTTATTGATGTATAGAACACTCAACACATGCAGAATTATCATCATTATGATTTCTTATTAAGATTATTTTCGTTTGAATTTACTAGATAGACGCTGGAAACTTGTGATCTGTATGTTAGCCTGTTTTAATTATTTCAAATCATATGCAATTTGCAAGTATGCTTGCAAATTTTGTTTCAATTGATCAAACATATTTACAAATGTTATATATGGTAACGAACTTTGAATGGCACTCTGCTGTTTTCTGTTTTGGCATCCTTTTTATGAAATGAGGACAGAAAACAACAAAAAGTTCCCCAGAACTACAGCATTTAAGAGTTCAAGAAGTGCAACCCTACTCTGCATTCTCCTGAAGGATTACATATGCTGTCGTGCATAACTCTATTATACAGCTCTTCTACTTCAGGGATCGTTTCCTCCCCGCCATGTCTTTGAAGTTCCATGGATGTGGGTTTTTTGCAGCACGCCATTCTCCCGACAAAACAGAATTTAAAGTTCTGATTGCTGATGTTTGGAATTTAAATGGTTCAACAGTCCCCTTCCATAAATATTCATAATTATTATTTTTAGGGCTGTCCCCAATACAATGTATGGGCTCTGGAGCTTTGGTAGTAATCAATTCAAAGGGCAAAGCTGGCTTTCACCGAAGAGTTTGATTCCATCACTGCCACCAGCTGGATCTGTAGTCATTTTAAGGTTAATATTGACTGTGAAAGCAATTATTGTTCAGTCTGATGGCATGGTATTCATAACACACTGGGTACTATGTTCTGTTACCTTACATCTATTGCTTTCTGACTCATTAGTTTTTAGGGGCTCTATTCTTACTGAACAGAGCAAATAGAGCCCTTTTCATAAAAATTAAAAGCGCTCTCCAGAGTTTCTTAAAGCCAGATAACAATGCTTTGCTATTGACTCGCTAATCCAGTTAGGCAAAGCATGTCGTGCTGCTGTCTGACCTGCTCATTCTCCTGCTCCTCCTCTCGGGCAGCCAATTCCATCTCCTCTCTCTGTTGCTCCTCTAACATTTCCATCTTCAGCTGCTCCAGGAACTCGCTGTGCTCATCATCCAGCCAGGCCTCCTCCAGCTAATGGTGAAAGAAGAAGAGGAGAGAGAGAGAGAGAGAGAGAGAGAGAGAGAGAGAGAGAGAGAGAGAGAGAGAGAGAGAGAGAGAGACTGGTGTTATTTTGTCAAGAGCTAAAGCTTGGGGCTACATGATGTCTCAAAAAAAATACTTTAGTTAGGTGTTCCAAATGGGATTTTCTGACAGATAACCCCCACCCCCGAAAAAAAACAAAACCCCAGCAGGTATGGTTTTGAAATAAGGCACAGCTAGCATCAATATGATGCTGCTCCCTATGTCTTAACCAACAAAACGCTACCCCTCATCTTTAAAACATACACTCTGATCTTAAAATCAAGCCAATACAATTTAATGGACATAAGACTGCCACCTTTGACCCATTTGCTCCAAACCATCCATCATCTGTTTGTCTGCTCGATGTGAGCCAAATGGGATCCATATCTGAAGACATCAAATTTACTACTGAGGGACACATTTAATTACAAAGAGTCTACTATTGCTCCTAGCTCATCTGCACTGCGGCAGAGTCCCTTCACTTATTCGCCATCGGCCTTGGGCCTGAACTCACTCCACATTAGCATGCCATTAGCTTTTATGGCTTACCGTTGGAAGTCAATTACAGTGGCGCTACATAAAAATAAAACATGATGAGGTGTCTCAGTGGTGGCTTCCACTTGGAGTGGTTTTGGTGGAGGGGAGGGTTGGCTACCCCAGATTGCAAAGGTTTACTCTGAGCAAATATAATGTAAATGACAAACCTTCAGGGCTGTAATCTGTGCTTCCTGTTCTTCCTTTACCCATGCTAGGCCAAACGGTAGGTGTTTTAGTCAATGGCAAAGAAAGATACTGTATATCAGCGTGGTCATGTCTAACCTGCATCTCAGGTCTGGCAACCAGCAGTACGATGTTCCTACTCTCGTCATTGGAGAGTGCAGCCATTGCTTCCTCTCTGTCTTGTACATCTTGGCCATTAATCTGAGGACGACATACAAACGCGATTAGCACACTCACTATTAAGTCGGACACAAGCGAGCAAACATGTATTTGTATACACAAATGAAAATATTTGAACACAGGCACATATCTACACACACACACACACACACACACAGGGGCATAATTAATTCTCTCCAATACAAAGACCCTAAAGAAAAACAAAGTACCACAATAAAAGTGGCACAGCACAATAATGACTTTTTTTTCCTGGGGAAATTGTAAACACTCTGTGATGCTCTCTAATATGAAGCAGGACCCAGCAGTGATTATGAATGGGACAGTGGCCGAGGGCCGACAGAGCTGTTGTGTTCACCAAAGTATCCGGCAGCGCACATGCATCTCGCCGTACAATTAACTGCCCACTGACAGGGGGCGTCCATCTTTTTGCCGGCAGAGTAATGGCCCTGTCACTGGTGGATAATAGTGCCAGAGTACTGGTCTGCCTCACAAACACACACACACACACACACACACTCCCTCCCTCCTCTGGCTCAAATCAGTCACACAACACATGGTAGACACCGGTAGACAATTAGAATTAAACAGTGCTCATGCATCTGCCCCACGCATCAAATAATCACTTGCACATCCTGTTTCCCCTCTTGTTCTACTGTTTTGATTAAAATACATTCTCTCCATAGCATACTACCGTGTTCCTCAATGTATAGACCTTCACTTATATTAGAATAGTTCAAATGACCAATCCCAGGACACTACTTTCAATTGCTAATCTGCAGCTAAAGCTACACTAATCAATAGTCTTTATATTAGCAACGGATCAAATGATGTGTAATCTGAAGGATGTTGTAGTGACAAACCCACAGACCCTCATCACCCAACTCTGCTGTTCCCCTCAAGCTCTACTGGTTTTCTGGACCTCTCATCACACATGTTTCCAGCAGCAGCAGGCAACTGTGTGCGGGGAAAAGGCTCGGATGAACCTGGGAAGGTAGGGAAGAGTGCTACGCTACGTGTCGGTAATTGTTAGCATCTAGCAAGCTAAATAGCCTCATATTTCCCTCAAGAGATGGTGGTGACCAAAACATAGCTTAAAATACAGTGAATATTAGACTTGTATTCATCAGGTGGCTAAACACACTGCTCCAAATAAATGCTAATGCTGCTCTGTCTCCAGAATGGGTAAATGGGCAATTGTTTGTCGTAACAATTTAATAACGTTATAAATGCCATTACAATTAGAGGGTATTACTTAAAAAACAATAATTACCCACCTTACGCACAGAGGCAACACTATACAGCCGTCAACCCCGACAACTGCTGCTCCTTGTTGGTAGCAGAATTCCTCTTAATCTCAGGCCTGAAGCTGAAGTTAGGGGGCTAATAACAGTCATAGCCCCTCAGCTATCCCACAGGAGGCAGTGAGCTGCAGCACAGCGCCATCCTGAACCAGAACTCTTAAAAACCCCTGTTGGTGCTGAGTCGGTAACTAAAAACAGCCAGGGGGGCAGTTCTCCCCCTCTAACAGTCACAGCGGGGCAGAGTTCCCCCTTTAATGTGCTGCCATTAAAAATGAATGGGCACTCGTGCTGGGAGACAGTGGTTGAGTGCGACAAAATAAAGGCAGCTTTTTTTTGTATTGAATCTAATGAAAGCTGGTGTGGAAGGGGGCCAGTGAGAGAGAGAGAGAGAGAGAGCGCCCTGCTGTACCTGTAAAATGCGATCCCCCTCTCGGATACGTCCATCTCTGGCAGCGATGCTGTTTGGACTGATCTGTGAAGGTAGAAGGAACAAAATATGCCTCTTAAACACTTTTAGCCTTCATTAAAGAGAATCAAGGAGTGCCTGAAAAGAAAACGTTTCAGCTCATTATGTAGAGATCACCCAGCTAGACATGTCGGGACTGTTATTATTAACGTGAGCAGCAAACAATAGGTGTCCCAACATCGGAAGATCTTAGATGTCAAATGGCGTTCCTGCAGCTGCCTGGTGAGTTTTCAAAGCCATTAACTCTGAGCCATCACCTTTATCCCTTAAAACCTAAATTGTTCCACGCCGTAGTTGTAATACAGCACAAAACTCTGTATGCAGCATTTACAGCCTGTAACTGCGCCTCAACGCATGATGTACATGCTTCTCCTGTAAATAATGCCTGTGGACAGGAGGGCAGGACACTCTTTCATCGGCCAATCAATCGGTGTCTGGGGCCATTCGTTTCAGTCTATTCTAACGGGCGGGATTTCTGGAGATGGTGAGGTGCTGTGGTACTCCATCTTCATGATAGTCCACTCCTACACAGAGGGACACTCATTAAACTGGGAGGGGAGTCACTGGACAGAAATGGAGGGAACAGAGGAAATTGAATGTAATCTTTCTGCCGTTATGGGGAGAGAACCCAAACCCTGAGAGACCTACAACAAACGTGAATGATTTTGCCTGTTGGCCCTGCGGTAGACAGGACTGGTGACCTGTCCAGGATAGACTCTGCCTTTTTTGCCCTACACATGCTGGGATAGACTGCAGCCCCCCTGTGCCCTTAAACAGAA
Organism: Leptoclinus maculatus; assembly: GCA_032191485.1. Classification (NCBI taxonomy): domain Eukaryota; kingdom Metazoa; phylum Chordata; class Actinopteri; order Perciformes; family Stichaeidae; genus Leptoclinus; species Leptoclinus maculatus. Next base: position 21,370,067 of record JAVDOI010000007.1, on the reverse strand, counting down.
TTAAACAGGTATAGAAAATGGATGAACCTAAGGAAATGTACCTTCCAGCTCTTGTTCTTCTGAATTATTTAACCACTGTGCTGCGAGGTACAACGGAAACAAAGGGAGATAAACTTAACTAACAACATGGCGTAAAAGACAATGTTGGCCATTCATCAAGCGCTACAAAGTTGGGAAATGAAGCTTGTTGTAAAATGACCTTGCATTGTTCTTAACTGTGCTCTTTCCACTCATGCGAGATCAGAGTAACGCCTTCTCGAACACATCCTGTATACAGTGACATTCAGCCACCTCATCTAAATGCAGCACACACACTCTGAGCCCTACTTTTTTTTGCAGAACGAACGCTAAAGGATGCTGCCAGGAGCCACGGACCGCAGTGATTTATATTCTGCTCAGCTCTCAAAGCGAACACCTTGCAGGGTCCGACTCAACTTCAAACGAATCGGAGAGAAAGTTGAGCAGAATGGAATGCAGTATTTTTTTATGCTTCCAACAAGTGGGAGATGAATGGATGCAAGAGTACATTTAGCTAACATGCATATCACAACAACAACAACAAGACCTGAAAGTGTTTTTTATCTGTCGTGGCAGTCATTTCATATTTAGAACTGACAGTGTAGTCCTGCAGTTAGAACATTGCCAAACTGTCCAATAATGTCATTTGTACTTGATGAAAGGGTTCAATTTTAATTGCTGTACCCAATAGAAAAAAAAACTGCTTTGCTGGCATGAATACTTAAGTAAATCATACATTGGAAGATGAATATTCAATGTCATAATTGATTTAGTCTTGGAAATGTAGCTTTCTCAGTTGTTTAGGCATACTGAGGCACTCTAATCTAGCCAAGATAACTGTCTGTTTCTACAACAGTGTAGGATATGTGAATGTGAGACTTCAAAGAACTGAAATCTGAAGAAGTCTGTAGAATATGCATATACCTTTGGCCCCAAGAGTATTCATATTTCCTTTCATGCAGCTGGCAGTCCTAACTGTGGTGGTTGGCAAAAACAATAGCTAGCAGGAGATGGATACATTCATGTTGCAGGTTTTTTTCCCCACAGTATCTCCAGGAGCAAAGCATAGCAGGGAAAGATGAAACAGAGACGGTTCTGTGTTGAGAGAGTTCTCAAATTAAAAACTTGAGAATTAAAAGTTAATGCTTCTTCATGCCAAACCAAGTTGGAGATACAAGTCATTCGAGTCTACAACCTCGAAGGGGGACGTTATCTACTCACCTCGCTGACATAGATGGCTACATCCTCCTCTTCATCTGTTCTGTAGCACAGAGTTAGTCCCAACTTCTCTTGGCTGTTGAGTCGACACAATTCCACTTCCTATGTAGAGAAGAGGGAAAACACAGGACATCAAGACTAACACAACTAAGAGTCTACAGTGCCAGGCACAGCAGTGCTTTGAGCTACATTATATTGTCTGATGCCAACATGCTGATGTTTACCAGGTATAAGGTTGACTATGTTCAACATCTTATTTTAGCACGCCAGCATGCTAAAATGTACTAGCTAGCACTAAACCAAGTATACCTGAAGCTGATGGGGATGTCATTAGTTGAAGGGGGCATGAATGTCTTTGCCAAATTTCATGGCAATCCATCTAATAGTTGTCGAGACATTCCAGTCTGAACTAGAGGTGCACCGACTGACCCTGAAGCAAAGGCAACCACAAGGTCCATTTAGCAGCTGTTCAGGAGTTTTTGATCACATCACACAATCTTCCTTAGGAGATGGGGTTTGTCCAGTTTGATATTGTTTGTTTTGCTAACACAGAGGACCTCTGTAACCTTTAATGAAGAAGCAGAAACTGATCGGACACTTGAAATGAATCTTGATGCACAACAATGGCTACACAAAGACTAAGTTTCTGCTCCACTGAAGACCAAAATAACAATGTTCTTCAAGTTTCAGCACAAAATCTGACTTGTTTTTAAGATGCTTATTGAGTCTGGATTGCCAACTCCCGTCTGAGGTTTTTGAGTCTGAAAGTGTTTGATGATGAAAGACATTCTCAGCTCAGAGTTTGATCGGTGGGGGCTTTTTGATAAATGCCAGAGGACCTCAAGTGTTTTTTCTTTCAAGCCTTTGCCAAGTTGTCGAATATTAGACTATAAATAAACTATAATTATGCTAATGCTACGGTATATACACATTTGCTGCAGCGCTAAAGTATTCTTCATCTTCCCTCGGGTAGAAATCAACAAACTATTGACTTACAAATCAGTGGTCGTAAAATTTCCCACGAGCCTCTTGGAACACAGCAAAGTACCCTGGCGTCAACATGAATTCTTCATAACAGAAAGTGAGATTGCTGGAACTTGAGTGAGTGGCACAGCCCCCCGCTCATCTAATATGTAAAGTATGTTGTGAAGATGGAACAAAACACAAGTTCCAATTTTCCCGAAGCTTGCAAGACAGTTAATGTACATAAACCACTTTTCACTCTGGCTGCACCTCGGTTGTGGGAAACCCAAACACCAAACGGCACAAGCCTGTGCCCCATCTCTAAATGCTGAAACATATCAAGGGTGTTGGAGGGAATCAAGTGTGAAATGGCCTCGCCTCCCAAAGTCTTCATTAGAGCAGAAACACACCAACGCTCAGCAGCAGGAGCGAGGTGGTTGAGCGGAGAGGAGGATGGAGGCGGCTGCGACGGTTCTGGTGGGGCTCGGAGGGGCCTCACATAGAAACAGAGAGATTAATTTCCTCTGTGACAAGTGTGGGTTGGCTGGTTACACGTGTCAGATGTGGCTTTGGGAATGGGACAAGGAGGGCGGTGAAGTCTGACCAGGGATAGATGAGGGGAAGATGGAGAAAAGGCCAATACCGCTGCCAGAGAGTCGCCACCTGCTGCCTCAGGCTACCCCTCCAAAGCTGTTTATAACCCCCCACTTCCTCACACACACACACACACACACACACACACACACACACACACACACACACACACACACACACACACACACACACACACACACACACACACACACACACACACACACACACACACACACACACACACACACACACACACACACACACACACACACACACACACACACACACACACACACACACACCTTTAGGCTCAATTCCCATTTCCTCCTTCTCCCCTGTCACTACTTTCATTCTAGACTTCTCTGCCTCTGCTTTTCTCACATATCGACAGACTGTTGAGGTGTTTTTGTACCAGGGAGCTGCTGTGGCTGGGCTACACACACACACACACACACACACACACTTCCATATCCCCATGCTTACACACAAGTGTGTTCAGCAGAGCACACGTGTTCGCACAGACACAGGGAAAAAGAGCTGAAGTAAAACGACCTCATCTGAGCTTTGTCGTTTTATCTTCCCCGACAGCCTACACCTGACGGGGAGCTCAGATCTCTAATTGACCGTCTCAGAAGCGATGATGACAACTTCAAATCCCGGCTGGTAAGTAAGGATACAACGTGAAAAGTTTCGGCGCCGACTACCTGAACAAAGTGAGCTGAAAAGAAATCACTGACTATAGCTACATTCAAAATATTACTAATGAGCTACCACCATTTTTTTTGGTAGAGATATTAAAGCGGCACATCTGATGCAACGAAGCAGTCATGGAGGTAATGGGAGCTACGGAGACAACGCACATCTTGCATGCTAATATGATGCGAGAAGTTGTCGGATAAGCGTGAGAAATATTGAAATCCCTAGCAATGTCTTGGAGACATCTGTCTAAAAATAAACCACACAAATTAATTGCTGAGATGGAGGCATAGCAGAGGTGTGGGCAGGTAGTACATCATCTCTATGTGGCTCTGTGGAACAAGCCTAAAGTTACTTCTGACTAATTAATGGCTAGATATAGTGCAGTAGACCTGTGGCTAAATGATCAGAGAAGATAGATTGCCACAATTACTGCATGTTGGATGAAACATCAACCCTGTGTGTTTGTTTAACTATGTGCAGCACACTTATTTCACCCTTTTTTCCTTTACCAGATGTTCCTTTGCCTTCTTGTTTCAAAGACAATGTCGTGTAAAGAAAACACCCACTCGCACTCGGATGCCTCAGTGAAAGGAGGTTGTCTCCTGATCCATCAAAAAGTGCGTTCACCAATCTCCATCTCTCCTCTTGCCTTTTGATTTATTTCCCTCCATTTTCCAGGCGAGCTCTCTGCCTCTCAGGCAGGTGATTGCAAGCATGGCACGGGGACGAGGGCTGACAGTAAATTAAGGACTGCGATGGCGTGATTAGGGGAAGATTGCCGCCCACCATCAAAGCACATTGGATGCCGTCATAATAATCCCGCCTTTGATTGCCAGTAATTGAAAAAGCAGTCACACAAATGCATGGATGGCTACCGCTGGCAGGAAAAGAGGGGAGACTATCTCTGAGCTTGGAGTACTTTGCTTCTTCAGAACTCACCGAAACTAATCAAAGGAATGGTTACCGACGTGGTGTTGTGGCTGCATTCACATCAAGGGTTTGTAGAGAATGTATGATGTTTCTGTGTGAAATTCAGACATGGCCTGTGTTGTTTTTTGTTCATGAATCCAAATAAGCCAACCATCAGAAAAGGACAGCGAGTTTATGGTTTGTTCAGTTTTTGGGGTGGCAGAGAAATTCTCCACTGCCTTTCCTACAGAATGAACAATTTAATTAACTGAGATACAATGTACTTTATAATTCCACTCAAATCCTCCTCGCCTGGCTTGATAAGTGAAGTAGGACTTATTTTAAAGGAGGTTTTTTGACATAGTGCGGTAGGGAGATGCACTTGGGAAATGTTATGGTGGAATACGACTGTCAGTCCCTATTGAACATATACAGTACAGAATTAAAGGTTGCTGGGGGGGGGGGGGGGGGGAAAATCAGCATATGGTGGGAAATTGGATTATGATTTACATGAACTGAGGTAACTTGTTCAATGTAGAACCAGTCCCTAATGAGATTTCTTGACCCACTACCCCTGAACATATTTTAAATCTATGCAGCCTTACTGACCGTGTATACCATTCTGTAGCCACAGACTTCAAATTCAAAATGTCCGACTTTCACAGGTAGTCAAATGTTCAACTGTGGAACCTTTACAGATACGTCTATTGTCATTTCAGTTAGACTCGGAGTTGGTTGGATTTAATTACTTTTGGATGCAAATGCGGTGCTGCCTTTCATCTAGCTACATAGAAAGGACAGAGATACTCTCCCCGTCTGCAGTCTTTCATGAACATGTGGCTCTTGTAAAAACCTAGTTAACTCATTTATGTTACTGTACGAGTACACGAGTCTAGCTGCACTAACTGAGTTTCTCTAATCTTGTACTCCAGTTACATTTTAATCACTAGCTGTAGAGCACCAACCCTGCTCCATAAACCTGCATTCACTATTTTGCCAAGTAGGGACAGCACAACAAGCTGTAAACAGCAACATATCTGCCTCTTTAACTGCTAAATGCTCCACTTTGTCTGACTGCGTTTTGGTGTTCTGCAGGTGGCATCCAGAGGATCTATCAAACCGGTTTAGCTGAACACAGCCGTGGTGTATCCTGTGGCCGTTAATCTATTAAGTACAGGAAAAATAAGGAGTTATCACGAGCCAAAAACAGCTTTAAAATAGACAGTATAGTGGTGAATGTGTTTTTCTGTGGTGGCATCTGGCATATCTCCACCTCATCAACTACGACGACTCTCACATGTTGATTACCCTAAACAGAAACATCAACGTCCTGGTGTTTTAGAAAGGTGAACTAGATTTAGATGTGGCGGCAAACTGCTCTCACCCACTGTGCGTTTTCATCTCAAACAAAAAGGTAATTTAAAGAAATGTCTTTCCTTTATTCTCCTTCGTCTCCTTCAGCGGGAAGTGAGGGATCAGGTCGAGTCTGAAAGTGGCTTTTCGGCTTTCGCCTGCATCCCCCTCGCAGCGCTTTCAGTTGACATACAGTAAGTAGGGCCGCATTAGCCTGATATCTAACTCACAGAGCATGAAATAAAAGAACGGTGCAGGCCACAAAGCATACACAAAATAATAGGATTTGTTAATAGCAATGAGGCATAAAGAGAGGCTTTAATATATTATATTTGTTCCGATTTGACACTGGGATTCAAGCGGGTGCGCAAATCTCTTTAGGATGTGAAGAAACAGCTTAAGCTCAGTGGGTGGAAGCATTCGGAACAAATTCAAATGAAGCAAATATGACGAGGGAGGGGGTGAGCAATCATCATACATCAGACCGGTCGGGGGCCCTCGCTGGCGATATGCTTGCACCTCAATGACTCGGAAATAAAGGATATTGGACCAAGTAGAGAGCGGAGACAGAGTCTGTTTATCTCTTCCCGTCACACTTGAATCTGTTCATCAGTATCCATCTGTATGTGTCAGAGATCAACAGCCCTTCGAAACCATCACCTACCCAACTGCTCCTGTTACTTACACTCCGGTAAGGATACAGAAGCAAAGAAATGTGTTTCTATATTTGTTTTTTTTTCTTACTAGCACCTACCCATACACACTTTCACTTTAATTGGATCTGATCAAGCTCACAGTCACTAGCGGTTTCCTTCCAGAGTTGTGAAAACAATTAGTGAGTCTCAGGTAACAAACGTCGCTGTTTGAAGGTTTTCAACTTTCTCCGTTTGACTTTGTAGACAAAAAGTAAAAACATGGAGGCGTTCTCATCATTTCCAATGGAAGCAGAGAAAGCTGCCTGCAATGTGCCTCATCATCCGCCACTACTGTCCCCCTGGGATCTGCCTGTGGAGTCAATTAGTGTTTGGGACCTTCCACCAATTGCTAAGCATCATTAAATATGGCGTGTTAAGGGAGTGTGTGTGTCCATGCACTGGAGAAGTCATACGTGTGTTTGCTTTTGTACACAAGGGTGCAACTCGGTGCTAAATTTCAGCAATTCATCACTGAACTTGTTTGTTAGCAGTAAAGCCCTACTGATACTGGACTTTTGAGTCCAATATCCATAACAATAACAACATTATTGGCCACTACTCATTTTGTAACCTTAACCCAGAACCATTACGCCGCGACAGAGCAGCAGGTGTTTTCATTGACGATATGTACTAAGCTTACATTTACAGTCGAAATATAAACTTCTCCGTGCTTTCTGGTGTACAAACTATATAATGGCAACACTGTTTCTCTTTCCATCTTTGGTATTTCGGTCCTGCAACGTTTTGTTACTTATCTGCCAACGTATGTACCAATAGATTAAATGAACCGATAACATAAGCCATGCCAAATGAGTCTGTGAGGTTTTTAAGTAATCGGTGGTTTCAAGTGTGATTCCTACCTCGTACTCAAACTCGTCCGTCTTCTCTCCGTCAGCTGGAACAGGGGAGAGGTAGCCCGTCCCGTCATAGTATTCCTGGTCCATTGTATGAAGAGAATGACAGCTGTCGGGGGGGGGGGGGGGGGGGGAGAGACAGGCAGAGGAAGAAAAAGAGGGAAAGACAGACGGGGAGTGAGGCAGAAAGAGGAGGTGAGTTGGGCGTCACTTTCAAATGCGTTCAATACCTCTAAGTGACAGGATTCCCTTCGCCTTTGTCTTTGCTGGAATTGGACGAATAAAGGATTTGTCAAGGGCTTTCAGTGCCGCTGGAGTGTGTGTGTGTGATAAAAAAAAATACAGCCCCTTGTTAATAACAGCATATCCACATAATTTATTTCCTACTCTTGACAGACAAAACCCCCCACATTGTACAATGTAATTCTATTATGCTTCCCTGAGTCACTGAACAAGACGGCATTGTGAGGGCCTAACACGATGAGCAGCTTCAGTGCCACACAAGGACAAAAAAAAACTTCAGAAAGAGACTCTGTTGAACACGTTGAGTGATGTGTTCAGGGGCTGTCTTGACTCTCGGATTACCCAGCACTGTAAAACTGTCTCAAACAATCTTCCAGTCACAAAACCAGACTGGTAAACGTCAGATTGCTTCGATATTACACACACATAACAACATTTGGCAGAAGGTGCAAAGAACATAATTACAAATTTACAATCTAGCCTCAAAAATAGGAGTGACAAACATTTGTTACATCAATAAAATCTGCTGTATATTGGATTGTGCACCTGATCTCAGATGAGGAGACGAAAATGTGAGTTTTATGGGACACATTGATTACATTTGGGCTCGGCTTGGGGCTGGGAGTAGCCTGCGAGCACACGATGCACGTGTTGCCTAGCTTTTTATTAGCCCATTTGCTTTAATCACCTTGTAAACCCTCAATGAGTCAAAATGGATACGCCAAGCAGCTCCAATTATGGCAAGAAGGCCCCGTCGGGGATTGTATGGCGATATTGTGCGAGATATATAGGTGTGGCGATGATTTTGATCAGGTCATGTACGCAGTACTTCAAATTTAGCGTGCAGCACTGACAATAACACGTTTTTTAATGTTTTTTATAATGATCGTCTAGGCAAGCAATGATAATAATAATCAAAGCAAGTCTACAATAACAAATGGCAACAAATACTTAAAGAATACAAGAGGTTTATGATTGTCGAGACCATCTCCACTTCCCTGTTCTGTGCTCTGAAGCTCCTGCATTGCCATCGTCTCGCTTTTTTTCATTCCCAAGAGGTGAAACCCAGATATTCCTTTATGCTAAACTTTTCTTGTTCTCAGTTTACTCCTCCTTTGAGATGAAGAGAATATAAACTAAAATGCCAGAAGAGGAAATAATGAACCCTGTTCCTTTTGTTGTTCTCCAGGAAAACCTCTAGCTGATACTTAAAACTCTCAAGATCATTTTTGTGCATATTTTTATGCCTTCCTCCCACATAAACAATAAAAACATGTCTTTGAGGTATTGTACATCCCAGCATCCAGATGAGATGTGATTAGACTTCGAGTGATACCACACACACACACTGTTGTTTTGAGTCACTTTGCACACAAAGTAACCCAAGTGTGTCCTTTCATCTCTTCTATATTTATAGACATCTATGCTCAAACAAACATAATTAATTTTACAGCTGAATTATGTTTCTTTGCATGATCATCATCTCAAAAAAAATAGCACAGCATCATAAAGAGGGTGAACTTTGTTTTATAGATGTGATATATAGTGACTGGGGAAACCAGATTATAAAAGTCAAACTGGATATTAAAGTCACTTCAGGCTGTCGTGAACATTTTAGTGGACTGGAATTGCTTTTGATGTTCTCAACTTTATCATAATTAGTGATACATTTAAATAAATGCTAAACATCAAAAAGGGCCCGCACACTGCACACAATGCATTCTGTGTTACTGCTTAATTGGGAACAATTAGCCCCGTCCTTTATTTCTCTCTTTTGTGCGTCCTATTGGTGAGAAGACTTGAAGGACACTGAGAGGCTCATTCATCAAACAAATCTACATCTGCCAGACTATACAGATGGTTAGATAAGTCATTTATATTTTACAGACGTCTTGGATACTTGTAATGCTAATCCTGCAAACACTGATATTTCTGCTTCATAGCTCAACGTGTCTCACTACCCCCCCCCCCTCTCTTAATTACCTCAAGTCACAGACAAAGTCAAAGCAAGGACACAACAACAACAAACTCTTGAGGCGTTGAACAGAAATAATTTGTAATTGTATAGTTTGATATCCATCAAACTATAATTCCTTGTTTTGAATCACAATCATGATTCTCGTGTATTTGAGCCTCGGAGCGCTACCTAGTCGGCAAAACACAAAGCAAGTTATTTTTGTATCTTAAATGTGCTCAAGAATTCACATAAATAAAACATGTTAAACTAAACATCATCATTTCAATGACCAGTTACGTTTGGATATCACCGATATATCGCAAATTTGCATCATTGTCAGGTAGATGCTGAAGCGTTTTGCCGCCGTTAGCTCGCTAATGTTCCCTCGGATGCAGTGCCACAAAATGGAGAAAACACTGCGCCAGTGAAAGCTCCGAAGCCTGTGGTGAGGAAATATGACTGAATACATTAAATATGGATTCATAATGGAAGGCAGTGATGGGTGAGGGTAATTTATTTTGGTCATTACAGCTGACAGTGGCATGACAGAAATTAACAGCCCAGTTTATTTTTTTCTTCTTTTATTTTGTAATGAGACTTTTGTTTTTTCCCTCATTTATTTGGGACGGTGGACCTCAGAATTTTTTGGGAACGCCTTACGTTACAAAAGTTGAGAAGCCCTGGTTGACATAGATGTCAAAAGAAATGAAAAAAATACCTGTCAGAGAGCAGGAAGGGACAGACGTCAGGCACAGGAGGGGTCGACGGCCGGAGCTTTGCCAGCGCCATGATGTGTTCAAAGGTGATGTCGGTCTGAGTGCACACATCCACCACGTGGATTTCCTGAGGGGGGCCGTGGGGGCGGCCGCTAGGGGTCCGCCTGATGACCTGCACCACGACGGGGTCCTTGGCAGCGCGAAAGGCCTCCACAGTCTCCTCATGGCTGGACTTGGACAACTCCTTACCATTCACCTTTTAGAGGACAAGGAAATATTATACAAACTGACTGTTGCTATAGAAACATGTGATGAAAGCAGAGCCGTTGTTGTGATTATTGGTTCAGCTCATCGCAGTATGCACAGCCAAAAGAACCAGAGTTTCCTGGCTGAGTGACATTAAACTAAAAGCCAATGAAAAATCCAAGAGGGAAGGACTAGATGGAGCTCATATTACTTCTATTCCTGCTCTTTATACTAAGTAAAAGATGCAGGTCTGAGAAATGGATGTCAAAATTCGATAGAGCGGAGCCTCGGGCGTACACCCCCACATAGTCCGTTAGTCTGTATGAACATCGGGTGCTCATTCAGTCTGCATACAGAAACACGGAGCTCTACATTCTCGCTACTACACAGCTGCCTGCTTTCAGGAATGTGTCTCCGTCCACCTCCCCAGCCTCCTTTATTAGCACGTACTCGTATATGACTTTTGGATGTTTATTTTAATGTGTTGAATGTTCATTTCATAGCCTCTGCCAGCCTCAACCTTTACTGGGAAACTTTAGTATCAGATCCCAACAAAGGCCCTCCATAGTCTCTGAATGAATGTGCAACAAACTGTATGAAGACAACATTGTGCGCTCGGGGCCATTTCGCCATATTGCTTCTGCAGCTTCTACAGTTGTGTTCAGGGTGAACGCATTTAAATAGAAATGCAAGTTTGTTCCTGAATGTCTTCTTAAATGATTATCAAAATGAAATCTGTATGAATATAACATTGGAAAACATACACACAAAAGCAGAGTTTGATGCAACATTATCTGAATGTTGGTTCAAAGTCCAAATGGCTTCTGGTTAACTCTGTCCCATCTTCAACCTCATCTTCACAAAAGGAACTGGATTCTCTGGCAGGCTGAAACCCATTTGCACTACAGCTGGCACATATAAAGAAAATCATTGCTTCATTTAACACCAGTAATTTCTCTGGAAGAGAAGCCGTGATGGTGGAATACCTTAGAGGGTGTGCTTTGGTATAAACGCTGAAACCAGAGATTATAATATAGATAACAGAAGGTAGAGAGCATAATTACACTTGCTTTTGTATTGAAATACAGTTTTAAAGTGGGGCATTTTGCTCGCACTGCAAACTGAAATCACTTTAAATGACGACTAGAAAAGCCGTGGAAAGATACAGCAAGGTCGGGCCGAAATTCAGGAGCAGTCAACAGTTTGTATATTTGGTGTCTCCAAATGAAACGATACAGAAGTCACGGGGGAACTCCCTACAGAGAGAGCGCTCATTTTCAACCCTCGACGTTCCACCACTTACTCTTCACTTGTGCATGTGCTACGACACATCTCACTGAATTTGACACGGTACATTTTGAAAAATGACTCGACGTGTTTCAAGCAGCATGAAAGTGTTGACAGAACCCGACAGCATAAACGTTAGCAAGAGCCAGGCTCAGCGTAGAGGTTTCGTATTGTATAATAAATGTGTCTGTTTTGTTTCTCGTGTCTTTGCACAGATTTCCTTTGTCTTACAGATCAGTCTGTGGTTATACAGTGCACTATGTCTGTGTTTCCCAACTGTTTTGGTTTGTGACATTTTATTATTTTCTACATACATTTATCTACTAAAAATATTCGTGATATTATTCCCTAGACTCCGGGGTGACATCTTCAAGTGTCTTATTTTGCCCAACCAAAACTCTAAAGAGTAAAAATATACCGTATATGACAAAGAAAAGGAACAAATCCTCCAATTTGAGAAGCTGGAACCAGACAATAAGCCCCTTTTCAATATTCTTTGATTGAAAAATGACTTGATTATAAAAGTCAAAATAATTTTTCCACCGATCAATTTCAAACAGCTTTTTGCTTCAGCTCTACTTGAAAACATCTCCATACCAATGTGGTATCCGTCATTATAGGATGCATATCTCTGGAAGCATTTATAACACTCTCAAACCACCCAGTATTAAAAAGACTAAACACTGAAGAAAAGCCAAGAAAAACAATTGTGGCAAACATTACCTTCTCTATTGATCGTGGCCCCAATTTAGGAACCACTTCATTACGTCAACAAATGAAAAGCAAAGACACCATATACCAAAATGTGTCTCTATTGCTCGAAAGACATGCAGGTTAGGTCAATTGTTGACTCTAAATCACCTGTAGGTGTGAATGTGAGTGTGAATGACCTAAATAATAAATACAACTCGAAAGTAAACTGATCCTCATGTGTAAAAGCAGTGAATTTATTTTTTCAATTTAACAGACTTCCCACCTGCTAACGGAGAACATAAAAAAATATGTATGATGTAATAATGGTTATAATAATAATGGGTCATTCGTATATTCAAACATGTATGTGTGTGTTTTATTTTTTTTACCCCAACAGTAGCCGTAAACACATCCCTGAGCTCTTGTTGTGCTCCCCTGCGTCCTGATGTGACCTTTGTTCGTAGCGATATTGCATTAATCACCTGAGTTGGAGATAAAGTGGGTCAACGCCACCCCAATGGAACTGCAGGGCAATTTAGAGGAAAAGTGCAGTCCCTCATCCCTCGTTCCCTTATACTCCAAACCTGCTTTCATTCAGTTTTTTTGCCCAGTCGGCAGGTATTAAGCACAGCAGCATGTACATTAGAGTTAAGTACTGTATTAAAGAAACATGGAGCACTATAAGAATACATTATAATATAATAATTAGCTTATATAGTTCCTATAGTACTCTGTGTCTCTCTCTCTCGGTCCTATTTTCCTGCTTTTGTCTCGCTCCACGGGCTAATCCTAGAGCAGCGAGCCTGGTGGAAACAAAGGAGTTGGAGCAGACAAATGAGGCAGCCTATGGCGTATGACAGTCCCGAAAAAAAATGATCAAATTTCCCAGCTCTCCCCCTGGTACACCCTGTCTGGTCCAGGCTCCTCCTACCAAGCCTCAGAGCTCGCTAGCCACACTCCATGACCATAATGAAACAAGAGGAAACACGTCAGAAAAAAGAAGAGGGAGTGTTGGTTTTCATAAGAGCCAGATGGAACAATTAATCCCCAATCAACACAAGAATATAAAGTAGCCTTAACTACTGCATGGGGGACTTTTCCCATCCTTGTGGTGTCCCGTTGGCTGATGTCTTTCCAGCTAAACAAACTGCCTCCGTTTGCTGAGTAGGATCTGTAGTCCTATCTGACAGATGGGAAGGGTTTCTATAGGCCTGGCTGCAGCTTCCTAGAAACTCTCAGCACAGTCCTCGAGATGTCTTGCGACAAGCTCTGCAAAGTGCATCATCAGCTAGCATGCCTAAAGTTACCGAAGGTGACTACACAGCAGAATATCAATGGGAATAATTTTTGCAATTGGCTCATTTCTCCCAATTATCCTTAATCTTGTCAAATTTAAAAAACACCATTTCTTTCCACATTCACTCCCTAACACTCAGCACAAGCTTTAGCCTCTTCATCACACATATTTTGATGTAGTCACACTAACACAAACCGTCCTCTTCAAGTGTGCATGCAAAGTATGCAAATACATATTCATTCATGAACACTTGCTGGTAAACAAAATCTGTTTGCAACAAATTATTTAGCAGCTGTTGTGTTTATCAAGTCCACTGCAGGCTCTGCAAAGTGCTTCAAGGCCAAAACTGCTCCGTATGCACAGAGTCAACATGAATCATCTTCTTGGTCTGGAACAAAAAAAAAAAAAAAAAGGTGATTATTCACGAGGGATCAGTTGCTGTACGACTGGGCCAGGTGATGATCAGGGGAAAGTGAAGCTGGATAGAACTGGGCGTTGGGATGGAATAGCTGGACCAAGACACATCTGCTGGTTGTTTGCACATGGATTTGCAGCAGCTGTAGCCAGAAGAGAAATGAGTTTTCACTCAAAGCCCCCTGAGACGACCACCAGCCTTCCCACAACAAATGCAGTAAACCAGCTTAGTGGAGTGTAACGAATGCATGAAACCTCTCTTTCTTTTCTTTCATTTTCTCAGTGGCCCGTATTGACAAAGACATCCAAAAAAATGGTGCACATCTGACGCAGACGAGTGCATTAAGTCTGCGCTTCAGGAAATATCACGCGTCACTTTAAGCTGTTCTGAGCTGTTGAGCGCAACAAACAGACTCATTGGGAAACTTCCCCAGAAAGTCACTGTTGTTGGTACAACTATGAGCCTTGTAGCCGCCTACAGCAAAGCACAATCCTGTAGGTTCCCTCATCTGTGTCCCATCGTATCGAGCATCCTCCAGGTACGAGGACAAGCAAGAAAGAACAAACTCGTAGCAGCTTAGCTGGGCTCCTCGGGCGTCTCCTTTGTCAGTTGCCTTTGTCTTGTCGACTGCTGCCTTCCATCAATATCTCCAAAGACCGAGGGCAGAATGTAGTGACAGTGGTAGTAAAGTGGGGCCAGTTTATCTGTTAAGATGTCAACTTCAGCCACATCTGATGCCGCTTCTGCCGAGGGACCGTTTCTATGGCAGGAGGCACAGACACCGCCGGCAGCTTGCAGGGGATTACTGATAGAAATGATTGATGTACTTCTTCTGCGAGGAGAAACGGCAGCCCCAGGCAGTAGACTCTAATAGTCCATTAGCTTTTTTTATGCCTTCGAATTAACTGCATACATTGCTTTATGGCATGCATGTGGCACTTTGAATCTTAATGAAATGTTTTTGTTTTTTAATTTTATAGAGTTTAGGCTGTGCACAAGGAGAACGTGTCCGTCTTCACTCGTACCCTGGTTGGGCTGAGAAAAGCGCTGAAAATGGAATGAAGGTCATCCTTTCTGCTTCAGCTACACAGACGAAGTAAACAAGGCTTTTCAGAAAGAGCATCGGAGGCTATTTAACCAGCGTGCGTAACCTTGGGTGTTGTGCTTAACATCTGTACATGCAGTGAGCCTCCGTTACACACAGTCTATATCTCCTGTGTGCCGTCACCTGCTGGTTTGAGTGGCAGCCTGTGGGGTGTTAAGTGTATGCAGGCAGATGGAGAAAGTGTAACATGTAGGTCATCCAGCCCCAGGAGTGTAGCGCTTACAGCCGCCGATTACACGGCTGTTCTCGCTCCTCATCTTTCGAGGGAAAGCAACCTGTCAGCGTTAAGAGAGCCACGGCCACTAGAGCTGTGCTCTGGAGACAGAAGAGGGGCCGCTGCTACTGAACTGAAGGGCTGATAGAATTATGATAGAACTCATGAAATGTGGATAGGTCAAGCCACTCTGGGTGAGACATGACAAGTCATAGTGTGGATACGCCTGCTCACACAGGCAAATAGAATTTGGGAAGTTGGAGGGGGGCAGTAGTATTTTCCGCTCCTGGAATGACCCGTTTCAAAGTTTCTGTCAATCATCAGTAACTCTTAACACGAGTCTCTAAGATAATGAAAACCCCCGAAAGTTGTGCGGATTGTGTTACCTTTGGACAGAGCCAGGGAAGCGGCTTCCTCCAGCTTCCAGTCTTTTTGCTAAGCTAAGCTACTTTGGCGGTTGGCTACATCATCATAATTGGCGGAGAGACATGAGAGTGGTATCCATATTATCCATACAAATGAGCATATTTCCCGAACAAAGTAGCTGCAGTCACAACATTTAGCATTTCTGATTGGATTCATACTCAAATTCTCCTTTGAAGTCTTTGAAGGAGCATTTTATGCCTCAATTTGTGAGACAACAGAAGTGAGTTGACAGCAAATAAGGGAAGGAAGAGATATGCAACAAAGGTCTCTGGCCTGGACTTGAACTGAGGATTTTGCAGGTCATGGTTCATGCCCTAAACCCTTGGGCCACCAGAGCGCATCTAGGAAGTCATAGCTGACTTCTCTCCTTAAGTGTTTATGTATACAGGCCTGCAGCTTTGGCTTTTTCATCAAAGAACCAGATATTTTGGTACGCAGAGGCTCATCTTTTGTACTGATAATTTATGTCCACACAAGCCTCAGAAGTCCTTCAACTACCACTAATGTAACATTGCCTATGCGGAACATGAACTTGACTTCGGGACCCTGAGTGGCAAAAAAAACCTACTGCTCTCACTTTGCTACTCTATTTGTTTGTTGATTTTCTAAACTGAGTCTATAAAACAATAGAGCTGAGACCACTGCTGCCTGACTGTTGCCTCTTCTGCAGCTCTAAGCACCTGAACAGCAGCCGCTACACAGCAGCTCAACATCAATGTGTTGCAGTTCCGTCTTTAAAACCGGTGAAACTCAATTTGCATTTTCAAAGATAAAAAAAAAAAAACTGTACACAAGTGAGAAAGGGAGCATTCAGTAGAGACGTGGAATTAAATACTCCCTGATGTAATTCCAAATGCTGGAAGGCTGAGTGTTCATATGAGCATGACTACCTCTGTGTGAAAAAAAAGAAAAACGTCTTGGGTTCCTCTTTACACCCAAATGTCTCATTTCAATAATAAGTGTCAGAATAAAATACGGGCTAAGGTCCACTACAGTACAGCCCTTATGACGGCATAAATCACTCCCAGACAGCCAGCGCTACTACTGTCTGAGCGACTCAAGCAACGCTCCAATGACACGAGAGAGAGAGAGTGATCGAGAGTGTGACAGAGAGAGAGAGAGAGAAAGAGAGAGAAAGAGAAAGAGAAAGTACCACTGGGGAAATCTGACAATCCCTCAACATCTTTACATGAACCAATGTACAGGCCTCCTTTAACCCCTCCAACCATATAAAACACACTCCACACAGCCCCCTGGGTTATTTTTCACATTAAAGGCTCTACACGCTGCTGCTGAGGTTTTATGCCCGCAGAACATTTGATGAATTCTGCCAATTTTCTTCTCTGAGCACCAATCGTGTGTGGAGTACTCCCTTTATTGCGCAACCCGTTCTAAGTGTATCAGCTCATTCTATCCGCTCTAAAATTCATGGTCCGCCTTTTTTTCTTTTTTTTTTACACGCTTTTATTATCCAATCTCGTTCCGCAATCGCTCAGCGCAAGGACAACTGGACAAAGGGAGATGAGATCTTATGATGAACTCTCCCAACACTCAATGTCAAAAGTGTTGAGTAGCAGTGTCAGTGAAGAAAGCTCGAAGCTCTACTGCCAACTGCCTCCACTTCCTCCGTTGCACTTGGCCTTGTCTGCTGTGTTGTGGGCAGTAACACATTACCTAATAATGTAATTCAACAGCATTGCCAAGTAACTTGGCAAACACTGATTGTAGGTCACTGTTATTGCATTAATTAAAAGCTGCTGTCGAAAACCTGCAACAGCTTCTCCAGAGCATGTGATACTCACAGCATGGCCATAACACACGCACACACACACACACACACACACACACACAAACACATTGAAGTGTGCTCACAGATAGGACAGGCAGAAAGGCAAAGACTCACAAGCATCCAGTGGTGCTCACAATGCTGCACACGAAAGACTGTTGGGTCAACATTTCATCAGATTTCATATTGTGCTTTTCCCTTTTTGTCAGATGCTCAAGTGTAATAATTTCCGCGATATCCTCCCCGTTCTGCTTAGGATCACTTTCCCACGAAATTAGATCAATACGACGTTCCATCTTCATCACTAACAGATTACAGTTGAATGAGAGATAATTGTACTATCCTATTTTGGCTGGATTATGAAAATTCTGCGAAAATATGATTTGGGACTGGTGAGTGAAACTGAGTGCTAGGTTAATCAGCTTGTTCAAGGTTAATGGTACATGCAGAGTATATTTGTTAAAGAGATTTAGAGATGTGCAGTTAATCTCTGTGCTTAACTTCGAAGATCTTGCCATCTTGGAGTGAGTTTTAATGTAAAATGGAGGGAGAAAATCGAATTAGAGTAAAGGCGGCACTTGGGTGGATGAATAACTAATGGATGAACAGCCTCCTCCTCCTTGGTGATAACTGGTAATTGGTTTGGGGGGGGGGGGCAGGAGATGGGTAGTCGGATGATGCTATGTACTGTGCAGATCAGCAAAATGGCCTGGCTTGGCGTGAAAAGATGTTGTAAGGATTAATGGTGCCATCCATATGCTGACTGAAGAAAATCAAGTGGATACTGTCATGGAAAAGCTCTAAACGTGCTGGAGTGAGGCAGAAAGGAGGTACGATAAATGAAGGGGACTAGTCGGACTATTTTCTACACTAAAAAGACACAAAGTACACACCAATCATACAAAAGTGCAACCACCGCTCTTTCCTCACTTTGTCTGTACCCCATTTCTGTCGTCTTCCTGTGAAAAATACCTCGAGGAGAAGACCTAGATTTTAAAGGAACGTTGGCACCAAAGTAATTGCTGATATCTAGGGATGCAGCGCAGGTTGTAAATAAGGCCATTTTGGGGAATAGGATTATTTGCTATCTGGCCGCGAGTTCGATGAGAAGATCGACACCACTCTCATTGCGTACGTGGTATCGATTTTATTGTCCAACTCTCAGTAACTGTCTTCGTCAAAATGTCTACTATGACTACGGCTTTGATCATATTATATCTTTGACTTGAAACGGAAGGTGGTTGCACGTGACATAACAGTTATAAACCCTTATTGCACAGGAAAATGGACAATCTATACAATAGATGTTTACAATGAACACTTTGTGGAGTCATTTTGCTGTTCTCCTTGGTTGATCGCCGCAATCAACTTGACGTACAATGTTCTTATTACAGAGACAGACAATGGTAAAAACTAGAAAAATAAAACCCAAGTTGTAATGAACCAGATTTATCCTTTAATTATCAGACATTTCCCATTAAGTTTTAGAGTGCAGATGAGATGACACAGGTAGCAGATGGCGCTAGCAATGTCTACAAATGCAGGGCCGGTCTTATTCACGGTGGCCTGGGGAGACTTTGAAAGCGGTAAATTGTTTCCTTCACGTTTAATATGCTCATCCTAGCAGCAGAGGCAATTAACACCGGATAAGCACTATTTACATAATGCCAGACACACTCGTGATCACAACAAAGGCAACTCGTCTGACTTCCCCCGTCTCGCCCCTCTCCTGCCGGCTCTTTGTCTGTGAGGCCGTCGCACGGTCGCTGGTTTGGAAATGAGAGTTGAGGTCAGACGGTGGCACGTGGAGCTTTGACAGTGTAAATAATAAACTGGGGAGGGTTTGAAAGGCCATTCAGGACCCCTGCGGCTGGCCACTGATCTGCCTGTTAGCCATTAACTGGGAGCCAGTTCAGGTGGGGGCGTCAAGGAAAAAAGGAAAGAAAGGATGGAAGAGGCAAGGTGAGAAGATGGAGGAAAAAACAAACCTAAACTACAAGGTGTCTCCAATTCTAGCCTTCCTGCGGAAGAAAACAAGATGTCGCTCCACAAAACAATTCAGTTTTGCACATGATGTGTGTGATTGCAAGTATATTGAGCCTGAGGCTGCTGTTTTTAACACTTTCCCCCCCCCGAGGCAAATAGAGTCATTAGTGTCCCATCACAAATGTCAACCACCACAAAGGACTTGACAATAGAGCGGACCGGTAAAATCAAGAGTGCCTCATGGACCGACAGCCAGCAGGTTTGGTCAATGCTGCCAATGTCAAAGACAACAAAAGGACAGGATTACAGATGATAGCCTGAGGCTGCGAGGGCTGAACTCTCATTCAAGCCTTCTTTGCACCAAACTCATCCTCAAATCCTAATTCAAACACTGGAAACGTTTCAGTGAAAGAAAAAAGCAGGAGGGGATGTCTGGCAAGTAAATGGCTGGTGTGTTTTGATGAAATGACAGGTTTATGGAGTCGCAGGAATATACTGTAAGGCCTCTCCGGTGCCCAATGAGTAAACACAAGATTATTGACTTCTGAGCACTCGGCAAAGCTCAACACCACAGGGATCAAGCGAACATACTGCAAAATAGCGCTAACTTTTTGATTCTGCAAAGAGACGTTTTAGAAGTCCTATGGAGTAATTACATTCACCTAATAACGAACAATGTACACTCCAGCAGCAACAATCCTTAAATGTAGTTCTTAGAAAGTGAAGCCATTACATT
The DNA here is from genome assembly GCA_032191485.1 of Leptoclinus maculatus. Lineage (NCBI taxonomy): Eukaryota > Metazoa > Chordata > Actinopteri > Perciformes > Stichaeidae > Leptoclinus > Leptoclinus maculatus. The sequence goes on along the minus strand of JAVDOI010000007.1, from coordinate 21,349,657 downwards.
TGACTTCTCTGTGTGATGTAGAAGACAGCACATCGACCAGAAGACGGCAAAATGTAGGCATCCGAAAGTGATCCCATTTTAGCTGAAGGACAAACAGCGGTAAATAAGATCAAAACTTCCAATGGAAAGCGGAGCTGTCCAATTAGGACGGCATTTACAATGAGACAGTGATGAAGTTGCTGATGATAATCTTATCCTTGTAAAGAGCAGCGGCACAAAGCATGATTAAAAGGAAGGACATTATCTTAGAAGAGTGATCACAAGTGTAATCAATCTACTTCAAGGCTCCCCGCCGTGTTGTTCGCGGCACAGGGAAAGTGCCAGCGAGAGGTTAGGAGAAGTCGATGTCTGCGGTTTTCTCTCGACCCACTCGAGTCTCACTCCTTGTCAGGTCCCCGAGTCAATAAACAAAGGGGAAGTGAGAGGAAATTGGAAGCAATTCAATGCTTCCTACTGTGTCCTGATTACACAGTGGGAACGGTGAAAGCGGAAATGATGCTCAGAAGAGCTACAGTATACTTGATCAAAAATACTGTACCCTGTGTACATCAGACCAGAGGAGGACATGAAATCCTTACCACTCACATTGGCCTCATTTTCTCATGGATGGCTAAACAAATGCCATGATCAGGCCACAACCCACAAAAACTACATTCAAGTCAGCCTCCTAGTGGTATATACAAGTACAGTACTGTAAGACAAGGCACGTCTTTGTAGGGCCTTCACTAATATGACTCAATTTAATTACTTTTTTCAATTTTAGTTACTGTTCATAATGGGTTTTGGAACATCTGAAATTTTCAATGACATTTCCATCAATATATTTATTTCCTCTAAGAAATCTAAACTTGGAATTATGACGAAACTAATTATGTTGTGCAACTCTGTCCGATTGGACCCATTTAACTGCAGTATAGCCTACTTCAGGAGACCATTAGCTGTACATAAGAAGTGGACTTAGTCACCATGCCATTTTTGAAACAAGAAGGGGAAAAAAACAGACCTCTGACTAAGACAGTTATAGGCAACCAAAATGTTACAAGTAACTTTCATAAACTGAAAACACACTGTGACAACTCCGTGACCGAACAACGCTGTGGTAGCGACATGTCACAAGATAGCCACGCCCTAAAGCATACCCTGCTTTATCGTCTTTTTTACTCTAAATGGGACCATAAGTTACTCAATTAACATCATTCTGTATTGAAGAAAACTTGAAACTACTGATTGAGATCATAAACTCGTGTTTAATGAGTTAATAAATCACATAAGAAGTAGGGTCATTTTCTCATAGACTTCTATACGATAAGACTTCTTTTTGCAACTAGAGGAGTCGCCCCCTGCTGGCCATTAGAAAGAATACAAGTTTAAGGCACTTTCGCATTGGCTTCACTTTTCAGACAAGGTGGTTTACGCCTGTTGCAGACTTATAAATATAACTGATGAAGTTTGAATGTGAAATGCTAATATGTCAAGTTCTGGAAGTTTTGTTAAATGTTGCTCCTTGCAGTCTGGCAAAGATTTGGAGAACATTTGCCGTTTGTCATTGTCAATCCTACAAAGTGGTCAGTCATTTTTGTGTTATTAAGCAAGTCTTTGCTTGGAGTTCTGGCTGTCTCACAAATGTTTAGTCGAGATCTGAATTACCAATGTTACTTCATCATGATGGACACATTATGATGATGGTTAAATATTGGCTTAGGGACAAAGCTTTCATACTTTTTTTGGTATAACATTTGGTTGGCCCTGTGCCGGACTTGGCACACAATTTTATCTCCCGTTCTTCAGAGCCAAGCATCACATTTTGATTCCCATTAGCAAAATGTATTATAAAAACACTGTAAGAAAGTGAAGACAGAAATGACCAAATAAAAGCTTTGTCATGGAGATTTAGAATCAATTAAATGGCATTAGAGCTCTACAGGCCAACTGCTATACTTAACATTTCCTGACAGTCCAATGCTTCAAACCGAAGTCCCTACATCGCTGTCGAACAGCAGAGATCAAGTAACCTCTGATAGAAAAAAATGCAACAAACATTGTCAGCCATATTCTGAATGTAATGAAACACCTGTCAAAACATGTTTATATGACCTGAAGCTTTGCACAGTAAATGAGCTGTAACATTACCGTGCTCTTGATGGAGAATACATTAATGGAAAAGTAGTCCACCTGGCAATTGTAATGTATGCAAAAAAAACAAGCAAACAAACCAATCTTGATTAACAACACCTGGCGCTGTTGTTGTTTGAAGGGTGCATCCAGGAATGACTGGAATGATTTACAGGCAATACACAGCAAAGTTCCTGATTAATGATTCTGCCATCGCTTGAAGTTACTCCAAAAGAAGAAGAAGAAAAAAAAAATGTGTTGATGAACATATTGAGCTTCGTGGAGGCACTCCAGAGCTGCACTTATTAGCCGGCACTTCAGTCATATTTTGACATTACAAGGAGTGCGCAGACGGCTGCACTGCATCCACTGATTGTGCAAACGGATGGGAGATTGGGGGCGGTTGGTAATGTGGTAATGGTATGCATGCGTGGTGGTGGTGGTGGTGATGATGGGGGTAGTGGGGGGTGTTCACACTGTCATGGGAACCATAAGTAGGCCACGTATGCGACGACTGGGCTGCGCGTTTGGTGTCCCCTGTTTCATAAGGCTCGGGCTCCTCCGCTTAATGGGTGTAATAAAGGATCGTTCACGGCAGCGTCCGCTCATTTATTCTCATTCCTGAGAGTGAGAGGGGACCGCTACAGCAATCAGCCACTACTCACTGGTTAATTCCAAGGCAGATTTATCGTCCGGCTGTGTAATGGATGCTCCGTGTGCACGAGCATGTGATTGTTTCTGTGTGTGTGCGCGTACAAACTCATCCTACCTGTGCACAAAGTCTTTATTGTTTTACAAGGTTTTATCCCTACCACTGCGAGGCCAAGATAAAATTTTAATCAGCTATTAAGTGCAATCACAGCCACGATTTGGATCCCAATGAAGCTTATACCCCGGAACCCACACCGGGGCCGTACAGGCTGCAGCGGGGGCTGTCATCTGTCCTGGCTCAGAGACAAGAACAGGTCACTTGTGGCTGTGGTGGAGAGGAGAGACTCTCCTGCCACATAGAAATGACAGCTGCTATGGTATGAGGGGTATGAGGGGTAATGAGGCCGGGAGAAAGATGTGAACACCGAAGGGGAAGTAGCAGCCTAACAAACAAATCCCACTTTTCCACTCCAGGAACTTAACTTGAGTAATGTAACACGTAGCCATCTTCATGGGCTTTTATTGCCATTGTTCTCTGCACGCTTTGCCAAGACATTCCTGGAACTAAACGCTGGCACTACTTGGAAGTGAATACTCTTATCTAGATTCCAGGTACAATTAGGCATTGCCAGCAAAGCTGTTCATCATAACTGGTCAAGCAAAATGTGCAATTAAGGAGAGCATCTGCAACAGCAAGAGAGTTATTTGATCAAAAGGGACAAGTTGAATATGGACTAATAATGACAACCAAGCGATGACAAGCATGTGGGAAGTGAAGGGAGCTGGAATCCGATCTGGTTTCTTTCTGTCTTCCCCTATTGTCGAATTTCCTCCACTAATAGCTGCCTGATTGTGGCACGTCCCTGCCAAATGGATAGGTGCAAGGACACTAAAGCTATTATTCATTAGACGGTAGTGCAGCATCCTCTTGACACTGTCACACTCATGCCTGCTCACTGCAAGACTTCTAAACTCCACAATATGAGCTTCAGAAAGTGAGCCGCCGCGGCGGCAGGGTGTAGCGCACCACTTTAGCTGAAGGGGACGTTTTTCTTTTGTTCTCGTCTGCCGGACGGTGTGTAGAGCTGGCGAGCGATTTAGGTTCATTTATACCACGGCAGCCACTTGGCAAGGATCACCACTCCATGTGGAGCCAATGTAACACTAGAATGAGACCAAATGTCTCTCTCAATTGGAAGGCAGGGAGGGGGGGGGTGGGTGTGTGTATTGGTGGAGGGCATCTGCTCAACATTTACCTAGTGTTTTATAATTAGATGAGCGCAACTGCTCGGGAGCAAAGCGTCTGTTCCACTGTGATTTTCTGATAACAATCCTATGACTTGGAAAGCAGGCGGAGGAGGGCTGTAGATGGAGACAATTAGTGAAGCTAATAAAATATGAACCATATTGCAAGTGAAATGAAATCTGTGTTCAAAACATGCTGGGGTGGAAGTTGGTCATGACAAATGCTAATTGTTCCCAAGCAGCAGTAAGGCAACCTGTTAAAGCCCGCTCACATCTGGCACTTTTGGTTTCCCATCTCTCTCTCTCTCTCTTCTGTTTTGCACATTTAATGCTCTGCCAAACACCAACATTTAGCACGGGAGGATAACAGAAATATGTCCATGTGAAGACAGCGTGACGCTCAACAGAGAGCCTCCCCACCGGTTCATGGAAATACTGAAGTCACACAAAATGTATTTTTAGGATAATCAGACCTTTCCGTCAGCAGAAAAAGCACAGGTGTAACTGTAACATTAATTAATAACGGCTCTGTCCTAATTTAAGTGCGCCAGTAAATCATTCTAGAGAGTCCGCAGGCACACCACCAGGGCCCTACAACTGGAACACCTGAATGGAGTGCGGCCATTATTCACGTTATCAATTACACCTGCGTTCAATGTATCAAATTGTCTGTTGTAAATGAGGTCAGCTGCACTGACTAGGACACACTGTGTTGTTTTTAACTACAAATTTGCATTTTGTCTACAAATATGCAATTGCATCATAAAGTAACACCACAACCAACACAAAATGGCCCATTTGAGTTTTGTAAAGCTGGAGGCTCTATAGTTAAAAAGGTATCTAGATTAAACTCCTAAAAGTACTTGGTTCAGGACGGGGAAATATTGTGGTCATGGTTTGTTTATGGAAGGATTGCCGTCATGATTAAAACAGACTGTTGGTTGAAGAGGGGACGTGAACCCAAGTCGCAGTCGTATATATTGTGTATACACATCCACCGCACAAACTACCGTACCCCAACTTTCATTGTGGTTTAAATATTTCAAACGAGTCTCCACTTTGTCACTAAACGTAAACATCTTTAAACTGTGAAATAACTTTTTACATTTTGGGACATATGCCTAATCCTTCTCCTGCCAAAAGATAGATAAGAGGTTAGGTACCACGCTCATACAGTATCTGTCCATCGAGTTATGAGGAGTTATGTGCTGTAACAATTTCTCGGCGAAATGACTTCCAGGAGTCTCCGCTCAAGAAAAAAAATCCAGCACAACTTTTTGTTTCCCATTTCTGTTTGTGAATGGATTAAACAAAGAAGATATGATGCGTTAACTGGTGAGCTGTTGGTAGGCAGATTTTTTCTTTGGATAAACCAGTCTTGCTGTTTTTTCCTGATTCCAGCCCGTATGCTAAGCTAAGCTAAGCGTCTATGATTTTTGCTTTATTGTTTACAGAGTTGTATCTTAACTAACTTACTTTCCAAAATGTTTAACAATGCAGCTGATTTGCTGAACAGGAGAATTACATTTTTCGAAAAATATATTTAAATAAAAGGTGTTTATTACTGCAAAGTAATAGAAAACTGTACCTCCTCTTGTGGTCTATCTTTCAGCTAATGATATTTTAATGATATCAACACATGCTACAGCCAGAATTTGTCACTTCACAGATGAGAGAGCTCTTATTCTCTCACCCACCATCAACATTTAAAGTCATCTAAAGCATTATACATGAAGAGGACTGTTCATGATTTACCTGTTATAATCCTGCAGATGGATTCATTTTCATTTTACAAAGAATGTATCTTTAAATTGTCTGAACCTGTATGCCAGTCCTTCCAGTGGTTTGTATTTACAACCCAAGTGACCTCCCTTCTAAGCATAGACGTCAACTTTATCCTGGATGCCAGTATATTAATGTTAACCAAATTATACAGCCTGCTTTTTCTACAAAATGTTTTTCTGCCTTTTTATATGCCATCTGTATTTATATAATGTTTCATATTGAGAGGGAGGACTTGTCCTCTGTTGTAGGCCTCAGCCTTGAGTGGCCATTTCCTGGCATAAGAAGACCCATAAATCTCAGATTCACCTGGGGGCCCCCTCGCTGATGTTTGGGCCGTGGTCGTGTAGACTTGTCAGACAAAAAGACGGGGAGGAAAACGGAACTCCCTCAGTGGTGCGACTGCCAAATTCATTCCTGTACAAAGAACACGCAAGCGTGATAGCTTTTCCCCCAAGCATCCAGGATATTTCCAGACTGTATGTTTCCTGAAATACAACTCTCTCCCCAGAGCAGGGAAATTTAGTGGAGAGCTGAAGGAGCATTATGTGATGCACACACACACACACACACACACACACAAACACAGAGAAGCATAATGGGAAGTGGGAGCTAGCTATCAGTTGGCTCCTCAACCTTTTTTTTTTTTTTTTTAGTGTCAGTTCCCTGATGAATCGCAGCCTTCAGGTAGAGGAAGCATCCCATCGCGATCCCATCCCCTTCTCTCTCTCCATCGCAAAACATGTTCTGCTATTGATTAATTCACAAACAGTCTAAAATGCACTCAGTGTCTAAAAACAGACATCCCTGTATCGATTACCTCTGTGCTATTCCCTCAGGTTCCCTCAGTTCCAAAGGCACGCCCGACGCCTCTGAGGAAAACACTGTTTCCAAATCAAATTCACTTAAACTGCTGTTGCTATAAAAATGATGGCGGTATCAGACCTTTTATGCAAACATACACAGTGTATGTATCTTGCATAAATCACAGACCTTGTTTACGGTTAAATAAAGCATCATTTGCTGCCGAGTATGCTTGGCTGAAAGCATGCTTTGGGGCTTCACTGTGGTCCTTTGGCACTGATCAGTCACTGTCTGCTGTTTTTTTTTTTTAGGGAGCTCTCAGCGTGTCTGTGTGATGACAGCAGCCACTCCTTTTTCACAAGCGGTGGAGAGAAACTGACATGGAACGATGACACTCACAGTTGGTGATACGCCAATGACACTAATAGACTACTACTCAGCGCTCCCCTGACATTATCCAGTCTCATTTTTCTTGATCCGTGTCTCTCTCGCTCACATATCACCCCAGAGCAAAAGGCGGACCGAGGAAAAGGAAGTCCGCATATCCACTTAGGCTCAGACACTGTACAGTCGTAAACAGTTTGTCAACAGTTAGCTTGGCTTTTGCCAAGTGACAGCCACAGTTTTTGACTTTTGAAGAAAGAGTAAGTTATATATATATGTCAAAAATGTCTTTAAGTTCAAGTGCATTACATTTATTTAGGCTTGCACATCCATCCACTTCTCTGCTCCTTATCCAGGCCGAGGTGGCTGGACATCCTTCTCTGCAGCCCCCATCCTGTAGTTCTTTCTGGGCTTGAACATGAAGTGCTTCCCAAGCCAGATAGGATAAGTGCAGTAATCGCTCCAGCATGTTCTGGGTCTACCGGCTGTCTCCACCCAGATGGAGGTTCCAGACCAGTGCAAAAAAAAAAAATCACAACAGATGTTATACTAAACAACCTCAACCAGCACTGTGTTGTAAATGGACCCAGAGATCCCTTGGGACAGAATGTGAATCATGATTTGAAACTTTATTTCATGGTTTGAGGGCATATTAGTCCCATGTGAACGGCCAGATTAAGAACGATTCAAACTATGATTTGACCAAGATAGAAAAGACTAACTTCACCCAGAAGGAAACAAAGGCCCTAAGGCAGACTATTGATTGGAGCTCCCAGGTGGGTTGTCCTGAACCAGTGGACTGTGTAGTTGGTTCACCAGAGACGCATTATAAAAAAAAAAATGCATACTGGTATGAAGTACGTAAATTATTCTGGCAGGTACAAAATGTTCTTGGCAAGCAATTCCGTAAGAATGGAGACAGAATTGTATTGTTTGGATGAAACCAATGCATTTTAAGACTTTGTGATGAAATGACAATGCCTCAAGTCAAACGCAACACATTTGTAAGCTTTTCCAACTAAATCTCTCAACACAACTTCAACGTTGCCACAAAAACAGGGGGCCGAATAAGGCAGGTGGCCCCCTCCTCAGTGTGCCGGTCTGCCTGCTAGTGTTGAGGCTGTGAGGAAGGAGGTCTGACTGTGAGAGGATCTGGGTTGTGTGGGAGGTGCTGGGTTGACTGCAGTGCTGCAGGGGAGAAAAAAACACGGTCGCCATTCCAACCTCACAAAGATCGCAATCTTCTTTCTGCTGTGAACTTCTGCGAGCAGCTTTTTCACAACAATGTTCCGTCTTGTAAAAATAGTTTATTTCTCTCACATGTTCATATTGATACATATAAAATGAAGTGCGCCTCAATTTAAAAAAAAAAACGGCACTTTCATTTTTGCATTCTTCTGCAACAAACATGATTCATCACACGGAGATTAGCATTTAACAAACTATGTGAAACACTTCTTGCGAATCAATTTAACCCAAAGACCTGCTTATTCCAAGTTCTAATGCAACTGGACTTTTGAATTGATTTTGCAATCCAATTGAATTACATTTACACCCGAGATGTCAACTGAAACTCACCCTACATCGATGCGCCATTGATTTCATTTTGAGAGGAGGTTAGAGTTTTTAAAAAGCCATTGTGATGCTCTCATTGCAAATGCAGCTCATTGAAAGCGAGGCCTTTGGAACTGTGTCAGTGTGTCAGTGTGACGGCAGCGGCAACAATGACGCCCCAGCTCAGCACGCCACTGTAGACTTAAACACTCAGCCACATTGCAAAGTGAGAACACAAACCCTCGAGCTTTACTTCCACAGCTATGGGGCTTGTTGTCTGGATTCTGTAATCTGGCTAATAATACCCGATACGGGTCCTCGTGTTTTCTTAGGATTTGTCACTGCAGCGGCTGCATTCATGGAGCTTCTTATCGCTTTCCTCCCCAGAGGCTGGCTCTATGAGCTGGGGAGCACGGAGGTGTGAGCGTGTGTCACCCCCCCCCCCCCCCCTTCCCATCAAACCGCTGTCAGGCCGGGCTTATCATGGGAGCCGCAGGGGGTGCCCGCTGACCTGTGGAGTGACACCCAGCATAGCTGCCTCACCCGTGCCTCACCCCCCCCCCCCCCCCAACACACACACACAGACTGATCTCCTGACCTGCTACAGAATCAGTCGCCCTCTCACACACAGACCTGTCAGAGACAATCCACACCTTGTGAGCCGCCGCACAGGAGGTTATATAGCATAAAAGTAAGTAAAAAAAAACTGGAGGTTGTGTAAAAGACAGACAAAAGAGTGAAAAAGGGCCGTCACTGAGGGTAGCCACCACAAGAACTCAAGGCTTTGTCACCTCTTTTTATCGACTATAGATCACACAGGCAGCCCCGGTCCTGACACCATCCTATTTCTCCAAATGTCAGCGGTGATGTTGGAGCTGATATCTTGCGGCTGGCGGTGGGGTGGGGGGGGGGGGGGGGGGGGACTGGGGACTGGACGGTGAACACATTGAATGGAACAGATAAGAAAAAGCCTGTGCATTCTGTCAGGTCCTCTCTCATTTCACAGCGAAAAGAGGACCTTGTTTTTATCACCATCCAGAAGCATCTGCAAAAATGCACATCTCTGACTCACGCGTAAATGAAGACAATGTATTGTATTTTTTTTTTTTTTGATGAGGCCTTCTACAGCTCAGCAGTTACTTATCCTGTTATAACTCAGTGGTATTGTATCCTGAAAATGAACACATTTGTTATCACCTTCTGGAATGATGCGATTGAATGATTCCAAGCTCATTTTGATTAAAAACTAACTACATCAGTTACGGATAGTTCTTTTTCATTGTCTCTGCCAACAAGTTGCAGTTTACATCTATATGCATGTCTAAAATGTCATCACTTCATAATGTTATCCCATTAGACACGTGTGTGACATTGAGCTTTGACCACCACATTGTAATCAGTTCCTCCTTGACAAAAAAGACTAATATCTAACGCTGAGAGAGAAATTCCAAGAAAGTTGGCCTGCTGCATAGTAGTGGAAGACTTTTCCAATACTAGCTATGCTGTGACACTGGCAACAAAACAAAACAATAAAAACACAACTAATGGGATTCCAGTTTGTTAATTGGACATTTTGTTTTTGACACTTTTTCCAATAAGACCCTCCTGACATAACCAGTGACAAGTGCACAGAAAAAGTACAAATACATACATCTCTCATGAAAAAATGACACAAACTTTGGTAGAAAATTGTGTGTCGTGTTGGACCCCATCACTGGTGTTTTCATAGCTTTAGGTTACCTAGCGCTTCACCGTCGTTTAGGTTTTCATGTCTGTTTCTAGCTGAATTTTCTTTCCCAGCATACAATCCCCACTAATTGGGAGGAAAAGGGAAGATGTGTTCTCGTGAATTGCAATAAATTAATGAGGGCCCTTCTGTCTGCTTAAACTCAGATAATCAGCTAAGAGGCACCCTGGATGCAGATGCACAACCCCCCGTGTGCGTCCCATAGCTCTTTGTTTTTCACCAATGTTTGTAGTGGAAAAGCACAAGCTGTCAGGTCTTTTCTCACTCTACTCATGAGAAACACACACATACACATACATACATACATACATACACACACACACTCTCTCAAACACACAAGGACAGAAGTTGAGAGCAGAGTTTCCCATAAAAGCGACCACAGACACACATAGCAGTCACACTAAGATACAAACCAAGTTAGACAGGGACACAGATAGTCATGAGTGTACATTCACACATGCATACTCATATTTCCAATAAACAAGCATGTTTGCACACACCAGTGATGTGTGTGTAAAGGGAATAACTAGCTGCTTTGAAATGCATTAAGTCATGTTTAGAGTTATACAGAGGGCCACAAGTCATGGCTAATAATAATGGGGGCAGAAAAATATGGCTCCTTTGTCCTTTGTTTACCGGCAAAGGTACGGTAAAAGGACAGAAAATATTTTACACCCCCCCAGCCACAGTAGCATGCGGTTTCCCAGGTTTTGAAACATGCACACACTCTCTCTCTCACACACACACACACACACACACACACACCTGAGTCATCTTACGCCGGGTTCAATTCATTAAATAGACGCTCTGGTTCACCGGGGATTGGCATCGAGATACTCATGTCGTTCATTTTCTCCGTACCTCCTCCAGTCTGATTGAAGTTGACGGCCTTTGATCTTGATTAGCATGTGAAGGTAAAACGTGCACTAAGACAAGGCTCGGTGTTACTCATGGATGACGCCACGCTGACGTCATCCTCATCCGCTTAAGGGAGATTTACCCAAAGTGAGATTACTTTTATCCCAATGAATTAATGAGGTGATGGAAATAAAAAAAAAGGAAGGTGAATGAGTAGCTATAATGACCTCCAGGGCTTTGTTTGCTTCTATAATTGGTTTCTTGTTCCTGTGCAGGTATATTAGACGATAACCTCCTATCGCAGCTCTTGTCTGAACACCTTAGGACAGCAAACAAGCACTTCGACAACCGACTCCCAGCAGCGACATGTTGAGAAATTTGTTCTCTGATGAACAGCTTTAGTTCCCTGAGGTAAATGATGTGTCACGGTTTGTTTGTGCAGCTCTTACTTGGCGGTAGCTGCGAGTGAAATAAATCAGCACGGACGGAAGCACAGGAGATAAGACTAATTCTGAAGAGCTATGTTCATGTTGGGTTGGAGAGGCGGAAGGAGACAAGGAGGCCTGGAGACTTGATTTGAGGGCTGAAAAGGTCAGCTGGGTTCTTATTGAGATAAGAAACAGATGAAAAAGGAAAAGGTCAATTCATCATCTCCCTCCTAAAGCCCTCCTGCTTCTCCACGGTGAGATTTAGTGGACTGACTGATACAACTTATTGACTTCATGTCTTGTGGCAAAAGTGGCATCATCTGTATCCGAGAAGTACAGTGCACATATCCAAGATGTGTGACCTTTTAACTTTCTCTTATCTAACACAACATTGTGTATATATATGTGTATATTTGCTATCCGTTATAGAGAAGCAGCCAAGCGATTGAACGTGTGATTCACACAAAATTAGACTGTGAAAATCTCCAGTTACACAAGCCAGTGTGAGGTTGTGGTTACGCAACGCTGTCTGCAGAGTCTTCAACCTGATAAGTATGGGAACAGCATTAGAAGCCGAGAGGGGAGCTATAGAGCGAGGACCTAAATACTAATCCTTTGTAAACAGCCTGAGTGGAAAAAAGATCATCTCAGCATATTTATATCTCAATTTCAGATGCCGGGAACCCCGGGACAGACAGCGGTGGAGCTTCGCAGACATCCATTGTCCAGTGTCGTAATCAAACATGGTTGGCTGTCAGATGAGGCTTATGGCTAGAAGCTGTAGGATGAAGCAAAGAAAGAGCACTGGAACTGATGATGGGTAATGGGGCCGACTCAGAAAGATGGTTCTTTATATTAGCAAGGCATGAAAAGGATTTGTGGGTGCATGCATCCGGCCATCTGTCTGCCTATGCACCTCAAGAGAGCTTGAAAAACATGGACCTTTGTATTGCATGGGAATTGCAAAAGCAGCCCTGAAAGGTCAGATTATATTTGGGGCTAATCTTTCCCAGGTGGACACAAGATCAATCAAGCAGCGCAGCACGCCCCCCCCCCCCCCCCCCCCCACACACCCCCCTCCTCTTTCTTCACTCCTATCAGTTTTAATGATTAAGGGACATCCTTCAAAAAACCATAATGGAAAAATAAGATGGATGGGAGCATTTGTAGCTAACTGTCGGGAGATAGTGCTGAAGATGTGGTGGGGGATGAGAGCAAGGTTCGACAGCATTAATGTACCATCAAAGCCATCACAGGCACAGGCACGCTCATAGAGGTGAAGTGGGAGGGCTGCTGATTTCAAAATAGGCCATCAACTAACACTTTTTCATTATTAATTGATCTGACAGATTTTCAGAAAATAGTGTAAAGTGCCCACAGAGATACCCAGAAATGTCTAAAATGACCAACAAACAGTCTTAATTGGCTTGATGATTTGACTGTTTATCATAAAAATGCTTCCTTGAGGAACCCCATAATTGCTATCAACACAAAATCACCTGACTTTCTTGATTGATTCAACAGCGAGAGCTCCTCGACCGTTCAAGCTTTGCGAGTGCTCCAACTGTAAGTCAACTAACATCGTCTGAGCAGAAAATTAACCATTATTGTCGGAGCCCTAGACGTTCAAGATTACTCCTCTCCCACATTACAACTCTTTAGACTAAATGCAAAACTAATGCCCTTGCTTACACAGAGAACACAGATATACACTCTGCTGGCTTTTGTATGTGATGATCCATGCCAGCCCGGTGAAGCTCGACAACCCTTTCCTCAGAACGCCTGGCTCTTGTGATAGCTGCTCAACCTTTTATTGAATGCATATTCATTACACACATGGCCGGTGGTGTCGCAGAAGCAGCGGCAAGTCAGATGCGTCCTCCTTAGACCTTCTCCGGTCCACAGGTTTCACATGTGGTTGCCACCACACAGAAGAGCATATAATCCACCCCCGCTGCAGGACCGGGGACTCCAGGGAATCGGGCTTCACCCAAAAGAACAAATGAATTTCAGATTTGCTTCATTTCACTTCACGTCCCGTCAACCGGGTGACACTGCTCAACATGACATCCCTAAATTCTGAGATTCCATTACAGTGCACTAATGGGCGCTGTCACACTCTAAAAATTCATAAACACAGCTTTCTGGTTTTATAGTTAGAATATTTACCAAGACAGTGTTTTTGTTTCCTGTAGAGAGATGCGTGTGTGCGTGTGTCTCACATTCTCATTCATATGCATCAGCAAGTTATCAGGGACTGCTGTGCCTCATTGAGCTGGAAAGCAGCTTTCCATTTATTTCTCAAATGCAGCGGAGAGTGATTCTGGTCCGGTTTAATACAACTTATAAAACTGGCTGTGGTGCTTTCAAAGCTTAAGAGTAACAAAAAAAGAAAGCCAGGATCATTGGAAAATTACTAAACAGGATAATGAAATGTAGAGGGTCTGTGCTCGATATATATCACACAGCAACATTAAGAGTGGCTGGCTGCTACTGTTACCAAGTGGTGGCTCATCATCAGCGCTAACCACTGACACATAGAGGAGTCGTTCTCATTCCCAGGGCGTCAAATAAGAGGCTCCGTCACGCCCCTCGGCATCCGATACCGGCGCACAAGGCTAACCGTTATCGTCTCTCTGAGACGCACGGGGCTTTCAAGTTACTACATTCTAAACCCATCGCCTCATTATTAGACACTCAGAGGAAATGCTCCTGGAGTGTGACACGAATGGTCACATATGCGATCATTGAGTATGCAAGTTGAAATTTCATGTTTTTTCGCATTCATGCGAGTCCTTGATAATCATTATCATCGGTGCCCCTGTCGGAGCAGAGACTAAAGCTACTGTCTATTCCCCCCCCATGCTCGCGCTCGTCACAGCATTTATACATGCGGAGCAGAAATTCTGCCACGTCTCCTCCTCAGACCAGGAGCACAGCTCCGCCTCGCTGCTCTGCCGGTCTCCGCTGGGAGCCAACAACGACAACACTGCTGGAGGCCCAGGTCGACCTGGGCCCTCTGGAGGGGAAGGGAGGCACGGAGAACCTGAACCAGGACTGATTGGGGAAGACTGTATGACCTGTTGCAGTAAAAAATGAGGGGTTTTCTAAAAGGGTGTTCAGAAACACTACCACTTTCGTCCACAGGGACCACCAAAATCCACACAAAATGAAAGTTCCTTGTAGTGGCTTTAAGTAAAAGAATGTGAGTATATAATCACGAAAAAGTACTACATTATCATAGATTATTATTATTATTGATGCAGAAACATGCAATGTAATGTTGTAGCGGGCAGCAATCATTTTAATCATTTATATACTGTTGGGTGGCTTCATCTACTGTTGCAATGCAGTGTAAAAAGTACAATATTTCTCTCTGAAATGTAGTTGAGTACAAAAGTAGCATCACAATTGTACTTTAGTACAGTTCTTTTATAAAGTTCCACCATTGATTAATACCAAAAGGGTATGTGGTCTTTTTGAGTCCCTTTGTTTTGATTGCAACCCTATTTGCAAAAAAGGGGCTTTTGTCAAAAGACAATGCCGACCATTAATGCATAAACACACTTGCACACTGCCGAAATCTCATACGTCCCACATAACTCTGAGCTACGCTGCGTTGCTCCGCTCATCAACATCTGCCATCCTGCTAATTAGCCCCCCAAAAAAAGCCACACATCACTGGGTTTCAGCGGTGCACAGACAATGTGTGACACTCACGAGGGGAGCTCACGGACACAATGGGAATAACAAAGCTCTGCCAGATCACAGAGCGAATCTACTACGGCATGCTATTGTCTGCAGCAGCCTGGTTGATAATGCTATAGCTATATGAGTCTGGTTGACCGAAGCGTGAGAGACGCTGGATCTCGAGTCAAAAAGGTTCAACAAGGTTTTCGTCCTTGTTGACCAAAAATGAGAAAAACCTTCCAACTTCTTCTCCTCCGCACAGTGACCAATCATTGGAAGGTTAAGTGGAGTGGAATCCAGCAGAGAGCAGGCTGGAGCAAAGGTTTAAACAAATGTAATCAGAGGAATCAAAAAAAGAGAAAGAATGACAAAAAAAAATCATGCACAAGGGATGATCAGTAGTAAGCACAACAATAAGAAAGTGGGAGTTGGGGTGGAAAAAAAAGTGCAAAGCTACGGGAAGATTCCTGTGTCCAGGCAAGAAAACTGACCCAATAAATAAAGAATGTCAGCCCTGTGAGACAGCCTCACAGGCCAGCTGAGAAAGGTGAGCACATTTCCATGCAGAACACTCGCAGCCGTGAGAACAGAGAGAAAGCGGGAATGGAGAGAGAGAGAGAGAGAGAGTGAGTGAGGGAGCCAGCTAGTCATAAATGTCCCACAGCTAGTGGGGTCAGGCAGACGGAGAGAGTGTCAAAATTGTTCCTGAGTGTGAAGGGAAGGGGAGGAAGGTGGCTAACCAACCACTGTGAATGACTCCGGCTCCTCGAATCAACCTGCTGCAAGGCCGGTCAGTCACGCTTGTGACACCAGGAAACCACTTCTACCTCATTTGCATACACACATTCAGCAACTCTGCATAATCAAAGAGTAGAGTGCGTGTGTGTGTGTGTGTGTGTGTGTGTATCTATGTCTAGGTGAGTGTGTGTTTCTGAACAGCAGACAGACGGGAGAAAAAAAAGATTCAGCAAGGACGGAAAAGAAACGAGAGGGTGAGAGCTGAGCAAGCCGGACAGATGAGACAATATGTAGGAAAGAGGATTAGGATGCCGGCGGTGTGAGCGAGGCTTCCTGCTGTCACAACACACTTCTCCGGACCACAAAGACATGGCGACACACTTTTATAGCTGCAGGGAGAGCTCTGCTCCCTGGAGAAGATTCTTCTCCCTGCCTGTCTTCCAGCCCTGTTCATTTCTGCCAGTTGTGTTGCTGTTTTTATGTGTTTGCTGTGCTGTTGCTGAGGGTGTACTGCTTGTTTTTGCTGTCTCTGCGGACACGTGTGAGCGTGTGCAGGAATAGGAGAGTGAGAGGAGGTGGTTTGTCTGTGATGTACGTCTTGTTTTTTTATTGATAAAACAGTGTTTCAAACCAAAAAAAAGTCTACTTAATTACTTCCCTTCCTCCCTCTTTAGTCTTCTCCCAGCATTGGTGGGATTTCACCTTTGCTCCTTTCCTTAATTTCCCTATTCCCTAGCACTTTCTTTAACAACTGTATCTTTAACGGCTCACTCTCTATTCCCATCCCAGTCTTTATCTTCCATGCTCTATATCCTTCCTGCCTTACCTCCCACAGCGGTGATCAGAAAGTAGGTGCTGATATTGCAGCTCCCGCCTGAACCGGCTCAGTATATCAGTGGGTGGACAGACATGCCAGAGAGCCTCCTGTCAACAGTGAGTGTGCCCTGGAGACTGGCCCACTTGGCGGACACTGAGCCCCCCCCAGCTAAACCACGAGAAAAAAAGGAGTCAACGCTATTTCTTAACAACTGGTGCGGAGAGAGCCACAAAGCCAAGCTAAGCACCAAGACAGCACTATTTTTATGGTCCTCCTGAGGAGAGGCAGGCACTTCGGTGGCTACCTATTCATCCTGCATGGTCCCTGGACAATGCAGTCTGTCTGCTAATATTAAACAGACCATTAGTGAATGCAACCTTCTTCACTGCTGATCTAGGAGCTTGCAGCACGGCTTTCTCCGACCATTCATGCAGCTCTAAATCTGATGGACAATGTCCAGCGGCAGAATTTGGCAGAGTCTCAAGTTGCACACGAGGTGGAAGCTACAGGCAGTGGTTAACCCAAGCTAGTTTACCTCCCCCACTTCATCTCATCCCGTCTTTTCACAAGGGTAAAGAGACACATTTCACGTCCAATTAATGCACAGGACGGTTGTATAAAAACGGCTAATGAGGCTGTGATCACAGTGGCGTGAAGGCAGGCGCTACTGGAAAGGAGGGCGAGCGCTACCTCACTTCCAGGAGACACTAAGCTTCACAATTATTAGCCTATCACAGGAAGGGGGCTGAAGGGGGAGAGTGGAGGTGGTGAGGTGAATGCTTGTTTATCTGCTTACCCACAACCTGAGATATTGCCCTCTGCCTATTCATCTGCCTCTCAGTAAAATGCAGAATTATTCTGCAGACGTCAAACAAATCACGAACGATTCTGAGACTGTAAAGAGTTGCATGAATGCACAATGCGTTTGAGAGATGAGATCAAGACCAATAAGACCAAGTGTTCTCAGAGAAGTTAAAACAAATCCGCTGACACAACACTGACCCGTCTCACAGTGACACCAGAAGTGCCGAAAGAAAACTTTGAATGGAAATACGTTCAATGACAAATTCGGTTGAGGACTCTAAAAGTTGGCAAAAATACATCATGTGAAATATTTCCTGTACTAGGGAATGATCATCCCGACGGATATAATGGACTGAACACTACCTACTCTCTAAGCAAGTGCCAATTACTCGAAACACATCTGTTGGTGAGCAAAAAGCATCTTTCTCCATAATGCTGCCTCACTTTCATTTTAAGTATTTATCCCCAAAAAAACACTCGCTACGAGGCACCTCTTTCCAAAAACAAGCAGCAGCAGCAGCAGCAGCCTAGAACTGCTCTCGGCACAGCTCGCATAATGAACCACATACAACAACAACACACACACACACACAACATCGATGCCAAAGTCGGCACCGTGCCTCTGCTCACCTGTGCAATCTCATACAGCAGCTTGTAGTGTTCCTCTCGCTTCCGTAAAGTGCACAGATTGCAGCCCATTATAGTCGTCGTGGAAACGCCAGGCGTCCAATTCTCCCCGAGTAGTGGTGGTGGTGGTACGGACACAGGGGGTCACCCTCCACACCGGAGCGCTGGTTCTCATCAGTCACTCCTTAAGCAAGCATCTCTTTCAGCCATCCCATTCACACACACAAGCGGACAGAAACAAACCCCAGCTCAAAAAGGAACAGAGAGCTCCAGCTGAGTCTGACAAGACGAAAGGTTCAGATGTGAACAGTGTGGCAGCCGCTTCAGCAGTGGTACAAGTAGCAGCATCAGCCGGCGTGTCTCCTCTCTCCCGCTCCCTCTATTTCACAGACTCAAACACACACACACACACACAAATGCACACACTCGCACGCCGGAGTTGTGACTCTCGCTCGCTGAGACACTCCCCCCTTTTCCCTCCTCGGTGTGGGCTCGCATGACGACGCTGATACCAGCTCATAAATAATGAGGGAGAGCACTGTGATATTCATGAGGGAGGCGGGAGCAGGGGAGGGCACCGACTGAAGAGGGAGGAGTGAGGGAGAGCAGGAGCGCTGGTTCATTAAAACTGAGGCACAGTTATACAATAAGCTCCTTTGTGTGTGCAGCTCCCGTGAGGAGCATAGACGGGGCCCGACTGTGTCGAGACGATAGACACACACACACACACACACACACACACACACACACACACACACACACACACACACACACACACACACACACACACACACACACACACACACACACACACACACACACACACACACACACACACACACACACACACACACACACACACACACACACACACACACACACACACACACACACACACACACACACACACACACACACACACTCTGTGGGCAGAGGAGGTTTTCTAAGGCTTATGGGTAATCTACCTGCATCTGAGGTTATTCTGAGTATTTATCTGCTTCATGAGTTGAGGACGTGTTGTGTTTATTTCTGAAGGAAATAAGGAACCACATTGGTTAAGGAGAGCGGTGAATACCATCACAGCTAGGATGCTGCACGATATGAGGAAAATACGTGGTCACTGATGATGAAGACATAACTTCATGTTAAAGTGTTGAAGATGTTGAAGTGTACTCGGTTCTGCCTTTCTGCTGCTTTTAGTATATACTGCCAAAATAATGTATTTTATTGAACATTGAACTGAACACAAAAGGCACCCATAAAACATTTGGAAGTGCAGTTTTCTACTGACACTCTCTTTCTACTAACTCAAAACAAAACCTGAGTGCAAAATCCCACTCTTTTGTGCACTTCGATGACAATATATAGTGCAGCCCTAATCACAGCTCACAGGCATTTCGACAAGCAAAAGGCAAAATTGACAGTTGTTGATTTCCTGCTTTCCAAATGTGAGGATTTGCTGCGGATCATCTGCTTTATATCACTTTGGACTGTAGGTCAGAAATTGCAAGAAAAATAATCACCAGATCACTCGATAATGAAATAATAATGAGTTTTGACCTTATGTGGGTTCCTCATTTCTTATTTGATACATGAGATGAAACTGGAAAAGTCGATTAATTGATGAATAGTTTGACATAAAATAATCAACAACTATTTTGATGATTGTTTAGGGATTTTTCTTTAGCAAAATTGTATATTTCGTCAACATCTTTCATCTTGAAATGTTGGTTGGATAAGCAATCTAATGACATCATCTTGGGCCTTTTTTTTTTTTACTATTTTCATATATGTTATAGACCAAACCGATCATTTAATTAAGAAAATAATGTGCAGATTTATTTTCTATTGTTACAATGAAGAGACGTGAGCCTCAGCATTATAAATCATCACAACACAACGCAAAGTGTTTCAGGCGTGCTAACACTTAATGGACCTCAACGTTTGCAGTGCCAAACTATCTTACAGGAGAAATATGAATTGACACAGACCTGCGTGATATAAGAGGAAACACAATCTAGTGCATATTTATAAGTGAGTAGGCACTACAGGTGTCACTGATAACGGGAGTCCTCACAGCAAATTGGCAATCAGCAAAGCCAGAGACTTCAGAGACAATACCTCAACCCCTGCTTTCCCTCAAACTGCGATAATTGTACGACAATAGACCTCGACTATTGTCTCCACCGCGGAACCCCCGTTCGCTAGCCGGAAGTTTCACTAACGAGCAATAATTATTAACAAATTGGCCTCCGAGCCAACAGTGGGGCTTCGCTGTGCGGAATACAGCTAAGACTAGATGAGCGCTCATCAGCTGGCTACTGGGCATCCCACCCCGGGGGGGGACTCCGTAATCCGATTTTCTGGGCTTTAATTTTGCTCCACTGCCTTGGAGGCAAGCCAAGCACACGCGTTCATCATACAGCACACCATTATGGTTAATACCTTTTCACCATCCTCCCCTCTTCGTCTGCGCCACCCAAACCGTGCCCGCTACCATCCGCTCCTCATCCTGAAGAAGCCACAACGAGTGTGTTTTTCTGCAGTTGCCAGGCAATATCCAATCCACGGAGTGCTGTTCACTAAAGTGTCAATTTGACATCAAAGGGTCTTGTTGGGAGACTAGGGAGCGGGGATAGAATATTGCAATTGATGAACAGGGGTGCCGTGTTTGCTTGCGGTACAATGGACTGTGAAAGAAATGCGACTCAGAGGCAGTCTTCTGAAATTGTATATTGAGGACTGAAAGCTATGAAGTGCTTGTGAGCGAGAAGGACTACTTGTCTAGTTGTCTATAGTCAGCACAGATGGAAAATGTGAAACCATCAAGGGTCAAATACAATGTCCTCCCTGCATAGAAGGACAAATATTAGACCCAGAATGTGCTGACGGTATCCGACATTAGCACACGTAAAGAAGTGTACTCAGCGTTCAGGTCTGGATGACCATCACTCTGTGATGTTGGCTCTCGCTGACCCCTTAAGGTTAAGATGCTCATCGGTCACCTAAATGGTCTTTCTCGTCATCTGTACAGCGGAGACTGATACAGTAGCCTCTGCCTGCGGTCAAGCAGCACCTCTCGATGGGACATGCAGAGTGAAGGATGCTCTTTGAAGAGTGCATTAAGACTGATAAAAGCTCTCCCGGGGTGCTTTATGGCCGAGAGTTTTACATTGTGACGGGGTGAATTTACCTGAGACTGCATTTCCAACGCGACCCGAGGGCGAGATCGGCACATTATAGATACATTTAGTGAAACCATTTACTTTCGGACAAGGTGAAGCAGTACTGGATGTGTGATTTGTCTTTTTGCCTGTCCCTGGTAGACCTTTTAAGAGGCAGTTGTGATCAATATGAGAAACCTACTCAATACATTTTATTGTTTAACATTTATATGGAAAATGACGGTATAGCTATTGTGTGTTAAGTCTGTATTTCATAAGATGACCACTGATTCCGTCTTCCCTCTCATGTCCTTTCCACTTCCTCGCTGTCCTTTCCTACTGTCCAGCGGTCGTTTATCATCCAGTCTGCCCTTTGCCTGCTCGGGTAGAAACAGGCCCTCAATCGTGTTCATTCTCTCAGTTAATGGGCCTCACATCGCTGGGCATGGAGAAGCGATTTGTCCTCACCGTGATGGGTGTATTTTGAGGTTTCTTCAATTGCATTTCTGACAAACTGATATTTGAGCTCACCTTAAAGCTGGAGGTATAACCTTCAGCCAAGTGTGTAATGCAGGTATATGGCTGGGTTGTAAACCTTCGTGCCCTCAGACATCCCAGCCTAATGCTCTCACAGCCACAGAGTCTTTTTCTCTTTGCGTCTTGTCACACATATATGCACAGTACTAACAAGCACACACAACAACAACAACAACAACAACAACTCAACTGATCATGACGCTGCCAGTGTGTAATATGAAGTCACAATCAGTACCCTCAAATTGGATTTGCATCGATTTCTTGTCCCGGGATAAATACCGCCGTCTGTCCCTCCGCAGAGCACTGATGTTGGATCAATTCAATATTCCACTGCATCTGGTTCAACAACCTGACATGCATCCCATCTGAATGCCTATTAAAATAGGTAAAAAACGCAGGAGCGTATTTTTCATTTCCGCTCTGACAGAAAGTCTTCAAGACGATTGTGGCTGATAATCACCGCTATTGTCAGGGAAGCTCTTAGCAGCAGCTTAGGGGAAAGAAGACGCTCGTCATTTAAGAAGCTGATATTTCACATACCGCAAATATGAGATGAGTATTATTAAATCTAATAGGAATGAAGCTTAGGTTCGGGACAGGAAAGTGGGGGGGGGGGATCAGTCGAAAGGGATGTCTATATTCCAACACTTGTGTAAGCTTATGGTAACCTTGACAACAAACAAGAGAGCATCTTAAAATGGCTGGAGATTTAATAAGAGGCTGTTATTGCTGTGATTACTTGTCTATGGCAATGTCTGTCAGGAATATCAAGAGTCCCCACAGTGTTTAATACATAAACAGGTTTATTGGGCCAGCGCTGACACACCAGGTGGGTGTAAATCTCTTTGGTGCGAGCACTAAAGATTGAAATCCTGTTCACGTGAAAGGAGAGCCGTGGGGATCTGAAAGTGGTTTGTGATGTGACGCGTGGCTCAGATCTGATCGCCCACTGCTGCTGTTAAAGCAGCCGCTCCTCCTGGGTATCCCATGTGACCCGATTTGGGAGTAATTAAATGAGGCCCCTTTTGTGAATGAATCATCGTAGCAGCCCGCTCCTCTGATGAGAGCTTTGACGGGAGTTGGTCCATCGTGCACGCATGAATGCACAGGTGGGTGCTTTCAAAGCCGGCGTGGCCAGACCGTGGGAAGCCAACCAAAACATCTTCCCTCAACGACAATAAATTATTAAAAAGGCTTGAATTTTTTATTCATGTGGGAAACGTGATCGTGGACAAAAATAGCAGGTTGTGGGCTGCCCTGCATGATAACAAGTGCAATGTTGCTTTTCAGGCAATCAACACAATGGCCGTCTAATTCATGTCCTGAAAATCAATTTAAACTGATATTTCTGCCCACCCAAAGTGTCTATGGCAATCATGCAAATTAAACTGATTCATTATGAATTACTGGGTTATTTGACCCCCTGATTAGCACATTTAGCTAATAAAGTGACTGACCTCACAGTACGCATCTACTTCGCTAACAATCTGCTGAAGGATATCAGTATGGCATAGACATTTTTGAGGAGCAAAGATCAAAAAACCCTTTTCTCGCTTCTCATAATACGGTGACATGTAAAGGTAAATTCTGCCAAAGCTCATCTTGCTTAACATTCTTTTGAAATTCACACTTGTTTTGCCGCTAATGAGCCTATTCACCGAGAGACATCACACCACCTTCGAAATTTTCCCCACTCAAAGCAGCACATGACACACACACCCTGCACGCACCGCAGACACCCTACATGAAATCTGGTTAACCCCGACGCCTCCGTCTGCATGGAGATGAAACAAAGTGCACATCAGACGGGAAGCTCTTGCTTTACACTGTCTTGACTATGAAATTGCTGAAGAAGTGACATATGCCAAGCATTTGGTTTAGTCTGGAGCGTTACCTACACCGACAGTATCAGACCAGACACCGTCTCTGTGTCTGGGTGAAACATGCGTGATGCGGATTAGTTTTGTACAATATACCTGTATACACCGTGAGATGATAAGAAGCTCTAGGAGCTCCGTATCTAGACCCGATTCAACCCAGGTGTAGGTAGAAGAAGAGACAAAGAGAGGGCCCCATCACTGAACAAGGAGTGGTACACGTGAGTTTTCTCCTTTCCCTTGCCAATAATGCAACAATAACATCTTTTCATTAGACCCTCCCCTGCCTGGTAAATGCCCTTTGAGTGTTACCCGCCTCTTTAATCCAATACTCCAGTAGATGCATCAATACCCCAAAATAAAATTACATTTAGCAGCATCAAACATTTTATCCACATCGCCCACCCTTGATTGGAATCATATTTTTTTTTATCACTTTTATCGGGTTTAGCTGTGCGCTTTTCTCGGCGGCCATAGAATTTCTCCCAGCATGTCAGAAGTGCCCATCATGTGTGAACCGGGGTGTGTTTTTGGCGAATGAGCAATAAACACTACATCGGTTAATAAACATGTTAGAGAAGTGACCTTTTCAGAGAGGAAACAGTTTGACGCTTTTCAGCTGCAGGAGAAGAAGAGGGGAATAAGTGGAGCGGTGAGTGAAAGACCAGCTTCCTCTGCTGGATGCTTTCCGTCTGCTTTCATATTCATCCATCCTCAGGCTAAAGAGTGTGCAGCCTGCACCAGCTTCTGCCACGAAAAAAAACGCTCACAACCACCACGTGACACTGACCCCGACACCGCCCGTGTAGCAGGACACCCTCAGGACATCCTGCTCTACTGCTGCACCAGCCTCCCTGCAGTTCTGGGGGAAACAAAGGTGAAAATGTTGGCTCTCCTTATGTTTAGCCTTGATGGTTCTTAAAATTCCCCCTGCCACCCTGTGATGAATAGTAATCGTTTCAGATGCATAAAGCACTCGAGCGTAGCTTGTGAAGATCTGTAGATCTAACAGAGACACATTAGAGGTCCATAGGTCTGCCTGCTCTTGTTGCCTGAGGTGTTAAATGATATTTGTGGCCAGATACAAGCCCCTCTGTGTGCTGGGCTCCACCCTTTTTATTATATTATCTGACATCTGACATACAGTAACAAGACCAGAGAGGTCCCCCCCCCGCCGTATGCACCTCCACTGGGCATTTAAAAGGATTACATAGCCACCCGATTGAGACAACACCGAGTAAGAGAAGAAAGAATGTCTTAAACTACAATAAATACCGAGGACATACGGCGATACATTCAGGGTTCCAAGGTGTAGGTTTCAGATAGCACTGCGCCTGTAGGAAATCTAATCTTGTGTTTCCATTTTTAAGGAGGGCAGAGTGTAGCAAGACGGTGGTGCAGGTATTTTACATTCAACGCACACTCAACGTACGTATTAGTGGATTTTCTGTTTAGAAAATTTAGAAAACTGACTGTAAATATTTCATGCTTCATGTTCTAACATTTAAAACACGTATGTTTAAGAGCAAGTAAAGAGCGTTAATCAATTTGTGTATTGTCATGGAAGCTCAAGGTGGCAATTCTCAGTGACAACAAGAAGCGAACATGTACAACAGGCATGTCATTGATTTCAGACTGTGCCCATTGCTGGCTGAGTACTTGTCAATACAAAGTCAATACACCTTTTGATTGTGGAAGAGAGTTTTGTGTTCGTGAAGAGAGAAAGCAGATCTATGGAGACAATCAGCTTAGAGGGCAAACGGGTTAGACTCCATACCAACCTGTTCTGCTCCCTCTATTCAACTCTTATGCTGATTCTAGCATAATCAGAACACCTGCAATCTCTTATTGTGTCCTACGCACGGCCTTTTGAGGCAATGTCACAAAACGGGTCATCTCATTTTGCCGACACAATACCGGCGTCTTCGTGTTCTTTCAATGTCACGTTGAGACAAGGTTACATGAAGCACATCCAGCAAAAGGATGGGTCAAACATTGTCAAGCATGCATTTGAGCAATCTTAAAGCTACACAATCAAATATTCTTATACCAACAATGGAGCGAATGACATTTGAGGTGTGAAAGACAAAATTCACAGAAAATTACTCTGCAGCTCTATGGGGCTTTATATTATTATCGGACTCTGCAGCTCTATGGGGCTTTATATTATTATCGGACTCTGCAGCTCTATGGGGCTTTATATTATTATCGGACTCTGCAGCTCTTTTATTATCCGACTCTACTTTTACTTTTTGTTCTTTTGGTTTCACAGATAGCAAACTAACTCCCATGAAGCTATATATCTTTCTCAGGAGTTGGTGGAGACCAAATTAGAGCTCAAAATGAGAGTGAAAATTGGACTTACATGCATCAGGGGGCCAAGAACACAACGCCAAATGAATGCTTATGTTGCTCAGTGTCTGCTGAAGGAGTAAATGCTTGCTAAAAGCTTAGCCGTATAAACATTATACAGTGATAAAATGTCACACGTTACGTTTTTGCTGTTCCCAAGTTGCCCAAAAAAACAACGATTAATGCAGCTTTAACATATATCCAGTCAGGTCTTTTAAGATAATATGGCCGACAGCTTGCTTTCAGTCATATTTTGAGGGCGACAATCAAAAGGGAAAAAGAAACACAAATTTAAATCTGTGTTTCGTGAGCCTCCGGCAGCAAGATTGAATCCGAAACATTACATTTTTCCTCTTAACTGTCATTTTATTTTCAATCTGTAGCTTTAAAGTAATTGCACAATCTGCGGTGCGCATTGGTAATACGACCTTGGTTTTAAGGTTTACTAAAAAATCAACTGATGCAATTTTCGCAGTTGCGCCAAAGCATCGAGGCAAAAATAATGTGATTTAGAAAAAGTTGAAAAAACAAACAAAGTACATCTCAATCTTGTCAGACATGGCAGCACAGTAATTTGTGTTGGCTCTACATCAGTGCAGCAGCGGGCCACCGACGGCACACAGTGGGTGCACAAACACACCTCCGTTTCGAATACGCCGTTGTTTTTTTGGTGACTTCCATTTCTTGTCATAACGGGTGGGAGAAAGTCATCTGTGCGCCTGAGGATCAGCTTAAAAACCTTCACCTAAACTGCAATGCTCCAGAATGAGAATGGAGACAGATCCGGTGGTAATAACAGACCTGCAGATGGGTCTCGCACGCTTGTTTTTCTGCACACAGATTAGTCTGGAATTATGATGATACCCAGGGGGGCAGGAATCTTATTTTCTGTCCTCCCGATAAGAAAACAAGAGCGGACGAAAACCAAAAGGAAAGAGCGGGAGAGGGAGATGTGTGATTTAACATGCTGTGCCACATGCTGGTGTGTTGGCACTCCAATTTACAGTAGTGCACTGGATCAGATAGTGTCTGACAGGTAATGTTTCAATGTTAGCTACTACAGCCTCATGTCCTGTGGCACAATAGAGTCGGTTGTGTTTGCATCCATTTTGCACTTCATAAAAGCATGTCTAATTAAATGTGCTGTTAACTCAAAACATACATAACACATCTGGATAAGTGTGAGTAGCATCAGTTGATTAAACCTCACACATATTCCTTTGTTGTTCAAAGCCTAAAAACTACCAAGGTCAATGTTTCACCACAATGTTCTTTTACAACCGCTTCTTCTTCTTCTTCTTGCTATTGTTGGGGTTAGCTTTGACGTCCTGGGTTTTACATCGGTTATAAGATCCAATTTCAAATTAAATACAGCCAGATGATATTATAAAAATGGCAATGAGAGTGTATTTGATGTCAATTCTGTGTCTCATCCTGTGCATGATAGATTGTGTGAGGAGATGTTAATAACTGTTGTCTTCTCTGTAGTAAAGGGTTTCACCTTTAACTTATTTTGGTTGTTTACAAAAGTTATATTTGTTATTTCCTTATGTTTATGTTGTTAACTTCTTTTCAATTAAAATAAATGTATTGAATGTCTAAATGCGTGTTGTAATAAGGGATAAGGGTGGGAGTGAAACACTTTCAGTGGTAGATGTTATTCATGGCTCATGTAGCTGCCTGGTGTGGCATCCTTATGTGTTCCAAATAAAGATCCGTCAGGATTTCCAAAGAAAACAACCTTTTGCTAAAACAACGGGTCAATTGATGGACAGAAAGATTAATCGTCATTTATCGAGCAAAAACATTCAGTTTCCAGCTTTCAGTGTGACCTGCTGCATTTTGTAGTTTGTATATTGAATAGTTTTGGACTGTTGCATTGATGAAACACGCAATTTAAAGATAGCACTTTGGCCTCTGGGAATTTCAATTGGCATTCTTTTTCTATAACAACAATGTTTGAAGAACACACACACACGCACACACATTCTTTTTTGCTTTGAACAAAGTCATTGTGGTTCATCTCTGTTTGAGGAAAGAGACAATTTGATAAAAAAGGAGTCTCAGTCTATGAATTATTTTTAAAGGAGGATGTCCACAAAAGACAAGGCAAAAAAAAAAAAAAATGTCATAAACCATTGAAATGTCTGATTGTTTCCCCTTCTGTCGTCTCCGACAGAACAAAGAGTAATCCAAGTCTATAAGGACTTTTATCTTGATCTAAGAATGTATTCTTTTGCAGAAAATAATCCACACGGTAATAAGATTCACGCTCAGAACATCAAAGACCTACTACTCAAACTTAAAGACCACCAAAACACTATATTATATCGTGTCAATTAAAACTTTTTGCATTGAATTACAGCTGATCGTGGATGTTTTCCATTGGAATATATAAATGTCCCTGTTGATTTGCACTCCTGGCTGCAGGAATAAATAAATAAACAGGGTTGACTCCTCACTCCTCCATCGCCGTCACTCTCTCCAGCGCTCTATACCCCAAAGGACAGCCATTGATTTTCCAGTTATAATCAACACCAAAATTATTGAACGTCAGATGACAAAGTGTTGGGGTCCACGGGCACTTCTCCACGATGAGTTTTCTGAACCCGGTCGTATCACCCTGGCAACCCCGCCTGTTTGACAGAGCTTATGACAAATAACTCTTCTGCACAGATTTATCTTAAAAATCTCTTTTCAGCTGGAGGCAGAGTCCTGGCGCACACACACACACACACACACACACACACACACACACACACCCGACCCTTTCAGAGAGGCTCTCAGTATTTGACTCTCTGAATGACTGGACCCTTTAATCAGTGTGTCCCAACAAGAAAACTTCATATCAACAGAATTTGAAATCCTTGGAAAAGATTAGCAGTTGCACATTTGGTACAACAGCTGATGCATCGAAACATTTCGCGCAAAAGCATCGATCAGGACGGACAAACCAGGGTCAACCAGCAATAAAAAAATCAGGGCTCTACATCTACACTGCGGACAAAAGCTACTACATAATCAAATGAGGCCATATTTCTTTGTAGTGGCCATCTAATGAGATTCTACGCCTCGGACGTGGTGTTTTATTGATTCGTCTGTTGTTATGCTTGATGGACCTCGATTTGCCGCAGGGCATCCTCAACACTCATGTGGGACAACAACTCTGCTGTGACCCTGAACTGAAGCATCACAGGACTTCCCGTCCTCGTACAAATATGTCTTCTGTCCCGGTGGTGAAATCAGCTCAGCGTGTTGTTGATCACATACTGCAGTATCGAAAACCTACAGGAGTGACCCCATCAGGTGTGCAGCGACACACAAGGGGGTATGTATCCCTGGCTGTGTATCCCTCGACTAATGTCTGCCGGGGGGGTGGAAGGGGATGCGGGAGGGTGAATCATAAAAAACTCAAACTTGACCTCAGATCGCCCAGCTCGTCGTTTAAAAGAGTCCCATCTCAAGGTTTTGGGTCATCACAGGTCAACGTCCCCCCCCGCCCCCCCCCCCCCCCCCCCCGTTTACTTTGGTGAAGAGAAGGTCGAGGTGCACTCCCCGCACCCAAAGACACTGTTAATACGCAGGAGATAAATTAACAACCCCCTCCGGCAGCCTACTGGGAATAGTTTCCGCCTCACAGCACACAGCAGATTAAACCAAAAGGGGAACAATATTCACAAATCAGCCAATGGTTATGAGGAAAGCAGCAACACTATCCGTCAGGGGGGGCTCTCTCCGTCCTCTCTAACCCCTCCTCAATGAGCTCACAGCAATCTCTCTGACTCTCAGAAAACACCACCGTCTAGATGTTGCTGGGGAGGATCCCAATTCTTCTTTCAGGGGACATTATGCTTGTGACAAGGCAGGCGCGAAGGATCCCCGAGCTACCAAATCACACTAATAACATGGAAGTGTTCCTGTGAAAATATATTGCTCCTACACATGCCCATTAAATTAATGTAATGTGTATATGCCGCCTATTGATTACAGTAGCATCGTTTGAATTTAAGACCATTGTTTGTTCATACTGGTCCCAAATATAGGAAAATGTTTTATTTCTGACTACATTTCAAAGCATTGGGGTGTATTTTATTTACACATTAACATATTCCAAAGAGCAGATGCTTTTTTTTTTTTCAATGAAGGGAGTTCACACTCTGTTTTATAAGGATAGTGTTGTATTACAGTGTGGGTTGTCCAACTTTTCCGTCTCTGCTATAGTTAGTCAGCCCAAGTTTAATCTACAGAATCACTTCTGATGGCTCAGGATTTGTCATGTTTCTGCCCGAGCGTGACGGTTCGACCGACATCTTTCCGCAGACAGAGACGAGCAGAGAATAGGACGGAGAGACGGACATTCATCTGTCAAGCTGCCGAGAAATATGGTGTCACTGAATGTCATATTAGCCGGCGATGAGCTCGAAGAGACAGTTTGAGAAATGCTAACAATCAGAGAAAAACCTTTCTGAGAAGCTGCAAGAAATTGACGGGAGAATGACAATGTGACAGGAAGAAAGAGAAGAAAAAAACAGGAATTAATCTCACCAGTCGCACTAAAAACCTGAACAAGCTGCACAGGTAGACTTTAAGTGTTAAATGAAGTATTAAAAAAATGCTACGTTTTTATGATAGAACAGGCTTCACGACATATGTATTTCAGGTACATTTTCTCACATCCAACAATGGGCAGGACTAAGTCGCTAACCAAAACGCTGCCGCATCAAGCAGTGAGCCGATCAGGACTGGGGCGAGTTCACAAGGTAGAGCTGATTCTCTTTGAGATGGGGAAAAAGAAAATTGTTTAAGTTGTGTTTCCACCAAAAGCAGGTTAATTAGTGCGTGTAGAGCTGAAAAAATTAGTAGATTAAACGATAACTTCATTATCAACAAAGTTGCCGATTCATTTTCTGTTGACTGACTAATGGATTAAGTCAGTTGTGAAGCAAAAGTGCCAAACTCGCTCAGGTTCCAGCTTCTTAAAATGTGAGGATTTCTGCTTTTCTCCGTTTTGGATATTAGCAAATTAAATATCTTTGGACTTCGGACTGTTGGTCGGACAAAACAAGCACTTGAAAGACATTTACCAGGGTTTTGGCGACAGACATTTTCCCTCTTTTCTTTGATTTAACAGACTAAACCAGTGGCAGAGAAGGAACTCAAGGTGCTCAACCAATGGCACACTAGAAATAAGTGTACAAGGAAGTTTTTTGGGAAAAATTAAAGTGCCCTCTTGCTTGCATGCCAAATTATCCATTTCACAGCCATTGGCTTCCATCAAAACCGGTCCGTCAAAAAAAGGTTGGGAATCGCTGCTGTAAAGCACAACAGCAGTACACTACGCAGCTCCCTCGGTGAGTCTTGCAGAGGAGCATCCTTGCCCCATTCCCTCACCCTGCTCTGCTCCTCACATCATAAAACTGCTGTTGGCTAATACTGTGTGTTTAATTCCTCGTTGTGGAGCTCACCTCAGGGTGCCCCTGCCAAACCCTTCCTGCAGGAGATTTACAGTCAGCCATTTTGTGGACTAATTGCCCAGTCCTAGAGCAGGGAGGTCAGCCATAGCCAACACGGGGAGCCAGCTCACACACCTGCTACATACAGGCAGAGGGCAGACTCCTCAAACAGCAGGACACACCACACCAGGAGTCTCTCGAGTTGTCTGGAATAAGGTCCGTCAGATGCAATCTCTCGCACTGTGCTCTATTGTTTAGAGATAAACAACTGCCAAATCATTCTTTTCCCACCGACTGTATGCTGCTGGAACATAAATCAAAGTCAGATAAGAGGCGGATGTGTGATAGCGGAGATCCGCTGCAAGCTCTCCTTGATATGGATCTAATCTTCTCACTTTGGATCATATTTGTTATTCATCGTCTCCTTCTCCTCCACCCATATCGTCAGCCTGCTGTCTTCCTACATAGCCTCCTACCAATCTCCTTTTGATTGGATGGAATAGACCGACGCTCCGACCGTGGAAACATGCACACCCGAGCCAGTCTGCCACTCAATCCTCCTCTGGCATTAACATTTCAAGCAGATCACGCAGGTATTATTACATCTAGCTGTCCACCTCATTGACTCCTCTTATTGGTGCTAAAGAGTTAACAGATCAGTCCACTCCTCACCATTTACTCCACAGACTGGAGTGGTTCTGCGGATTAACTGACAGCTAAGCACAGTTTTGCCTTTGTCTGATCATTTTTAATAGCTCCTAATGACCATCTATTAAAGGCTACAACAGACGCCATGCTATTCTGAGCACTTTCCCTTTATTAGCATCAGCTGACACCCCCCATCATTCAGTGGTTCCCTTGACTTTATCACTGCCGGTGACCCTTCCATCTATCTAATTAGCCACAATTTACTAATCACATAGGCCACTTTCCCAGAGCCATGCGCCCTCCATCAGTGAGCAGGGACAAAGGCTCGTTAATGGGGGGCCTCCCCCACCATTGCCCCCGAGAGGTAGAAAATAGGGATTCCTCAGGTCAATTTAGAATCAAGAGCCATAAGATATGCAGAGGTACTGCCAACGTGCAAACTAGGCACATAATGGCACCGAGCCAAGTACACCACAATATGAAACAAGGCTGTGTGGTGAAAATAGACCACCTGCTTTGCCGAGGCTCAAAAAGAGAAGCATTATATAAAATCGGAGGCTGAGAAGTTTGTCCAGAGCTACAACCTGCAAAGTGAGAGGGACAATTTCAAGTTTCATTTTACAAGAGGAGGTGGTGGAAATCGATAGGCCGACTGTTGGCTTATTGCCAACTTGCTGAAGGAAAAATGAGAGGAAAACACACAGCAGCAGCCAGGTTGTTTTCTTCCCCCCTTTACACCACACTCACAGCCCAGGATATTACATCACAAGCACAACAACAATGTCCAGTTGAGCTGCGCTCCAACACACACACACATTTATAGCTGGTGGAGGGGCACATATCAGAGATGCTAGATCCAACAAATGGCTCTTTTTTTTCCTTCTTGTTTTAGAGAATCCTTTGCCATATCGCAGGTGTCTTTCCAATTATGCTGCAATATCCACCTTTCTTACGGTTTAGAGCGGTCCAATTTCCAAAAGGCACCACTGATTTTGTTTGTACAGTACATGACAAGTTAAGCAATTACTAAGCGAAAGGAATTGTGATGTGCAATCTTCCCGAGCCCAACATATTGCCTCGGTCAAGATTCTTAGATGATTTCAGCTAGACACAGATATACAGTATCGGTGTAACGTATACAGCATGTGGTCCGAAACTGCAGTTCAGGTCAAAATAAAGTAAATTTGAAACAGTTTTCTGCCTTACAAGAATGTGTTTATGTACACTATGAAATGTGTCCTTGTTTCCTCAAATCCCTTTAGTAACAGAATCCAAAACAATGAGTCACACAGAATGTGTATTCTTTTCTTTTTTAATATGTTTTCATAGTTCGGTGAGTCTGACAGAGTTTGGCTCACATTAGTGATTGAGACCACAACCCTGTGCAGCTGCTCCCGTCAGTGATGGGCATCAATAACAAGCGCCAGGCCTGTGGTTCGTAATTGTGTTGGAGGGGTCAGTGTGGGGTCAACAGGGCATTCCCCCGGCTTGTCTAATGAAGGGAACACAACTCTCCCTCACACCAATACTCTGCACAGCCATCTCCAATCCCAGGCTCCATTGCCTGTGTCAATCACACCATCAGTAATAGATGGCCGGTACAGCCGAAGACTGCCAGGAGGCCTACAAGCCATCAAAATATACAGAGCTCTGGACATTGAAATCATGCGTCACATAATACACTGTGTCATGTTTGTTCACTTTACGATCAGACTGCAGAGATTAGTCTTGATAGCACAGACTAGGGTGGCAAGACTACAAGCTGAGAGAGCGACGACATAGTGAATCTCTGATTTAAATCGACTCTTATCTTATAAATAATATAAATCTAGTGTAATTAAATTGAGAAAAACGACAAGAACCAATTAAATCTAATCAGATGTTAAACCAATCGTTCAGCCCAAAGTTCGGTCCGAAGTCAAGTTAAGCTGGAGTAATCAATATGTTTGCATTAATAATGGGTCAAATGGCTACATGTAATGTGAAATGTGTCATTTGTAGCGACTATGAACTTGCGTGCAAGACACACAATTAAAATCAATGTTGATGTTGCTCCTTATCTGCTTGTTATCTAAATAGGCAACTGCTTACTGACATAATTGATCTTTATAAAAGTGATAATATGTCAATGATGTGTTTATAGCTTATTCTGTTGCCCTAAACAGCCAAACAGAAGTAGTACTGCTACGAAAGCTTCACTGTTTGTTTGTTTTATGAAAAAGTAAACATTGGTCATGTGATGGTCAGACACAGGCAATGAAAACATAATCAAAAGTTAGTAAAGGACTTGAAAAAACCCAGAGTAGCTGCTTATCACGTACTTTGTTTTACTGTGGTGAATTAATGAGCTAGCGAGCTAGCGAGCTAGCTAGCGAGTAAAGTAGCTAGACAGTTAGCTTCCGCCGTGTGTTCTTTACAGATTATTCCGCTGCCCGTAACAATCAATACTGTATCATTACATTTATTGGTAATTGTTAGACAATATATTGTGTTGTTTTTGATAATTGTATTAGGCCATACCACATACATAATTTTCCTTCTGTTCTTTCATTTTCTTTATGACACATATTGCATAGTATTCCGTCATTTACAAGCAAAAAAGCACTTTCATTCAATAAAGCAATATGAAGTAGCATCACAGTTGGTTAAGTTGATGCATCAGTGATGAGCTCATATATTTAATACTCTAATTACTTATGGAGGGGCCAATACTTGAGGAGAGTCTGACATGAGGTCCATCACCCGCCCAGCTCCAGCTCAGTGATGTATTCCAGGTCATCCATCACCATTGGCTGGCGAGAGCCAGGGGAGGGGCCCGATACACCCATGTGTCAGACATACGCCAAGGCTAGACGTG
Organism: Leptoclinus maculatus; assembly: GCA_032191485.1. NCBI lineage: Eukaryota > Metazoa > Chordata > Actinopteri > Perciformes > Stichaeidae > Leptoclinus > Leptoclinus maculatus. The sequence goes on along the minus strand of JAVDOI010000007.1, from coordinate 21,314,528 downwards.
GTTCGTCTTTGAACTCTTAACAAGGCTCATTTTGGCATGATTGAATTAGTCTTGAAATGCCTTCAGGAGTTTGTACACATGGGAAATAAAGTCAAAAAGCTTATTTTGTTAAAAAGCAATGCCTTATTAAGACCTGAGAGATAATGAGACAAAGAGTTCGGAAATGTTGTTGTGCTGAGATATTCACAGTAATGCGTCGATGATGAATTCATTGCGACACAAGTAAACAAGGAACCTAAAAAAAAAAGTTACATTATATCCATGTCCGGATTCAATTTTCTTCTGCCTCCAACTGAAGCACCAATAGATTAGGGTGGGAGTCTGGCTGGAATTAGATTAGCACAAAATGAATGGCTTTGGCTACATGAAGAACAAGCTCTGTCTAATCAGTGTCTCTTTTCCAAGTAAGACGCACTAAAACAAACATCAGTCAATTACGCTTTGCATGAATAGCAGGACACTGGAAAATGGAAAAAACAAACAAATGAGGGTGAACTGGAGGGAAGATGGAGGGAGTAAACGTGAACGGAAGAGAGAGTGAGGATGAATGAGTGTGTCTGTGTGTGGCGGGGGGGGGGGGGGGGGGGGGGGCGGGGGGGTGGCAGAAGACACGCCGGCAGAGAGAGCGTGGAGAGAGAGTGAAAAAGAATTAGAGAGAATATTTGAGAGAAATATGGCTACACATGTCAGCAAGCATGCCGAGACGTCAGCATCGTGTAAAAATAACCTGTCCAATTATGAAGAGAGACTGTTCGCCTTTCTATCAGGGATGCTTTACTGTACACCCCGTCTGATTCCCCCTCTCTTTCCTCATATGTACATCTCCTGTATGCATTTAGGTGCAGCCATATATTGCCTCTGATAATGTGATTCCAGAAAATAGATTGGAATTGTTCACTGTCTTTTATGAAGATGGATTGTTCCGTCAATATCCTATGGCTGGCTAGCGTTAGCTCGCCACGCGGCATATGACTTGCCATTCCCCAGGAAAAAAAAATGGTGTTTAATGCTTCCTTGAGAATGTATGGCTTCTGCTGTTTCCATTATCCATTTAACAGCCTCTAAAAGGAGGATTTATTTCTGTAAATTAGCTCCTGTATAACATGATTGTATCATGGATCATAAACTTTAAGTCAATACAGCATGGGGATATCGTGGTTAGAGGGAGAAAATACCTAACTAACCTTTTCCCTCTCCCGACTGCTCGGCATCCAGCAGGCCCAGCAGGGGTGGTGGCAGCTGTTCCCTGGTAGAACTTTATCTTTCTCTTCCTCCCTCTACAAGGCTCCCCAATGTCCCACAGTAGCCATTTGCTCATCAGCCTATTACTTTCAATAGGCATCGGAGTAATTGGCTATTTCACACATGTAAGGGTTGAGCTGGCAGAGGGTAAAGGCCAGGCAACCAGGCTGTCAGTGTCCTGCACCACAGTCATCCATCAATTATTATCAGGCACAAGAAAAGCCACTACAGCCCTGAGCCGGCACTTTGTCAAACCTCATCCAGGGCTCCCTGGTTAATCCATTAACATGTGTGAGCTTTAGCAGTATGTGTGCTTTTCTGTGTACCGTGGATATCTGCTTGTGAGCGCGTGAGTTTGTTGCTAGTAGCTATGTAAAGATATAGTGGAGTAGTGTCAACCTCCCTCTGTGTGTTGTTGTTTACGTAGCCGGGCCGGGCCTTTACGCGCTTGATTTTAGTGCATGATATGTGCATGCGAGAGCGCCCCACTGGTTAGCTCACGGCCGCCGCTCTGCACTGCGCTCATACGGTGGTTACAGCTAATAACGCCGTCGTGAAAGCGTGGCACCCACCCTCCTTTTTTAAAAAAGTGGAATTATACTTCTGCATCACGTTGGAAATCAATCAGTGGTCTCACTTAGTGAATAGGAGACTTTTGCTGTGCAATCATTAATAGGAATGTTAAAAGTAATGGTGCTTTCCTTCTTTCAGTCACTTTGATAGAGAGACGCAATCACAGGCGAGCCACGACTTTGCAGTGGAGATGGCTTTTCTTGATGTCTGATACAAAAAGGAAAAGATTATTAACCATTTTTTCCCATCTTTACCAGCCACAACAGCGATGCTGGTATTGTTTTCACCTTGTGAGTCCATAGTAAGATTAATTTAATTTCTAAGAGCTGCACGTCAGCTACGGCGGCTATGGTGTTACCCCTTCACTCATAACTATAAATCCATCTTAAGTCCCAATAATCATCATCACACTCATTGACAGGAGGCAGATGATTACACAAGGCGGTTGGATTCCTGGCCGGCAGTACCAGCAGCGCCACTGACACTCTGAATACAAGATAAAACAAGGAAAACAGTACAACAGATGGGTTCTAATTGTTGCCTCAGCCGACAGAAGCAGGAGAGAAGCTGCTTGGCAGGTTTTCTGTCTGCGCTAAAACACAGCTTGTTCCTGGACACCGATGAAACAGCTGATCTGGAGAACGAAGACTGTTCTTTATCTGGATTCCTCATTCACATTCACTGTGATGTTGATTTACATGCAGCAGCTTCAGGGAGCATGCAAGCGGCTGAAGACTAACCACTGTCTAAACCGCTAAAACAGCGTTTCATTTTCTTGCTCCAATGCAACTTTTATTTATTAATTCAACCATATGATCTGCAGACATCCTGCTTGAGAGACGAGGAGGCACATTTTTTTTTATACCACGTTTGGGTCTTAATGCTGCGAAGTTGCACGATGTTGCATGCATCTTTATATTCATAAAAGGCAATGAGTCACTCTCTTTGCTCCCGCCATCTCTCCATCTCTCTCAGCACTAAAAACTGGGGTGAAGATAAAGGAGACCAGGCTTATGGTTGGTTGGCTAGTTGGCAGGCTGGGTCCCTGCTGACAGGTTGTGATAGGTGTCATCTATCACCTATGAAAAGGCCTGAGGGCTCACCACACCAATCACACTAGTGCCAGATGTTACAGCCGAAGCGCTGTACACATCCCCCCCCCCCACACACACACACACACACAAACAAACATAAATCACACACAAACAAACGACCTGGAAATCAAAGACATGCAGAAATATACCATTGTTATTCACAATGTATACACCGATGCATGAGAATCATTTCCTGTATATTGTGTTTTTCCCCATTCACAAAGACAGTGAGGACAATTTGAAGAGGAAATTCATCAACTCTAAAATTCCAGGAAATATCCTCAAGATTCATGAGAGTACGACAAGTCTGCTGGAAACAGGAACAGGACACTTTTAAATGCTCCAAACCCCACGTGCAGAATAAGAGAGGGGGGAAAACAAAGCGCAATGACTTCACCATGAAGTTATCAGCACAGACGATGAAGGGAAGCCCCCCACCCCCCCCTCCCCTCCCCTCACTGTCGCTGACGGACCTGTGAAGACAAAGAGAAGGCCACCTCGCTGCATGAGCAATTACAGCAACAACTTCACATGTCTCTCTATCCCCCAGGGGGCAGACATTATGAGCCCACCTGTCAAGTACCCGCAAGCCTTTCCACGGTTTCACTGGATGCACGCGGGAGCAGTAACTCTCAATTAGTCTGAAGGGAAAAAAAAGAGCTTTTTGAGAGAACACTGGCTTCAAACCCTAAAAAAAAACCAACCTAATTAAACAATTTTTGAAAACAAAATCAGAAATTTAAATCGTACTGTGCAAAAGCTGTCATAAGTTGAAGAAGGTCTAAACAATTTCGATGAACTGGTTGATACACACACACACACACACACACACACACACACACACACATCCATACACACAAATAAGATTGCTTTCATAAGTCCTTTCTCTCATGCTATGCTTGCTAACAACGCCATCCAATTACTGTCTGGAAATAACCATATTAGAATATGTAATAACCCCTCTGAAAAGCATCTCACCCCTAATATGATTGATCGCTTCTGCTTAGCCCCCATACGCTCTGACTGACTCATTCACTTTTTTTAATCTGCAGCATTATTCAAACGCAGCCCTGCGAGTCTGGGTTTGGTTTCAGAGAGGCTGAACGCTGGTCGGGTCCTTCCGTGTTATTTCTGCGGGTGTGTTTCGGAGCTGTGTGAAGGGGGAGGCGGAGGAGGGGAAGGGACGGTGTAGAGGTAATGGACCTCTTCATGCTGTGCGTTCCAAGCATAGCTGCGAGGTATGAAGGGCGATCCTATGGCTGCCTCTACATCACACTCCGGGATCTGTGGAGAGCAAGGCAGCTGTAGGAATGTTAATGTTGATTTATCAAGATGGACTGTGATGGCTGCATTAGACTGGGGCTTCAACTTTTGTATGCCAATGGTTTACAATATATGAATCAAAGTATTTATTGATAAATCTCTTCTACTCCTTGAGGACGCCAGCGTTCTCGGACGACTTTACTGTCTTTCAGAGGCTGTAGCAGGTTTTAGAGAGGAAGGTACTGATATCATGAGAAAACATTGGTGCCAACCATGTCATCGCTATTGAAAAACTGGCATGGCCATGTTCACAGGGGGTTCCCTTGACCTATCGCCTCAAGATATGTGAATGAAAATGGGTTCTATGGGTACCCACAGGCCTCCTCTTTACAAACATGGCCACTTTATGCTAATCCCATGCAGTTTGAGGTAATAACCAAGCTGTTTATTGCATTCAGTGTTAATGTGTTATTTTTTGCCTATTCTAAAATTGGTTTCTGCACACTGGAGTCCCTAAACAGTCTCGGAAGAAGTGTTGGAGCCCAAAGTATTCACGTGTGGTGATGTTAGTCCCTAAAGATGCAATATCATTGTAGACCCTTTTTGAAACTTGACGTCACAGTATAAAATGATCGGTTGTGGAAAGAGAGTCAAATGTTACGACGATGACGCACCACATCACGACACGAGAGCCGTACAGGCAGTAACATCGCAGAGTTACTGAAAACTGAACGTGGAGGACTGGGACATAAATGGGAAAGACCCAGCCATAGTGACAGACAACTTTACTTAATGCACTTTATTTCATATGTGTATGGCATCTACATGTAAGTTAAGAGTAGTCAGTGACACAATAAGAAAAGAATACAGTATGTATTTTATTTTCAAATGAAGTTGTGGCAAGGGCATTTTAGTAAAAAAAAAGGGTTCAGTGACATAATGGGAATACAATATGCACTTTAAAAGTGCATTTCAGTCCAGTGTGATCTCTGCGCTGCAGGCCCGGCTACGTAAACAAAGCAACGAGAAGCTTGGATAACAACACACAGAGGGAGAGCGACTTCTGCTGTATGTGCAATACAAATACCTTTTGAAGTAGTATGTAGGTATTAGACTATCTAGGGGGTATACAGTAAGTTGTATTTTAAGCTTTATTTTTATGTTTTTTAAAAGAAGTAGAGTATTGCAATATATTGCAATATGTATCGCAATATATCGTATCGTGACACGTGTATCACAATATGTATCATATCATGAGGTGCTTGCCAATATACAACCCTAATGTGGCAGACACTGCAGACCTGCTATCTTCCCCTGAAGATCTCCTGCCCCCCCCCCCTTAAAAATGGGTCTATGGTAAAGAGGTGTAGAGTAGAAAACATTTGCATTGCAAGTTCCACATCCTACAACACAGCAAACCTTAATGAATATATTGTGGCTGCAGATATCTTGTAGTCTAAAGTATTTGTTGCAATCTGAATAATTCATCTGCAATTTCATGAAAACATGTTAAAATACCTCTTTTCGTTTTTTTTTTTGATTATCTGTTTACTAACACAAGTTACAGCTTCAACACCGTAGAAGTGCGAGACATCCCCAGGCTCAGGAAAGACGGGGCTCAATAAATGATGTCGACTCGTCATTGTGGTGACAAAATAAATTTCAATTACGGCAATGTGAAATTGGATTTCCTTGGAGCATTAGGGGATTGAGAATCGTTGAAAGGTTTCACGCTGCTACTCAGGTCCTTTTCTTCTAGACGACGGCTCGTCTCGGACACAGGACCTGCAGCTTGTTGCTGATGAGCTTCAACGCTGGCTTTACAGGCGGTCTTATGAAATCAATAAGTCACTTTGGACAGATATGTTTTTTTTCTGGTAACAGCTCACACAGAATTAATACAGATGATTACAGGCTGCAGACATTCTGGGTTGTTTTCCTCAATCTGGTGACCTTCCATGGTCACTGGGTCCACTTTGCATCCGTTCCATCACATTCCTCAATAACATGCAGAGCTGTAAATTATTGATGTAAATAAAATGTGTCAGCTCAATTAAGATTTTGTATTGTAGTTCTGAGCTTGTAGATGATGGTCTACTGCTAAAGAACTCAGATGTTGCAAATTCACCAAGTGTTAACACAACAGAGACGCTTTTATTTTTCAATCTCAAATTGACTGACAAAAGGTACAAGAACGTTGGAAGCGTTTGCTTCCATGTGCATGTCTACAAACATTCCAGCAAACCCAACATCTATTGGTGGATCGATCCACTCTGGATCGATTATGAAAAATTGACAACAATCTGGATGATCACCTGTTCAAGTAACTTCTCAACAAAAAGTCATTCGCTGGTTCCGGTATCTCAGATGTGAGGATTTTCTCTGATTCCTATCACTGAACATCTTTGGATTTTGGACTGTTGGCTGGACAAAACAAGCAATTTGAAGAAGTCACCTTGAACTATAGGAAATCTTGAATGTACCGCAACTTTGTCGAGTAAAAGTCTGGGTTCAATCAGTGTGGACAGAAGCTCTGTAAAACCTCCACCAGACTTGTCGTTAGGGCGGTCACTGGAGTGGTAATGCCAGCTAATTGATACAAGAAGGATAGAGGGGTTTTGGGGGGACTCCATCTGGACCATTTCACCCCAGGGTTAACTTCAACTACACATGACCCTCTTATCTAGCGACGCATGACCCTGGTCTCTGGGTGCTTGGAGCACTGAGCAATGCAAGCATCTCACAAACCACATTCATTGTTCTCTTTCAATCTCTCTCGCTCTCTCTCTTCTTTAAAGTAGATCCTTGCTCATTTCAGGTGACATTTCCTTTTAAAGAGTCTTATTCTTCAGTCTGTTGCACAGTTTCACTGTTGAATGGCTTCCCTGAATGAACCTAAATGTGCCAGGCTTCAGTGAGAGACTCATTTTCACAATGGGCAATAACGATAAGAAATTCACCCTGAGTCCTGCTAAAACCTGCCGTTATATAGCATCCTGCTCGAGGAAAACCTTTTATGAACCCGGGCATTACTGTCAGTGAAGACACTCTCGGTGCTGTTGTAACATTCATCTATGCTGCTGGTACGCTTTACAGACAAGTGAACACTGACTAGGAAGTGAATCACAGTGTAGCCAAGGCTTGCAGTGCTTTTGGTACATCGAGTACAACGCTCTAGGACATATTCTTTACCATAAAGCAGACTTGGAAGTCTTGGAGCAGACAGCTTGCGGACGTGTCTCTGCAAGCTCAATAGGATGTCAAGATAAGGGTCCTGCTGCAGAATTCCTCAACTGCGCTGGCATGCCGAGAATCACGCTTGACAATTAACAGGTCAGATGGCTTGATGTCAGGGGGCGCTGGCACTGGATCACAGCCGCAGAAAAAGAGGGTCAAATTGAAAGATAGGCTTCTGTTAGAACACCTCCTACAAAGCTTGTTGAACTAGTGAACTAGCTGTACTAAAAGTGTCCATTCAGCCAGCCAAAGGGCTGCAGATCAAGGACAGCTTGAAATGCACTGTAAAAAGTCTGGTAATTGCTGTTGACACCCTGTGAGAAACAATTATATAACCGCAAAAGAAACAATTGAAAACTGCAGCATATGAAACAGATCATGTACCATTACCCTCTTGCCTTTCCTGTCCGTCTCTCTCATCATCCATTAAAGCAGATGTATCAAAACAAGGGCAGATCTCACTGCGGCAGACCTTAAAGTGTCGGCTGGTGGAACAGTGTCTGAAACCCCTTCCCCAACACCTTTCCAACGGCTGAATAAGGGTGGGGATGTGTTCAGCAATTTCCGAAACCGACAACCCAACAATCCCGCCCACTTCATGCGGAGGTCAGCGGAGATGAAAACAGTAAGCCGAGTTTGAACTTCTTTTCTCAAGCTCCCTTTTAAAATTCTTCACACAACTGCCGCTTTTCGAGTGAACAACGGTGCCAACCACAGGATAGCGATCAGATTTTTTTTTTTTCTCATTATGGTCACATTACACTATGCCTAATTGCTTTTTCTTAGAAAAGACAAGCAAACCATTACATCACGTACAATCATTTCAACACATGCACTTACTGGAGGCATATTGTTACATTTCATCAACTATTCCTAATCATCCGCTGCCCATGTGTTCCTGGATATCACAGAGTGTGTGAAACGTCAGCCTGGTTATGAATTCCTGTCAATGACTAGACCTCATTTCCATATTACGCTCAGGCAGCTTTTATTTGAATATCACTCTTCCCAGTTCACCACTCCAGCCTTTAGAAGCAGGATTGGAGGTTGAGGGCTCTCAGCGGGGAGTACTCAAAACGTGGAGATGGAGAACAGAGTGTGTACATTTTTTTTACACTTCTACAATTCTGACATTTCACCTGTTAAATTGAGTGCTTTGTAAGAAAGATACCTCCATGAAAACTGATTTCCCTTTATTTTTGACAACAATATTTAATTGCATGGAGTTTATTATAAAGATGCACCGATCGATCATCAAAAGTTAGTATCATATTTCGGATATTTACACATGCGTCGCCACTCAGCGGCAAAGACAGTAACGTCAGAGTCACACGCACACAAAGTGTCGTCTTCAGCGCGAATGACAAAGAAAGGAACAACCAACTTAATCAGACACTTGTTATATTTGCAATTAGTTCCCGACCGTGCATGCTGTTCAGAATAATGGTGGACATTAATGGAGATCGCATTCACTTGCATTATGATGCGTTCAAGCTCTACTCAGTTAAAATGAGTATTGAGTGAAGGTAAATTACAACACTATCATGATGTAATCTAGTAAAATGTAGTTTTGTGTGAGAAACTTGAATGAATACAGTCGTCTTAAGGAAATGTTTTCCCAGCAATATAAAACAGATATTAGAAATGATGACCTGTTTAACTTCCGAACACTAACGTTGGCTCTAAGCAGCTTTTAATACATCATTTTAAAAAAAACTACTAATGCCAAGATGTTTTAGTAGCTTTCAATCATCAGTTCTCAGAAAGAAAATCTGAAATGTAAAATTTAGTATTTTATTATTTGATGAAAATGTTTTCCAAGCCGACGTATTGAATTGACAAGAGCAGGAAAAGCAGGTGTCACTACGATTGCTCAGTTCTACTCTCGTGTCTAGTGTCAATCAGGCAGTCTGTACCCCCCTCACAGTCCTCAGAAGAGGTCTAATCAGGCACAATAAGTGAAAACACCTGTGTGAGTGTGCCACGTGTTTGTAGGACCTTTAATAACCAAACAAATATAAATTTTTCCCCAAAAATTTTATATTTTGTACTTGTGTACTTGTTTCCTGCACTATTCGACTGCTGGTAGCAGTGTAGCAAGATAAATCAATAGATTCCTCTAATCCTACATGTTTCATTACCTTTTTCATTTGACCAGTCAAAATGATTCCATCCTACAACACAATTTTGATAATCATGTCACCAACCCAGACTATGGCACACCTATCTGTAATCCTGTGTGTGTGTGTGTCTGCACACAGTGTCAGGGTTACTGCCCATGTATAATGCATACCTCTGCCCTCACAGCTGGCTCTGATAACACCCTCCAATGGCTTCATCTATCAGAGGTTGGGTAATGGCAGCGTTAGCCTGCAATGATAGTCAGTCTCTATTACCATTCACACTTTCTTCCCCTCAGATGAGACATGGGAGGTGAAGAGGGCTCCAAACAGACAGGGTGGAGGAAAAAGAAAAGGAAGGACAGGTTTACCTGACATTGCCTCCTTTAAAGTCTGCCTTTAAAAGTAGTGAACGCTTTTCAACATGCGCTGGTTGAAACTCAACAGGAACATAACAGGAAGCGCTTGTAAAGTGTTTAGGTCCTCTCCAGTTCAATTTCATCCATTTATGTGGCATAAAAGACACAAGATGGAGCTCATTACCATAGAACGGTACAGCTTTTATGTGGCTTGGTTAATTAGAGCACATTATCATAGCATTATAAATCTGATATTTAAGGACTTCAATTATGCAAAGAGAAAGCTACTAACAATAACATTGGAGGACAGCATGTGCCTATTTCTTTTTTTTCTACCGTCGATCACCTCGAAGCTAAGCATATTTAAGAAAAGATAATGTTTTTTTTAAATGGTTTGATTTTATGCATGGGATTCTGCTGCAGTGGCTCAAGAGATAACTGGTCTAATGGAGACACTGTAGACTATTTGTTGCTGTTAGCGTCAAGTTGAGGTCTGGGCATTTCTCACTACTTTCTTATGTTTTACAAACCAAACAATTAATGGATTTATCGAGAAAGTAACCAGCAGATTAAACCACAATTTAGAGAATTGTTGGTTGCAGTGAGGTAAAGTACTTCTACTTCAGTAAAGGACCTGAATACTTCCTCCAACACTGACTGATCTACATGTTTAGATACCACGAGGGTCAGGTGGGAACATATTGTGTGGTGATTTGGTATTTCTCACCCTTTAAGGTGAAGAAGTGAAGAGTTCAGAGGGCATCAAACTAGAGGTATGACCTTCTCTACATAGGCAGCCTATGATATTATCCACAGGCTTCTCTTCTGGATGATTGGAAGTCACTCCAGCCACCAGGGAAATTTAAAAAGTGTCTGTTCAGAGATCGAAGTCTCTCCTTTGTCTCGACAGACTGATAACAAAAATAATACAGCCTCATTAGGTGTTTGTTTCTTTTACTATGTCATCTCTGAATCCTATCAAACCAGCACTTTCCCTGAATAATGATCAGACTTTAATTCCCGAAGTAGTAACACAAATCCGAACAAACTCATCCAGAGGGATAACTGCTGTCATCATGTGTCTCATCTTAGTTAAACACTGGATAAGCAAACATATAACACAGAACAAAAACAGCAGGAAAAGAAGTGAGCGACAATCACATCGCGACTCTGAACCTCTGTTGAACTTCTCCCTCAACTTGGGCCGTGTTCACTCCGACACTAGCAGTGCAGTCATTTCTTTGAGTGCCATCACAATGCAGAAGACCTTGAAATCATGTGAAGGGAAGAGGATCAAATGATATTCACCATGATAACATTTCGAAGTCTGATATAATTAGAAATCTATAATTAGAAACCACTGTGCAGTGCTTCGGCATCAGATAAGCCTTAAATCTATTGCTCCAACTGGCCCTCTGGATAGTACTTCATTTTCTCACAGTTATCTGAACCTCCCTTTACTTTAAATAAATAGATAGCCTGGCTCTCTCTCCAAAGGCATATTGATGAACTTTGGTCAGAGCCAGGCTAGCAGTCATTTACAGCACAGACTTAAGAAAGTGAATGCGAAAACATTTCCCAAAAATGTCCAGCTATTGCTTTAAATAAGGAGATTTTTAAGGTTTGGAGATATCCCATTGTTTATTTTAGAGGAACTGGTAGCTAGCATGGCCTTCATGTCGTGGAAAGAGTTCCCCTTCCACTACTATGTATGCGGATGTTACCAGTGTGTGTGTGTGTGTTTATGTACGTACATCTGCATTATTTGGGCATCCATCAGAGCCTCTCAAAAGCCCAATGTGTCGTTACAATGTCCGGTTGAGTAAAAGCAGTAACACAAATCAAAGCTAGGACGCTGAGTGACGCCCTCTATCTGCTCCCCCCTCAGAATGCATTGATAAAGGGCATGGGCGGCATAAATTTAGTGCTAAATGGCCGACTGTCATGTAGAAGGTGAAGGATCACATCACGTCGCAGGCATGAGCAGATGCCTGTGAAGGTCTAATGACGGTGACCGTGTCACCTCTGTGTGTGTGTATATGCATGTGTGTGTGTGTGTGTCTATATGCACATGCATGATGCTCAGACAGGCATCCCACACATACGCCCACACAAACTACACACCAGACTGAAAGAACGCCCACAGTAGAAAACCTTTAGCATACATACGAGTCATCTTATCCATCGATTTCACAGACCTCAAAAATTGTTCACTCTGATGGAGATGAGAGGAGAACAAAGGGAAAAGTACAGCGGACGCGATTAGCGATGAAAGTCCCGTTTGTCATTTAGGACAAATGCGAAGCGCTGGTGATGTAAGCCAGATGTGATGATGTAATGCATCTGTAGATCCATCTGAGTTAATTCAATGGAACTTGACCATCAAGGTAACAGCAAGGTAACACACACACACACACACACACACACACACAGCCTATTTAATTATTAGCACGGGCAGAGAAAGGTGGCGTGAGGAAAACATGTGACTGTGTGTGGGAGGTGGGCAGACTGGGGGGGTGGGCATTTGTTTGCCCTAATTTGTGTAATGCACAGTGACAAGAGAAAAAGACCGAGAGCATTAATACACCATCCATCATCAAGCTAACTGTTGACTGGTTCAGTCGGCGGACGGATCAGACCTGCTTCCTAATGTGAACCAGACCTGGTGCCTCCGAGCACTCGGTGCATCAGCTGTCTCCGACTCAAATTAAAGACTAAAACAGCTGTTTTATTGTCCATTTGGCTGTTACGTGCTTGTTTTTATAGTTTAGATTTATGGTCTAAAACCAAATAGATTTGCCCACCATGCAAATGCGTTCTGTATTTTCTTAGAGAAAATGTAGAGGAAACCCTGGACAGAAACAGTTCGTGCCCCTTCCATCTGGCAGGAGGCTGAGGTCCATCAGGACCAAGACCTCACGACACATGAACAGTTTCTCCCCATCTGCAGCCGGCCTCATTAACAGAGCCTGGGTCCCCCACTGAGTCTGTCATCCCCAGGACAATGTCCTACCGGTCACTCCCCTGCACATCCCTTCTTATTTAAATACACTCGACACTTTTACACTACACTTACATCTCACTTGTTTATAGCATGTATACCATGGCAATAAACGGTTCTGATTCTGAAAGTGCTGCCTGATTGGACAGTCTGAAAGTAGTAAAACTTTTTTGTTTGTTTTTTTAAATCATTTAGTACATCACCATAATTCACAGTTTTGATTAATCATTATAATTGTTAAATTAAGAAAAGAAATATGACAAATTGCTGCTTTTCCTCGGTTTTAAATCATTTTGAACAGAATATTTTGTGGATTTGTATTGCTGGACGGACAAAACAAGGAATTTGAAAATGTCCCCTTGGACTCTCAGAACTTGTGACTTTTCACTGCGTCTTTCATATTTTCTAGACCAAAATATTCATTACATTTTAATTTTATTATAAAAGAATGCAACACAGTTTTGCCGACTTTGAGGCTTATAACCTGCACACGACTCCACCAATACATGTTCAACCTGTGGGAGATTTTCTAAAGTTTTAAGAAAGTTTCTCATAATAAAAGAAAAGGCCTTTATCCACTTTATCCCAGCTCTTGTGCTCTTTGTTGGTAAAAGCTGGTAAAATATCTTCAATCCAATAAATCACGAAGCAGACAAAGCCGGCAGATGAGGCTACGATGTTCTGCAAATCATGGCTCGAGGCTTTATGAGATCATCCAATTCAACTTTGTACATAAACAGGGGCAGCTTCAGCAAAACAAACTGTTTAACCTTGTTGTGAATAGATTTGCATCCATTACAGTCAGACACAGTATTGTGTGAGGAGGAGGACAAAGAAAAAGACTTCTCTCTATTTTTCTTCCCCTACACGGAAGCAAAGTCACATCAGTATCTTGGAGGATAAGCAAATTCATTAACGGCTTCTGCCAGCACAGGAGACAGGATTAACAATCCCTTTATGCTGAAATGTAATTGAAAATATGGCCCGTCTCATTTTTCACACAAATGTGATTGGATATGCTCCTGTTGTGTTGGGGTTAGCTGCAGTTAAGCCATAATTCGATTTTGAAACTACCACAGATATGGAACGTTACAGTCACCTGGTTAAGATAATGTCACGCGATATCATTAAGATAGATTGGTGAACGATTCCCACTATAGGGGAAATTATTCTTTTTTTTTTTTCCTATTGAAAAAGACAAATGGATGGCTTTTTAATATTCTAGATTAAATCCACATCTTGACTTCATGTATTGCAGTGTGCAGCAGGACCAATAAAAGAAAAAAAACATATGCATGCATGGCAGCTAAATGTGATCAACTGCAGAGCTACTGTTCCTTAAATAAAAAACTCACAAATCACTGGCAATAAACGCAAATAAATCACATATTAGGGAAACACATTCAGTCATGGAAGGCATATTTTACATAATGGAATAAACTCTTGGCATGTCCATATATATTTATATATATATATATGCTTAACATGCTTCCATTCCTTTGTGATGAAACTGCAACAATCCTAATCATGACAGACTGCTGTCCCCGTCAGTGACACCGCCTTATTTCACCAATAAGTCTCACCGGGCAAAACATGCTAAACAGCAGCATCCAATCCTAATCAAAGTGACATTCAGGTAGAGCTACTCTCAGCCATCGTGTTTGCAATCAAAGGTCACTGTAAGGACATGACAAATGTAATGCATTGTATGACACACCAGGCCTATTTTATTATTTGATGAGGAATGCTCCAGAAATCAATAGCGTGTCTGGGACCATGGAGCTATTACTAAAAGCTGAAACTCCACCTGGCATTTCAGAAAGAGATTTTATGCTAAACAGGAAAATGCAATTTTCCATCTTTCTGCCTGGTTATAAGGCATCCGTACTGTAAATTAGTGAGAATATTCCAAATCAAGATTCATGATATTTAAAAAAATGTATGACAGAAAAAAAATCCATCTCCGCTCGTTCGTCAAACTTGTTGTTCAGGAGCGGCTGTACACCTTAAAATTGCCGCATCTTGCATGATTAACCTGGTGAATCTGTATTGGTTGCTGTGGTAATGGCGTGTATGTACATACTTAAAGCAAATTGGTGAAGTGGTGGAACCAAATGACACCATACAAGCCTGGAGAACATGCACCCACCTCACTTCACACCTTGTCACATCTAGTCTACATGTGGTCCCTCTGTTGCTCCAGACAACATAAGGAGAGCATGTCCAGCCACGGTTAATGCGCCACTTTGTGTACTTTTGTGGATGGATTATCAATTTATAATTCACGCATAATTTATACAAGTAACAGCACAGAAAACAGCTTAAATACGACAAGTTGACGCAAATTTCTTGGATTGGCATTCTAGGAAGTGTAGGAAATCGATGACTGAAGAAGTCAAAGACAAGGGAGGCTGACAGGAAGTGGATAATTGAAGGAAGAAATGACTAGAGCTGAAACAATGACATGTATCGGATACACGCAGGACTGCATTGGAGATCGCTAGTTGTACAGCATACTTGGGAATAAATGTTAGAATTGACATACGTGTGTCATCTAGTTAAGTGCAGCCTCTTGCACTCGGGGTTCATATGTACTCAAAGGCCACTTACTGTCATTATTCAGAGCTTTCAATTGCATATTTTCTATAATTTTGTTAATTTCTGGTTGAAAACAGGATGTTGGTTCATGACATTACACAAATAGGTGAGATGAACCACGACAAGCATTAAAAGCAACTGGAAGTGCTGGATGCGAGTGTGCATTCTGTTGTAGAAGAGCATTAACTTCCAACAACAACGGTCACCCTGTAACTGGTGTACCAGTGGACAGAGGATTGGTGGATGAAGGACATGAGCGATTCCGTCCTTTACGTGAGCTCAAATGCTCCCCTAAAATTATTGCCAAGCCCTTTATGCCACCTGTGTTACATTGTAAGTTTAAATAAGATCGGAGGGATGAAGGGTCGGTTTGATGATGGCAAATACTGGCTGTATTTCACACCATCAATAAACGACTTAGCTTTAGAGTTAAAATAAATGAGTCTTTCATATAAACGCAGAAAGCCTGGGAGGTAAAACGATTTTTTTTTTTTCCCCCATTGTGACTTATGACACTAATATAAATTTGACACAAGGGTCCATCCACCACACAGCAGAGGTAGCAGAGACCTCTATAATGACACACGGAGAAAATAATAACTCCATTTTCAGGATTGTCGTGATCGATATTCAATCCATTGAGCAGGACGGAGACGACGAGTTGTCTGGTTATCTCAGGAACACAACGCCGAGGCCTTTTTCTTTTTCTGCTGGGTGGCCTGAGAGCCGCCTGATTGGCAGCCACTGATGGAGCACGACCATGATAAGACGTCGACACCGGTGGGCTGATGCACCACCTCCCACTGACCCTCCATTGTTTCTGCCATCAACCCTGGCACAGTGCTGATCCTCCGATAAGGACGGGGAACTTTACTGCCGTTTTTCACTGCGATTGGATAAAAAAGGCAACAACAAAAAAAAAAAAAAAAGATAGAGAAGAGGCACCCAAATAGCGGGGGAGGAGTAACTGAGGCAAAACCTCTTGTGTCTGTATTTATTGGCTCATGAATCAATATGGCTTTTCTTATACAAAAAGGCCCGGCTGTCATGGAGAGTGAGTATCTATCACTTCCACCTGGAGCCGGGGTGCAATGGCAAGGTCGCCGCTGATAGCCTCGCATTGGTTTGTGAGAAGAGGCTGAATGAAGGGGATGACAGCCAAGCGATATGAGGAATATAGCTCATATAACTCATATTATACACGACCAATGGCAATGGCCCTGATTATAAGGGGTGATTTACTGTATCACCAGCTCAGGGCTCATAAACATCCAGGCACAGGACACTGCATATGGTCCCTGTTTTATGTTGATTTTTTTTGCACCATTAGGTCTATTTGCTGACCTGCAGATCTAACGGGTGGTAATAAAATATGGCATCCGTGGTTTATGAAGCATGAAACGCAGATTTAACAACATTTGCTGAATAAACTGTATGCAAGGATTAGTAAAGGATTCTTGACTCGTTGTACAAACATCAAATTCCGCTCAGAGAGACTTTGACTCTTTTTTTTCCCGTTATAAAACAGAGATAATGAATCGTGTTTTATTCTTGGAGACAGTCAGAAGTTCAACCGGGGCCTAAAATGTCCCAAGTCTATAACTTAAAACGTGAGTCGGAGCACTTCCATGACCTGAGGTTTGGAGTGGTTGCTGGTTTATGTTACTCTCAGAAAAGACACAAAGGGGAATAGATGTCTCGTTCGTTTTTCTTTTCATCACCAGTGCACCGTTAAGACAATGTAGTATAAAACATGAAATGAATGTGAAACAAATTGAGGATGAAGAGAAACTTTGATCAATCAAAAGTAATCTAACTGTAAATGAACAGATTCACCACATCAGTGTTCAAATACCCTTTACAAATAGTATTTGTTTACATTCTGTACATTTTGTTATCGGCTACAATCAAATTCCAGCACCTCTTGTTGTAACAGAGACCAACGTGTCCTATAAGACGAAACACGTTCTTTATACTGTACCCATCTTGAAAGCAGGTGAAGTTATGCCAGAAATCCCTGCACTGGGAAATAAAACCATGACAGGAAAAGAAAAAGGAAAGTTTTCACAGCAGTGCCAATAAAAAAAAAAAAGATTGATAACTTCGACCTTATTCTAAGCCCTGAATAACTTTTCACAGTATACTGTAGTACGTACATTCGTGTATGTAATATCTCTATAAAGTGAACCATTTATTGAATTGCTATTTATTGACCTGCTATTTTCTGAGTACTGTAGATAACCTATTTAAATTTGCCTTCTGGAATAGACCTCAGGGGATTCTGTAACATCGCAGAAATCCCACAGGGAACGCTGTACGATGGCAAGGAATTGTAGTAGTCGAAGTAGCATGCTGTAGGAGAGGCATACAACAGAAAGAAGAGACGCTCCTGCAGCATTTCATCTCAAGCCAGGGGGGGGGGGGGGGGGGGGGGGCATACATCTGTAGCAAGGCCTGCAGCACTGTAGACACTCTAGACGCGCGTGTGTGTATTCATTAATCTTGTATGGCGTTAACTCACACTACATGTTTGGATCAGTCTTTCTGCACAGTCAATCGACTGGTCATGTGGCGCTCACAATAATAAATAATAAATGTAAACTGAGAACTTCTCAACGGTTTTGTCCAGAAGCACTTCCAATAAAGTTTATTCAAACAAAAAAACCACCGTGTCCTTAAACAACGTTGACTAAATAGAGGACTTCAGCCTTACTACTATGTGATTCTATTAGAAGCAGAAAGCAAGAAGTTAAAAAGAATAATATGTATCCGGATGGTTGGGACAATGCGGACAATGAGGTCTGTCTACGGTAATATTAAAACAAGCTCAATGCAGTTGATAACTGATCTTTTGAAAGCAGCCATGAGGGAAATAAGACCGCGAAACAATTCAAACTCCAAGACAGCCAATCCAGATTTCTGACGTCAAGCGCCATTCTGTTTCGCAACGATGCCCCTTTCCTTTACAGCAGCGCGCTGTCACCCGGGTCAGGGGCGGACCGTCACCCGGGGCTGAGTGACCCGTGAGTGTTCTGCGGCTTATTGTCGTGATCTCATTACTGACCAAAAACAATCGTGATTATGAAAACCAAGTGATGTAGTCTTGTGGCAAAATCTGAAAGAGCACCGATAGTGAGGCGTGCTGCAGGATGCTTGTACTCATATTCTCATATTCTGCTTGTAAGACTTCACTCGAGTTCCTCAAAGGAGGGTAAGAAGAAACACAGCCCCTGCTACAGTATTTTCATTCTTCCGGAGGTGTGTGTGATCAGATCAGGTCAGTGTAGTACACTTCCCTCGCTCTGACTGTAATTAACTGTCAAGACCGATCTGGAGGAGAGGTCCCATGTCAGGATGGTTAATTAAGAACCTTAAAGGTGTTTGGAGGGAACAAAGACCAATCCACCCCGGCAACGACTGCGACATGCGGAAACACTGCCTCTGATTAAACTTCAATTAACCAAGCTCTGGAAGATAACCCTGTGTTTTTTCATGCTAATGCGCTCCCTAGGCTGATGGATAATAAAGAGCTCCGTCTCTCCCTTTCCTTTCTGCGATAGGATCACAGTCGATCAGGAGAAAAGGAAAGGAAATCAAACGGATGGCTGTTTGTGTCTCTTCCTCTAAGCATCAGGGACACGAAGCCTCCGCCTTTGATGGCATCGGTAATATTATTACATATCTACATATCTGTCAGTGATATTGCTTAATTACACCGCTGTGGACATGAGACGTTGTATCCTCTGTATTTTGTTGCGCCTGCCAGGCAGCTACTATCTCGCTGGACATCAATGAGTTAGGATATTATTCAAAGGACGGGAAAATATTTCATATACTCCGAACGCACTTTCCATTTCCTTTTATATATTTCTCATTTTCATCCATTCTCTTTTTCCCCCCCCATTGTCAGACCGTGTTTTTCAGGGCTATCATGTTGTGTTAAAGTGCTTGTTTACGATGTATTTTCTGTCCGTCTTGCTGTGTCTGACTCTTTTCACTCCTCGTCCCCTCTTTCCACCTCAATCCCACTTTTCTCCGCGAGTTCGAGCACCACCGTAATGAAAAAGAGAGTGTGTGTGTGTGTGTGTGTGTGTGTGTGTGTGTGTGTGTGTGTGTGTGTGTGTGTGTGTGTGTGTGTGTGTGTGTGTGTGTGTGTGTGTTTGGGGGTCCTTAACAGTGGTGAGCAAGTAAGAAGGCACCGTCTCATCCTGCTCGCCTGATTGCCGACTGCTGTGACACAGCGAGACGGGACGGCTCAGTGCCAGCTCTCCTGACCCCACCCCAGAGATCACCTCCAGCCAATCAGTGCTCTCATCAGCCGCTGGGAGAGACAATCAGAGGGAACGACACCGGAGGTAAACATGAAGAGGCAGGGGGAAAAAGGCGTGGGGGGGGGGAAACAGCATGAAATTAAGTATTTGAACGAGAGTAAGAATAGAGAGGTAATCAAAAAAAGGAGAAAATGAGAGACTGGGAGAGAATCTCATTTAGCCGAATAGATTATTGTACAAATATGCATCTAACTAGGGGGTCAATTGAAAATCAAGAAGGAACACCAAAACAAACCAGACAAAAAAGCTCACTTGCCATCAAATGCTAGCAGATGGCTTTGCACTATTGGAAAATGAAAGCAATCTAATCTTCATTTTAAGATCCTGGTCACTCTCCCATTCATGGAGTACTGCAGCCAAGGAAAACCAGCTGGATATTGCTGCTGTACTAGTCTCCTCAGCCATGGCAACCCAAAGTAATCAACTCCATATCTTCTAACCTTCCCGCTCATCCATCCACCCACCCGGCACCAACACACACACACTCTCCGTCCCCTGCCTGGTAACACCACAGATATAGGTCTCCTCCATGGCAACCCCCCAGCAATCTAATTTATATGTAACGACAGCCACCCTCCGCCCTACTCGCTCATGAAAATGAGATTTGAAATTAAAGGAATAACAGGCAGGTGGATTCTGCAATTTTGCATGGAGATTATTTCAATAAAATCATTGACTATGATAAGTCAATAAAAACTCTTTATTATCTTTTTTCTCTCATTACACTAAAGGTTTGGCCGCTTCAGACTTGGAAACAATGCTGACCAAGCACTGATTCACAGACCAAAAAAAAGTACATTCAAACTTGGTACATTCCAGCACTTCTGTCTGCCAAACCAATACAGTTGTACTAATACTATTGTCATCCTTTCTGCAAACTGATTTCCTAAACCTGAGGATGTTTTAGTATTGAGAATGACTTCTTAATGACTCATCGGTGTCCAGGCTATGGTCACTCTGTAACATAAAATGTGCGGCGTGTGCGTGTGTGTGTGTGTTTAAAAGAAGTGATGCTGAAAGAAATTGAAGGCTGGCTGGAAGCACATCGTCTCTGACTCGACTCCAGTCGGCAATCGGCCGCTAGCTTAAGCACAGGCCCCACTATTGGCCAGCCCAAATAGTGTTCATCAAAGTTGTTCTGGCTCATGTTTTGTTGTCGGTAGACGGTCCAAAACCAAAAACAAATCTGGAAGTTTTCGTCTTAACGGCTCTCAGCTAAAGACAAACAGGCATAGGCTCCCTCTCGGGGACTCACTGAGTCTTATTCAACTTTTAAAAAGGAAGCTGCAAAGCCTTGTACATGCGGTAATACAATAATATATACAGAATGCAATTACACTTTGGACGCATAGCCGTGTTGATTTGAAGAGCACCTTTCAAAGTCATTTTTTAAAGCACCATTCATACTACATAATGACGCATATTTCCAGTGTAGCCTCCAGAGGACAAAGCACTTGTTATTTGCAGTCTCTTACATCTAATAACTCCAAGTGACAGTATCCCTGTTACAGACCTTCACTACACGGCCTCCCATCCATAAACATAAAGGGCAAACCAATGACATTTCCATTGCCGACAAGTGTTATTTCTCCTCAAGGACTCAAAAATAATACGATCCCTTCTTAAATTAAATCTAAGGTTTCCTTGTGTCACTTCTGTCAGGGCGGAGAGGGGAGGGGGGTATCCTCCAATGCAACAAGGTCTGCTCGCTATCTCGGGTCAGGCCTCGGACTCCTGATAACGGAGCTAATTGAAGGGTAGTCTGTGACAGAGAGCAGGGAGATCTGATGGCTCGTAAATGAAGTGACAGGACATGTGCATCCGTAACGAGGCGGAGGCGGAACGTTTTTTAGGGAAAATTGGAACATTTTAAAAATGGGACGGTACTTTTTTTTGTCCTCACATGGAATGAGATGAAAAAAGGGGATCGACAGAATCATTCTTTACATTGATTTCAGAGGACATGGAAAAGGAACGGCTTCCATCAGTGGTACTAAGGGCGAACAAAGACTTCTCAGCTGCGGTGCCTACGAGCAGAGATAAATGTTTGACTGAAGGCTATTCTCCTAGCTGTGGGATCCTAATGATCTGCAGCCGTCACACTGCCATATCTCTTGTGGTACACGAGGCCCCGTGACATACTCGACGCTCTGGTCCATCGGTCAGAGCATAGCCGTATGTTGTGGGTCCACCATTTCTCTGCAGGTCACAATTACGGCAACCCCACACAAAAAAAAAAAAAAAACGAAATAAATTGTGGCGTTTTTTGCAAACAGCTCCTCTGCAAAACAGATTAATGACGGCGGATTGTTGGGCGAGATACTATCAACATTAATATTGCAATTTATCGAACCAAAGAGGATTAATTATGTTCATCTTTTAATCCTCAAATGGAACGGTGTGCATGCCCCCTAAAGGAGCGGGAGCAATAAACTCCTGGGGCTCCCAGTTCTGTCTATAAGAAGGAGGGTTAGCTCTCTCTGTCAAACAGCGTACAGTGAAATGATCTCTTAATGTCAATTTCTAACTATGAACACCCTTGGCCCTCTCTTAGCTCTATAAATGAGCAGCAAGCCACTGCTGCCGAGCCGACTAACTGAAGAGTGAACCTCCATTAGACTCGCAATTACCGCCATCCCCCCGTTAAAAATGAAGAAAAAAATGGTCCCCGTCTCAGCCGCAGAAATCAAATGAAATACAAATATGAGCTTTAACGGTAACCTTCGGCCGCAGCATCCTTATTAGCGCTGCATTCACTCCCCTCTCTTTCCACACAGTACCACTAGAGCCGGCAAACCAAAACGATGCCAATCATTAAAAACATATCCGTCTCAATTACGCAGTGCATTAGGACCATCGCACGTGAGGTATTTTGCACAACTACGTCTCCATTCAGACTTATGACAAAACCTGGCACAGTAATGTAATGATCCACACACTCTACAGATGGTAAATGGGCGTGCACTACCACTGATCGCCTAATTAAAAATAATTCTAACATAACATCCATATTATTTCCCATTATTTTGCTTCCATGCAGCTAAGCATGCACAACAGCATCAATACAATCAAGATAACCCACTGATTCTTTAGCAGCGCAAGGAGAGGGTCTCTTACAGTTTTGTTTGCATTGGAAGGCTGTTTAAGGACATTGACTGAACTAGTACTCTCCCAGCAGTGTGCAAAGACAACTGCAGCTGCAAACTTTAGAGTAACTTCCTGGCATGTCAAGGTCAACTTCAGTGCCCGTCTGTCCAGCTTCTCCCTGGCTACCCGCTCCCATTGATTTTGATTAGCCACTGCCCCCCCCCCCCCAGTTGGCTACAGGGGAACGTTGGTAATGACAGCCCCTCAGATGTCTTCATGTCAGCGACAGAGCCATCCGTCAGCCCGCAGTACTGTGAAAAAGTGGCTGACGTGCCACCTCTGTGTCTGATGGATGGAGCCCCGTCTCTGTACTGCCAACCTCTTTTATCTGCTGAGGCAGGCCAATCCCTCTGGATCCGTTTATAATCAGCTAGACCCCCTTCTGATCCCCGGCGACTGAGCCCCCAACTTCACATCTATTCATGCTAAATGTCAGATAAGAAATTGTTTGTGTAATATATAGCCCATGTATGGGGAGCTCTTTTTGAAAAATTACAGGTCTTCAACCCGGTTTTAGTGTATTTCTCTGCCGTTTTTTTTTTTTGATTGATTTGATTGCTTATTTAACCTTGATAGAGACGGCACAGTGGGCAAGAAGAGACGGAAAATAGACTTGCTACTGTTGGTGACCAGTTTGACATAGAGTAGAGGAGGGGCAGGGAGTGTGTGGGAGATATGACATCATGGGCGCTAAAGTGTCGTCTTGAGGTGCAACATGAGCTCAAAACACTCCTCAAGAAGGCCGAGCGTTTATCAGAAAAAATGCACTTTGCTTAACACATTCCACATTCCACTACCAAGCATTTATACACACCGAGATGCCAACACCCCTATTGTGTTTGTGATTACCTTTGCTTCAGTTTCCTGTGATAACACAATGTGGTAATACATCTGGAGACATTGCAAGCTGTGAGCAGTGGGAATGGAGATTAGGGGTATGCATGTCCCTGCAGGACCTTATCTAATTTTAGATCCAGCAGGTGCCTTTTGGTCTCTGGTGATCTAAACCTCCAAGCACCTGAAGGAACAGTAGGAGGCTTGCTCTGGCAAGAAATAGACCATGACTACCACTGGTGATACTGGAATTAAGTAGCTACAGATGAATCAAGTGGGAGGAGGTCGACTCCAACAAAAATTCACATTTTTCTTTTACTTTGGTCCAGATTGAAATATCACAGCAAGTATTGGATGGATTGCCAGGAAATGTGGTTACAGACACTCGTGTTCCCAGGATGAATTGTGAAAACTCTTAACTTCTCATCTAGCACAGTCATCAAGACAAAATTTCAAATTTGTCCAACACTTTTGCAGGTATTTGGTCATAATCGAAACCGACTAATGGCGTTCCCATCAGCCTCAGCTGTACTTTGTTTTTAGTGCCGGTAATACAATTCTAGCATGTTAACACACTAAACTAAAATGACAAACGTGCCGACATTAGAATGTAGGTGAAATCACCACAGTGCCCCGACAGAACAGCTGGCATGGCTGTAGACCCCGACAGCAATAGTTTTGGACTACATTGATTATTTGAATTAGGTTCTTCAAACTACACAAGTGAGACCATCTACATACCATTAGCTACAGGGCACCCAACAAGAACTATGTCACGGTGCTATCTGCAGACACGTCAGCGAGTGGGGAATATGAGCTCTTGTTCTCAGAAAACGCTTTTATTTATCGCCTTGATACCTCTTGAACTCTTAATGACTTTTCCTGAGCTCCAGTTCACGGCCCTTCGCGGCTGTGTGAGCTGGTCTCTTGTCTTTCTGTACTCTAATAAAACCTTAAGTGAGCAAAAATGTCTTTCATAAAATGTGTCGGTTCAACAGCTTTATCTTCCCGGCTGTAGCAAATGTCAAACGGGAGAGTTTCATTGGCACTCTATCAAAGTCTCTCGTAAAATGGCCAATAAAGCTTTACATGATCCATGAAATCATCTATTTATTACGAATGTAGTTACACTAGTCAAATCTGTGTTGATTTCTTAAACCCTTCAGGAATTACCGAGCAATAGAGTTTGTAGAAATGATTTTAATCTGAGCTCACACACACTTAAGTTAATAATTGCAAGTGAAACAACAGCCAGTGGAGAGTTTTTTTCCATAACAGACTGCAGCTTGTTAGAGTACCTCAAAGATTATTATCAAGACCAAAAAAAAAAAAACGGTTTTCTTTCATTTTTTGTTTCACAGACAATACTCTTCTGTTGCCCTTTCGAACATCAACGAAAGGGCACGTTAATTAGCTCTGCAACAGTTAAGACAGCTGTTAACCTCTGTAATCTGAGCAACCAGGCCTCATGACATGAAAAATCAAAAAAACCACACTAGTGCAGCCAGGACAATAGATCATAACAGGCATCAATAAATAATTACATTTAAATGTCTCTTAATGAGTGGAGTTTGCTGACTGGGCCAATGTTTATGGCCTCTGATGAAACTGCACGCACAAGGCATCCATAATACAGAATGTCATAAAAGACTGGCCTGTTAATGGCTCTCAGTGCTCTGACTGCCATGATAACAGCATTCTCAATTACACACTGACGACATGCTACAGCTAGATATGCAAACACACCGCTATTTCCTTTGAAATGTTTGCAGTCTCAGCACGGCAGCTTTGCATTTATTAGTTATCGTAATTATGCATTTTATGGCGTGGGATTTGGGGAAATAGCAATTAGTTTTGATAAAATAGAAAAATGAAGATGGTTGGTTCACCCAAAACTACAACGAAACCCTGTTTCTTCACTTCGCTGCTATGGTATCTAGCAATGCAGATAGTTTTGTTGTATACAGATAGATTTCTGCCACCACACACACACACACACACACACACACACACTAGTATTTGTGCTCACAGTTTTTGGATAGTGTGAGTTTCGACAGTGAAAACGGTTGACAGTGAGGTCTGTCAATTATCCAGAGAAACCAGTTCCTGGCAAGAGATGTTGGTTCAATGCCGTCTGTACCACAAACAAAAAGTATTCACCCCCATTGAATTGGGGTGAAAGAAGAAATCTCAGAGATGTATTAACTAACTAAATAACTATTAACTAACTAATAACTATTAAGTGAATAACTGCTAACTAACTGGTTAATGTATGAAGTCACATGCAGTGTGCTGTGTGTGTGTGTGTGTGTGTGTGTGTGTGTGTGTGAGTGCTTTTCCTGAACCTCAACGCGACTGACAGACGAGAAGCCAAACGTATGACTGCGGAAACAAAGAACGTTTAAATCCAAGCGTGTTCGACATGACGGCTGTGGGAGAGATGCTCCTTCAGGTACACTGGCCTCTTATCTACGTGGCTGCCTTCTTAATTATTCATCAGTGTGTGTGTGTGTGTGTGTGTGTGTGTGTGTGTGTGTGTGTGTGTGTGTGTGTGTATTTATTTCTGGGGCACTGGGACTTGTAAAGGCTTCCTGAAATGATGAGCGCGTTAAGACACATGAAACAGGTGCAGCGGCGCCCCAGCACAGCATGTGACCACACACACACAGACATAATCAGACACACACACACACACACACACACACACACACACACACAGTAGGGTAAACAAATACACATGCACGTGTCACCGATAGACAACTGTGTCTTACAAAGCACAGGGGAGTGTATCAGTTTGATGGTGTCATGCAGGGAAGGGGTGTGAGGAAATAAGAAGACAATAGGGTGACTGCTGTTGGAGCACTGGGGCTCAAACACACACACACACACACACACACACACAGACACAGACTCGCACCACTACCTACAGAACAATGTGCCGTCTCTCTGCTGTCTGCTCTGTGGCATCAGCCAGGGTCTCCAGTGATCGCAGTTGACAAGCCGAGAACATCCCGTCACCTTCAAACAGATATATAGACATCTGCACAAACACACACGCACTCCTTTCTTCCAACATCATAGAAATTTATCACCATAAATAATAAATGAGGTGTGCTGGGACTGTGCGGTTACCAAAGCACTACCATGCTGGAGATTAGAGGGGAGTGCAGAGACGTGTTTTGGTGAAGGCTCACAGAGGCAAAACAACAACACAGTTACAAAAAAAATAAGGAAAAGGAACGAAAAAGGAAATGACTTGTGAATGGGTACTGAACCAACCACACTCTTTATTTATGCACATTTACACAATTCATCAGGAGAAGTGGTCAGAGGACAGCAACAGTCTGCTTTAGGTACTATCACTACGTCTGCAACTATCAACTACGTTCATTATCAAGCAATGATGACTGACAGATAACCCAGTAATTGGATAGAAGCCTTTTTAATATATATATATATATATATATATATATATATATATATATATATATATATATATATATTTTTTTTTTTTGTTACCAGTTTACCAAGCACGATTAGCTAAACGTGATTTGATTTGTTGATTAGAGAGGTGCCGATTCAACTTTATGGTCATTTTGAAGGCTGTAGCTTTTGTGTGTTATGTTATACTGATATAATATATATATAATTTAACGGCACCACAAACTAAAGCCTCCAAAATGACCATAAAGTTGAATCAACATCTCTCTAATCAACAACTAATGAACAAAAAACTGAGCATTACAACCTTCATAAAGGTAGGATTAATTGCAGGACTGTTGCATTTAATGGCATTAGTTTTTCGCAAACCTGTACCTAATAAACTAGAAACAGTGTGCATTAAACACGCTATGTGCAGAACTTGAAAATGCCTGACTTCAACGGCCGCCTGATGTTTCACAAATCCACGAGAACACGAGTAGAGAAAGTATCAGGTCGTGGAGCAACAGTGTGTATTGCTCCTGCACTCTTCTGTTGTTCCAAGGACCTTTTTTTTAATTAGTCCCGCAAGTAATTGTTTCTGCCTATTTGCGATTTTCTGCTCACAGGATGATTATTAACAGTCCGAAACACTTTCACCATCACTGGCTTCCCCTGTGGCCCACTTGCGTCGGTGATTAGCTAATAGTTTGTCGCATGTGACCGGCCGGAAACACTCTTAACTGACAAGTAAGGAAGGAGATTAAAGGAAATACGAGATAATAACTTGGCTGACTTCACAAGACAAACATTTGAAGACGAGCTCTTTCATCACATCCATCGTACTTGTGCCACGGCTCGTTGAGTTGAACGATGCGTCGCAATTTTCAGATTACGTTTAATGCTTCCTCATCCGCTCGTGATGTTTTCTGTGCGCGGCAGGTCAACGCTGAGCTTATGAATTATTACAACTCGCAGAGAGACGCGTGTATACATCGCCCGCGGGTTGTTAGGAGCTTTGCATTGTGACAGAAACATGTGCTGAGGGAGGATAAACTACCAGCTTGCCTGGTTAAAGACAAGAAAAGAGGTTACTTACGCTTCACTCACTCTACCAGGATGCTTCACTCACAAGGTAGTGAGGCAAACCCCTCCCCCCCCCCCCACCCCAACCGCTACTGCTGTATGGAAATGTATGAAAAATAGCCCTGGATTGGCCCAGACAGCAGCCATCCATCAGCACGGTGACAGAGGCGAGTCTCCACTCCATTGTCCCCCACTCTGAGCGTGTGAATGAAGACGGTCAGATTTTGGGCTCAGATAACTCTAACCACCCCGGGCTTTGGCCCTAGGCACATCAATCAGTAGGCGATACAGTAGCTGATCATTAGACACCATCCCCCAGGACAGACACAAGCTGAAAGTATATCAAGCAGCCAACCCAGTGGGCCCTTAGGAGAGCTTCGCATCCAAGAGACAAGTACTCCTCACAGAGTAAACAGACTCATAAAATCCCCATAGAAGAGCCAATTATGCCAGGAACCTGACATCCCCTTGTCGTAAAAGCTACAGGAGGCCGTAACTATCGGACAGCGCGTGAAATACGGCCAGTTGTTATCACCGCCCATTTGTGGCGATTAAAAGCCACCCTGGAGACCTGTGGTAGCGGGTAAGGAGGGCATTCTGAATGCCTTGCCTCACCGTATGGCAGCGCTCCGGGAGGCCTCCGGAGGGAGCTCCATGTGCCAAGCAATCCTCTCTGTGAATGCCTGATTTATCACCAGCCATCCACAGCTAATGTACCAGGCTCTCTGGCTCTCCTGGTTGGCCCACGTTGATAGAAGCTTGCTTTATTATTATCTGCACTGGCATCGACGACGGAGCAGCTTGTATTATTCATAAGATCACCCACATGTCCTCATTCAAACACGGGATACATTATGCAGAGTGCAAATGCAGGTCTGATTTATGGCCTTTTGTTGTGTACAAACACACACATTGATAAGATGGAAAAAAATATTTGAAATAATGTGGCTTCTTAATGCAGGAAAAAAAAATTAAAATAAGAGAGATAGATGGTGAAACTGGAATGAAAATTCTACGAGTACGCTACCAAAATGATGAATCACGCTGGCCTCGGCCTTGCACGGCGAGTTCTCCGTCCGCGAGCAGCTGACTCAAGACAAAGAGAATAGCAAATTATAGAATCGCTCAATATCATGCCACTGAATGAGGGTGAGAAATAAAGTCTCATTCTCTCCACTGACATCCTCATCTGCTACCGGCCTGGTGAATTTTATGCACCACAAAACAACACAGAATTATGGACCCAAAAAAAAAAAAAGCATTGTCTCTCTCTCTCTCTGTTCTTTCCAGCCCGTATCGGCTCAAGCCAATTACACAGCCCTAAAAACAATAAGGAGCAAAGCTGCCTTCTGCAACAGGGGGCCAACTACTCACTTTGATTAGCCACCGACTGCTCGCCGACATCGATTTTCGCCCATGCTCTGTAGGGAGGAGGACATTTCTGTCATTTGTATTGAAGGAAATTTGCAAAGAGAAGCCAAATCATTATCATGGAGTGAAACAATCATGCATGTAAACAAAAAGAAAGCACGCAAAAAAATGCAAACAATCATTATTTCTCATTTTCTCTTTCTTTTGTGTCAAGCTCTTTCTTGCACACAATCATTATCTTTGTCTCGAGCCAAAACACACAACCACACACACACACTCACATTCACAACTAAACACCTAAAAAAAATCACTCTCATTAGTAATCTGCCAGGGTTTGAGGCTCTGATAGTCCAAGGTTATTGATTTCACAGTGCAGCAGCACTCAGCAGTCATTTGCAGTGATGAGGGAAGACAATCGCGGCCAAATCGTCCCTGGCATTTATTAGGAGGCTAAGCGGAGGAAACCAGCAAGTGAAAGTCTATTGAAACTTAATCAACAACTGGTGGAGGTTAATGGGGAGAACAGGCGAGTTTGTCTTGGTTCTCCCAGCGGGTCAATCTGGCCGGTGGAAGCTGTTAAACAACTAGAAATCAACACTGCAGTGTGTTTTCTATCAATAATCTATTAGGTAGTTATCTGTGCTGATCAAAGCGATGCAACACCGCATATACACCGTCTTTCTGTGAAATATATGACATGAAAGGCATGGCGTGCCGCTCTGCGAGCGCAATATGATCCCCTTCATACAAACGCACAGAACAGAAGCAGAGTGCATAGCTTAGATGAGTCACACTGGGAGAGAAGACGAGAGATGAGGGAGAGCAGAGCATCAGCATCAGCACCGAATCCTTTCAAGTAGTGGAGAGATGGTGCTCTTCTGTGCTGTTGGTTTCCTATACAGAGGAAACCAGGAGCAAAGACGCACAATTCAATGCTCAGAGGGAGTACATTTCACAAACATGTGCAAACAGACACATGTTTATTTATGTACGCGTTTCTCTTGAAAACTGTCTCAACTCAAGGTTGTTCCGGAGCTTTTGACTGCATCACATGGTCCTTATCAGCAGTTGACATTGTTTTTTTCAAAATAAATGGTTAAACTTCAGCCCACGCAAATAGTACATTTGTAAATTCTGACTTTTAAAAGTCTGTATAAATAAATATTTCAGCTGGATTTAACCCATTTTCAATATTCAAACCTTTTTATATATTAAACTCCAAAAGATATGTTGTCACTGAGGACCACGCATCAAATGCACACAGCTGTCAGATGTGTAGAAAAACATCCAAACAAGTTCTCATGATGCAATCTATTCCCATCCCTCCCAATTAGTTGAGCAACTACAAATCAACAGCCTCACCAACATCTGGAGCAGGCCGCACAAAAAGACTTGCACACATGTGTACTTTCTGCCATCTGCTGGTGAGATACCGCCGTTACACCTCCCACATGCATTCAGACGGACTAATGTGCAGGTTAGTTTTTGAGTAGTAGATACTGATCTCAAGTCAGTGCACAGGAGAAATATCCACCATTACACTTGCTTTACTCAGTTTCTTTCTAATCTGCCAAACAAATAGCACTTAATGGGAAACACATGACGTGCAAAAACAATGTGTCCTCAATGTGGGGAGGCTGCAGCCAAGCCAGACCCAATCTGGAGCGCTGAGATGGAATCAGATTCGGTGAGAGATTGGCGTCGCTCTCTGCTGGCACGACCAGATGGAGGTCTGGTACCAACACCAGTACTGTGACCTCAACATGCTGACTCAACACCACCAGCTGTACTGTGGTCCAATAGATCTGGCTCACTGTTGGCGGTAGTTACACAACACACACACACACACACACACGCACGCACGCACGCACACACACATGCAGATTGCCATCGGCCTCCTGCTCTGCATGCTGGAGATCAATTAGCAGGAAATGAAGCAGAGTAAAAACCGACGTATGTGCCCTGCCCTGTGAAAACACTGCAAATTCAAACTCAGACACGCATTTCCAGGCTGCCACACTCTCAAGTGCTCCCTTTACTGATGAAGAAACGTGATTGTTGCAGTGATATTCCCTTTGAGGGAAAACACTAACATTAGTTTCTCTTAAAGCATTTGCACAGGTGGTGCTTATAGGGAACCAGTCATCACAATTGCCAATTCAAAAAAAGACTTTCTTGTAATGAAAAGTCTTGGAGTTTGGCCACCGGTAGCGCTAAGGAGCTATGTTTTTACGAGTGAATCTTTTTAAGTCACGCGTGTGCACCAGTATGCAGCAACACAAGACACACTCTTGCTAAATGTTTTGTTCTATTCCACAACTGGTGGCAGTTACACGCCAAGAAATGCAGCAATGCAATAGCAAGTGCTAGTAAAAAACGTTTTACGAGAAAGGAAATACTTTTAACACTATTTTTAGACCTCAGGAACACTCCCAATCGGTTTTAACCGATTTGCAAGAAAACTAAACAGGATACCATTCACAGTGATTACAACTGGGATGAAACTTTGACACAGCATGTTGCAGGAAGCTTGACAATGAGCTTCTACTAAGTGGTATAAAAAAATAATATAGCATACACTTGTGAGCAGAACCATGAACAAAAGATGCTACGAGACTTGAAAGCGAAAATATTCAAGCTTCAAGCTTCAACCCGATAAACTCCCAAAGTGATCAAACTAATTAGTGACAAATATGGCATCTAATTGGCAAAAGCATTTCAACTAAAGGTCAACTTGCTCTGGAGCTTTTAATAGTGTCACACAGTCCTCATTAAAAGAGTTTTCTCCGTTGCCATTGAATTGTGGGTGTTAAAACGTGCCATGATTTCTGAGAACTAATCATTAGCTCATGCAATGAAAGGTCTCAGTCTCACTTATGTAAAAATATGTAACAGAGATTTGAAAGAAGAATGTTCCAGTGATGGTCAGCATCCAGGGTCCTGAAAACTAAAAGGCCCGTGTGTGACTCGTGACTTATGGCTTTTCCTGTTAGACTTGAGACTCTAATTGACACTTGTTATTAGAAGATGTGAGACTTGATTTAGTGCCTGTAAATGAATAGTGCAGTCAATAAGCCCACAGACTTTAAATTCTGTAAATAATATAGTCAATGGGGATGAAAGGACTACATACTGCCTAAGATTTCATTTATGTGCTTGACTGGAAAAAAATTGAATTTAATATGTTTATTTGAAACTATTATGATTAAAACTAAGCTCCATCTGTATGATAACAGTGATCACAATGAATATTCATACTTCTCTGCGAGCCCTTATAGCTGATTAAAAACATCCGTCAGAGCTTCCCGTCTCAATTCCAGCAATAACATGACGGCGATGATTGGAATAGAATTAAACAGCTCCATCAGGCTGTAAAAATAATACTCCGAGCCCGTCACTAAGTAGCTCCTAAGAGGTCACGCTACAACAGGCAAACAGCACTCCGGGAAGGAGCCCGCTCATTCACTGTGATGGAGACTTGAGATTTAATGTTGCCGTTAATAATAATAATAATATTATCATGGCATAATGGAATGAGTCTTTAAAACTGAAATAACGGTCCAAAAACAACAGAACAAAAGTAATATTCACGAGGTGGCGTTTCTGAAAGAGGAGGCCTATGTTTTCATGAGGTAGGAATTGAGGCGATTGTTATTTTGGCTGACAAGGGGTCAAATAAAAAACTATTTGTTAGGACAAGCAAGACAGGTGGTAGAATTTCACTTTGTACATGCAATGGAAATATTGAAATCCTTATTCCTTATCACTGTATTCTAACATTTTTAGCCATGCTGACAGCGGCTCTAGAGATGGCAATGCTGGTTGGTCACTTTGGTTAAGATTGAAAAATCTCATTGCCATGAAATTGTGTCCCAACATTCATGGTGCCCAGAGGATGAATCACAACAACTTTGGTGATTTTGAGACTTTTTAAATCTATCGCCATCATGAGGTTTACATTTGGAATTGAGCACCATCAGAATCAAAGTTGTAATACTTTGGTTTGACAAAATACCTGCTAAACCACCGACAATACCATCAGACTCAGCTGTGTGTTCAGAGCTAACTAGCTAATGTTAGCATGCTAAGATTTGCTAATTAGCAAACATGTCACGTAAACATTACACCAGCTAAACATCCACTTTATCTCACTGTGAGCATGATTGTATGCTAATGCTATCATTTAGCTCAAAGCACCACTGTGGCTAAGTGCAGCCTCACAGAGCTTCTAGCTATAGACTCTTAGTCTTGTTCATAAATGATTCACCTGATGAAAAATGCAACCTCTAAAGAGTTGGTTCAGATACCGTTTTTTTTTTTTTTTGGGGGGGGGGGGGGGGTGTTGCCTCTACTGGTTTTTAGACACAGATTTAGACAAATAGTTTTGATTTAATCTGTCCAGGTATTGCCTTGCTGTAAACATGTTTTTAATGAAATCTTTCTCAGTAAAAGTTGTTCAAAGTGAGGTCTGTACATTTTCCAAAAGAAAGAAGAAAAGATTTTCTAATGTCATTTTTCAGTGCCATGCGGACAAACAAAACAAAAAGTCCTCCCTCGTACTGGAATGAAGGCAGAAACCTCAAAGATGGATATCTTCAAATGTAGACAAAGAAAACAGTCTGCACGACTAGATACCAATAAGCAAAACATACCGGTACACCAAAGCAATGTCTGCCAAAATCTGCCTGTGTGTGTGTGTGTGTGTGTGTGTGTGTGTGTGTGTGTGTGTGTGTGTGTGTGTGTGTGTGTGTGTGTCTGTATTTTGTATGATGCCGTTTGCTGATCTAAAACAAAATGTACTTGTTTTTTTCCACCCAACAATGCCCGACACAGGCGAGTGTTGGCCTTCTCGAGGAAATCGGAGCGAGGATTCAAAAAAGGGGTTGGCTTGTTTTGATCCCTCGTCTTGGCAGGCGCACAGTGCCGTGCCAGTGTTTGCTAATACCCTGGACGCACCTGGCATATTACACAGGCTTATCCCTCTCCTCAACACCTCCCTAATGTACTGCACCGGTCTCCCACTGTACAGTTGTCTCCCCGACTATACGGCAGCCTCTGCCCAGATGTAATTAAGTCCTAATCCTCCTGTCGACAAAAGCAGAGGCAGCCGTAATTCAGTTTGCAGATGAATGTGCAGTAAATACAGTCTGCAGGCATGGTGCTTTGATTATACTGCGCTTCCAGTAGAAAGGCCAAAGGTAATGTCACGGTCCTCTCTGACAAAGGCCATGATGTGCAGCCCAACGTGATCCACACAGGCATTTTAAACTCTCTGTGTGTAATGGATTCAACAGTGTGAGGCCCCCGTTTTTTATGGGTTCAGGCTTAACTGCAATAAACGTGCGGACAGCTCTGGCTGTTACTCGAGCTTGTTTTATGTAAAAGTGACCACGACTAATGAAAGTCTTTGATTCAAAACATGGCTCTGTTTCATAAGTGGAAAAATGCGTCGACTGTTATACAATGATATGACAGTACAGTAATAATACATGCCTTATCTCGCAAAGTTAATAAAAGGGAAAAATAATTGTATAAGTGTATCCGCCCCATGATTCAGATCCGCTTTAAACTGTAATGAGTTCTTCCTTGGCCCATGCTACAGCCTTCTAACACGGTCTCACACTCAACTCGTAGAATGCCAAGAGTTGTTAAGCGACCCTCTGTGTTTGATACCAACGCACAGCACTTTCAATTACCTCCACTGTAAACCCACCTGCATCAACATTTAGACGGTCAAAGCAGCCGACGTAGTGTAAAGAGCGACATAGTCCACACAGTGCGAGATGGAGGGGAGCTGGACGGGTCAAACAAACACAGGAGACAGCTGTTTGTGTCCTGTGCCAATCTAAACGTAAATGTCAAGGAAGTCGTTAGTCACGTGATTAATTAAGACACCTGAATTCATTCAAGTTAATGTCAACCCCACTCTATTCCTCAACCCAACTACGTGGGTTGGTTTCCTAAACCCAACTTCCTGTGAAGACGGAGGTTTATTTTGAAAAGACACTATGCATGTATTGAGCTAGAGAGGTACCGTGTCTGACCAAACGTTGGTATTTGACGAGTTGGGAGCAAGAATGTGCTGACCCTCCCACCAAGTTCCATGAAAATCAAGTCAGGGCTGGAGCGATATGGAGAAAATCAAATCTCACAATATTTTAGATTTTCTCCTTAACATGAGTAAAGTGGATATTATGAGTAAGAGGGGAACGGAAAATAATAGAAGAGCTATCTAAAACCAGAAAAAGACAACACTTGCGCCATATTACAATATGCAAAATCAAAGACAATATCTTGTCTCAATATCAATATGATTTGAATATGTTGCCTAGCCCGAAATGAAGCCAGTAGTTTTTCTGTAATCCTGCTGCCAAACAAACAGAACCAAAAAAATAGTACCACCTTGGTGGAAGTAAAACATAAAATATCTACATATAGGAGCTTTAAAGAGACCTGGTCATATTTATCATATTAACTCTGGTTCTTTAAAAAAATATACTTGAGATTGTTATTGATTAACTATCAAACTAATTATTAGAATAACTGTCCCATGAGACACGCACTGGCCATGTTGAGTTTAACTTGGTAGTAGAGCACCGGCTCTTAGCTCTCCCTGAGGAAGGTCTAGCCACAACTTCACCTCATTCACACACTCATTACAAGCTGTGCGGAGAACCCTGATGATGAGTGATGAGTGGCCACTGCTGTGTGTGTGTGTGTGTGTGTGTGTACACATGCAGCTGGTTGTCTACATGTGTGTACATGCTGACTCAAGGCTTTTGCTGTAATCTCCCTGTAACAGCTGTAGGTTAAAGCCACATGTTTATCAAGACTAGAGGGGAAACCAGTAGGTCCGTGAGAGTTCAAAAGGCATCAGGTCACTGACTAACCAAACCCCCCCCAGTGGTGGTAAAGATGGGAACAGAGGGGGCGACTGAATTTAGACTGGACCACAGATTTTTAGTGGGTGAATCAACTTCACAACAAGCCATTTTCTCATCACACAAAGAGACAGACGGGAAGCGCTTGGTTGCACGAGAGCTCTTTTGTGTACAGTGGAGCTTTCCGTGACATCATTTATAAGAGGTATACATCACGTGTGCCAGCTGTGTATAATAAGTGCGTGTGTGTGTGTGTATCAGAACAGTGCATATATATATATTACACATTTCTGTTCGTACATGCATGTATGAACCTAGGTCTGTTTCTTTTGCCCGAGTATAAATAAGCAGCTACATGTACGCAGTGGGATTCCTTAAAATACCACACAAGGAAGTGACCTGGAAAGTTCATCAGTTTCTATTCAACCTCCCGGTGTACGGCCTCTTTGACACAAGGCCTTTTTTTTCCC
This sequence comes from Leptoclinus maculatus, assembly GCA_032191485.1. Lineage (NCBI taxonomy): Eukaryota > Metazoa > Chordata > Actinopteri > Perciformes > Stichaeidae > Leptoclinus > Leptoclinus maculatus. The sequence continues at coordinate 21,277,501 of JAVDOI010000007.1, read as the reverse complement.
CCAGAATCCTGAACTCGTGGCTCTCACTATAGAAACGCAGCAGAGGGCGGCGGGCTACAGTCATTAAGGTGTGAATAAAGCCAAGCGTTCTCCTCCTGGATAACTGAAATGATGAATCGCTCCCGTCACCGAGTGCTTCCTGCAGTACACCCGAGACCGGAGCCACGGTATAAGACTGAGCTGCAATACATGAACATCTGTTCCAAGCCTTGTTCCTGGGAAAACACGCATAGAAACTGTCCACAGATACTCAGACAGAAAGGTCGATACTGGGACCACATTGTAACAGAGAAGCAGGCACATGCGTACACACACACACAAGCACACACATTAAGTTTGTCCAAACCATTTACATGAATGAGGTAAGAGTAAATACAAGAAACACCTCAACAACAACTGACCGTTACTATAACCTTCATAAAGAAAGTATGTACTGCTGGCTGCATTAATATTAGCTCGGTGTATCTAATAAACCAGCAACACAAAGGGGCTGCTTTGTAACATGGTTGTATATTTCACTCAGCAGATGTTTTCAATGAAGCCATCTAAATAGAGACATAAATTGACATAAAAGTGTGAAAATAAAAATCGGTTCATCTGAGCTCAGGTTTTGATGATTTACTGTCCAAAGTCCCACAGACCAAACTAACCAACATCCAAAAGGGGCCTTTCAGCAGGTAGGGACACATTTACCCAGAGTGCTCCTCTTCTACGAGCGTGGTGGTCTTCAGCGGAACGGTTTTCTTTTTCACACCTCCTGCCTAAAACAACAGACCTGGGCTATTTAAGTAAATACATGAAAACACACACAAAACAGACGTTCACAGCCAAGGACAAAACCCACAAAAAGGTGCATGATTTACTCCACAGCCACTGCTCTTTGGTTGGCCCAAATCCACAGCCTTGGAATCTGGAATATCCTAATCTCAACATCTGCTTTATTAGCAAACACAGGCACATGCCAAGAACTTTGGAAAAACTTTTGCCAAAACGACACCTATGAAACTTAAACTAAATTAACTCCTATAAAAATGCATGGAGATAAGAAAGAGTAAGACATTAAACAAGACGTCTAAATGCTGCTAAAGAGGCATTGAGTAATGACGTGCTTATCTAAATTGAATTCATTTTAACTGATGTAAATCTAAGTTAATGCAAGCTGAAGTTTGTTTTCGCAGCTTAGTGTGTGTGTGTGGAATTGGAGAGGAAATAGGAAATGGTGATCAGGGCGGTCCCTGTCTCGCAGGCGAAGGATAAACAGCTGCCATGTAAATTCTGGGGCAAATGACGTCCCAAACAGAGCAGAACAGGTAAAGAAAACACCTCCAGAGGGTTAAAGCACACAGGACACGACCACCACGTATTCAAGCTGAAAGGGACCGTCGGAGCGACTCAATTTCCATTATCCACCAATCCCATTTTCTTGGTCCGTCAGCTGTGAGGGAAACAGACAGCAAGCAGTAAACCAATGACTTTATGCCATTTTATCTGAATACAAGCGTTCCGTTTCTCCCATTTTCGGCAGAGTGCTTTGGGGAATTGGAGCACAAGGACTATAAAGCTGTCTAGACGAGCAGTAAAAAGATGTGTACAACAGTGCGCCCAACTGATTTGGCCGTTAGACATCTGCCTTTGTTTGTAGCAACATATAAAAATGTTTTTTTCCATATTTCTCAAGTAGTTAAACTTGATTCCCCTCCCCCCCCTCCCCCTCCCTCCCTCCCTCCACCACACAAATGTCCAACTTCAATGAGTTTCACGAGTTTAGCATTTTATTTCGGGACTCAGTCGGTGCGAGAACAAAAAATCAAATCAACTGATATAAAAGCCGAGGTCATGAATCTATCTTTCCTCTTGTCGCGAAGCAATCTTTTCTTGCCATCTTTTGTTATGGACGCAAACACGCTGGCCTGCTTTCGTCCCCGACTGTCACGCAAGATTGGATTTTGATGAGGCCGATACTCGAGCTGTGTACTATTTGCTCCTTTTCTTTTCTCTTGATCTGAACAAAAAGAAGAATTACCTGAAGCTACTGAGCTCACTCTCACACAGGGGGGGGGGGAAAAAAGGCCTTAGTGTTTCTGTCCTTCGCTCAAACGTCACAGGCACAGTTTAGGTCAGTAAAATAGATTTTTATTTTCTACAGCTCTGGTGACAGATGATGAAACGAACGATCCGTTTCCTTAGTTTCCGAACTGACTTCAAGTTCAGGATTCGGAGGACGTTTGCTGCAGACAAGAGGAAAAGTGGGGACTGTTTCACCTCAACTGTGGTTTCATTTGTGTATTCATCTGGTTTTAATCAAACATACGGGAGACAACTGTATGTTTTTGCAAAGGTGACTAATCATGTTACCGTTTCAATGTTGTGCTTCCATTATCCCTTTTCAACGTAGCAGAACAGGCTGACTCACACACACGGCCCGGGCGACTGTGTTCAACCGTCGGCCCAGTGAACAGATCAGCTGGATCTAGATCAGTACATCTCTAAAAAAAAAAAAGGTGCATGGGAAAACATGCTGTGATTCGCACTCAGTCACAGTCTTCTCTGTGTTACTGAACCAGCTCTCTCAGCAAGCTGTTTTCTGCAGCAGCCATCAGGTTCATTGACAATAAAGAACAACTGGCATCTGTGGAACTGCCTAGTTGTTGGAGCCACTTCAACAATACACTCAAAGGCTTTCTTTGTTCATTTTTTTTCACAATAATGTCATTGTCCACAAACCATCAGGCAAGATGTAACTCAATTAATTAAGCCGATCGGAACATCAATGGACGGTTGGCTAAATGCGTCCCCTGAACAACGATTGTCCTCATAACTAATCATAACTTAGCAGCAGCGGTAACTGGACACTGGACCGATACTCAGCATCTATAGAGTTTGGAGGGTGTTTTTAGCTTTTCCAAAACCAAAACACAAGTAGCAATTGTTAGGATTGGAATAAAAATGTCTCTCTGCTTGTTCGTAAGCTGCAAACTTCCGCATGCCCAGCTTACTGCATACAGCAGTAAGCAAGTGTACCTCAGAAGTCAAGGAGCATATCTTTAACGCTACTACATTGGTTTGTGCGGTAGCATTACAAAAAAAAAAATCATATTCAGAACTGGCACAATTGTGAAATCTGCTGGCTATAGTTGAGAAACCTGTTTTTTTTTTATCTACCTGCCGGAAATCACATTGCATGTGTGCCATGCCAGAGCGGAGAGCGTGACCGACGTAACAGCAGCTAAAGGGTCAATTAGACCTTTCCAGCCACACAAAAGGGGACCTCGAACAGGAACGATCCATAACCGCTACCGGGGTGTTTACTCGTCATCCAACTCTATTGTCCGTTACAGACAGAAAGCCCATTAATCTTTTAACAAAGTGGAATTCTGCTAAACTGTAAAACTCTGTTTGATGAACTGCAACCCGGCTCTCTCAAGTGTTGGGAAAACGAAAGAAGAAAACGGCACAAGTGAGAAAACTATTAAAGAGGCATTACAAGTGGAGATGTTGGACGAAAGAGGAAAGAAAAAAAAAAAAAGGAGCTGAAAATAGATGCTTGCTGTGTTTCTGCCCAGCACAAGAGGAGAGTGAACAGTTTTCCACATTAATCAAAAGTGAGTCTGTTGCACTCACAGCATGCTGTAGGCAATTAGAGAGATACTTTACGTGACCGTCACCTCGGTTTAAATCCATCCGCCCTCAGCAGCGGCCCAAACACAACAGACTCTGTGGCTGGAGGGTGATTTACACCAACGTTCAGGCTACCTTCGGAGCTTTCTAAAAACAGCTACGTTTAGATTTGGCAGCCACATGGAGAGGTTTAATAAATGATTCCCTGCAATAACAAAGATTGTGGAGCAGTTGGAAGCCGTGTCCACGTAGTTCAGCCCATCATCATTACATGCACCAAACACATTATGCAAAAGCATAGAAGCAAAATAATGTTTAACATTTAACGCAAGCTGTTTAACACCAAAAGACAAGTTTTTTTGTTCTTTAGTCATTTTTCATTCTGGCGTGACCACAGCAGGCATATGCAAAGTGTCCATATGGGGCTGAAGGCAAAGAGCACCTCGAGAAGATGCTCACTCATATCCCTGTTTGAATAAACTACAATCCATAAGTTGCATTTAATACAAAGCACAATGTCATCGAATTTTCTCCGAAAGAAGTTTTGGTCAGTTTTTTTTTCCTTTGCAAGCGAGGATGCAGCGATACTAAGTGAAATGTGATACGGTGTTGTGACCTGAACACTACACAGACAATGACATCAGATCAGCTGAGAACCAAAGAAGAAGAAGAAAAGGACAAAGACCACTTTAGAAGGATTTCTCAAGTCACACAGGACGGACAAAACAAGTTTGAAATTCAGGACGGATTGCTCCACAGAGGCCTGTGGCAAAAGCTGCAATCACAACACCAAGGTTATCACGTATTACATGCAAACATATACACCGACTACAAATATATATATATACACAAGCTAAAATATGTACTTGGTGTTTACAAATCCAATGCAATAAACACACATTATCGCTGTGAGAATAGAAAACACACCACGACACCAGGGGGCAAGGAGAGATTATCTTCCTTCAACTGTCAAGTGATCCCAAAGTCAACATTTACACAAAGACTTGTCCAGCAGCAGGGTTAAGCCTGAGCTGAGTCAGCAGGTGAAAACAGAATAATAGGGAAGAGGCAAAAATCCTGGAGCACAAGAGGCTGCTTTTTAAAAAAAACATCCAAATCCTAATATCAACAGCATTTGGGAAGTGTTTCACCAACAGTGATTCTGACTGCTGCCTCTGGGCATTTCTGCATGAGCACAACCGAGCTTGTGATCTGACAGTTTTATGAATGAGCCGTGATACATGTCAGTGTTTCCAGCAGTAAAGAGTACAGATGAGCAGTGAGCAGTGTGTGTTTCTCTTCTTACCTCAGGTGCTTGGAGCTGCTCCTGTGGCTCTCCCTCTGCACGTGTTGCTGTATCTGATATCTGGCTCTGCGTGGCATCAGTTGTCCTCGCATCTCTCTAAAAATCAGCCAACAAACACAGAAGTGTGTTAAGTTTATCTGCCGTGTTTTTTGCTGTGTAAGACATCCAGTCTTGACTCAAAGTAAAAAAAAACAATAATCACACTTTTCCATGCTAATTAGCATACGGTTGTTGCACCCCATGCTCGCGTCAAACACATCCCTCTCACCTTGTAGTACCCGGAGACCTGCTCTGCGATGCTGTTGATGTGCAGCATGTATTGGTGCAGCCTGCGTTGGTACCTCAGAGCCGACAGCTGGGCCTCGTTCTGCAGAGTGGACACCTGGGCCAGCAGGGACTGCTCCCTCCTGTTCCACCTGAGCCTCGCCATCCGGGTTTCGTGCTCCAGAGCGGCGCTCCTTTCCTCCAGCGCGTCGGTGACCGCGCGGAGCGCGTCCACGCAACGGTGCTCCCCTTTGTCGAAGTCCTCGCCGGACAGCAGGAGCCTGCATCCTCTCTGGCAAACACCTTCAGCACGGTGACCCGTCTCCGGCTCGGTGTGTGACTCCATCGCGCCTGGGGTTCGAAACTTGACAGAAGTTTCGGGAAATCAGCGCACATAGTTTGCGCTAGGCAACTTTTAGCGTGCGGTACAAGGAGGGGAGGGGGGGGGGGTTGCGTTACAAGTGTGAACGCATGGAAGCGTGCGCTAAAAGTTTGTCTGCGCCGCTCGCGCTGAGCTGAGAGGGGCAGCGCCACTTCTCACGCATGTGATGAGATGTTGCTCTGAGGAGAAAACTTCTCCCCGCTGACGCACTCCTGCTCTCTCTCTCTCTCTCTCTCTCTCTCTCTCTCTCTCTCTCTCTCTCTCTCTCTCTCTCTCTCTCTCTCTCTCTCTCTCTCTCTCTCTCTCTCTCTCTCTCTCTCTCTCTCTCTCTCTCTGGTCAGTGTGTTTTTCCTGCTGTTCACGTAAACTAATATCATGTGTTTGACTTTAGTTTGACGTCAGGTGTAAAGGCATCTTTACACTCTAGTGGTGTTTTTCGTGCAGTTTAATTAAAGAAATCAATCTTTGTGCGCAGAGATTGGCGCTGTGCACTTGGTGTGTGTTCTAGAACCTCTCCAGCAGAGGTCGCTAATTCTTCTTATATACTCTCAAAGGGGTTACTTAGCAACAGATCCCTCAAATGCAACAGTCCCCATCATGATTGGCATTATCAGTGGGGTTTTATTGTGCCTCATCTTAACCCCGTTAAATGTATTCAGTCTGCCTCTGTTACAGGTTCTGCAGTGATGACACGTGAGGGGAACTTGTCTCAGGGGGGATGATGGTCCTTCGGGCGGTTAAACCCCCGGCTTGAAACACAATATCTGCACGGAGACCTTCACTAATAAAGCCTTCCTGCATGAGTCTGGGCCGATCTCGCTGCCTTGACACAGCATGACACACTGCAGGCCTCTCGGAGAGGGCGTCACGTTTCAGGTCTCCCAGAGCAGCAGTCTGGTTCTAGTCTGCTGTGCACCACTTTAAAGTATGTTTTGTGTTGTCTGAGCTGTCAAAGAACAGGTGTAGACTTACAAAGACAATAGCACGATCTGTCCTGGGACTGCACACCTGTCTGCCAAAACACACGCACAAGGAGGTCAGAGGAGCATGTTTTTCCTCATGTCAATCACTGCAGATGAAATACTAGCTCTTGTATTACTTTATGATTTGATATTAAATTCAATTATTTCTAAGTCGGCTGTCAGCAAGTAGCTATATTTCCAGAACAGTTTATAGTCTGGAGGACGGGATCTGGAGGAGCAGTCAGACTGAAACAAGCAGCTGCCAGGGTAACAGTGATTGCGAGGGTGTTTTGGGGGGTAAATTGTTACCACCTGGGATCAGATCTATCACACAGGCCGTATGCTGGGACCGATAAGAAAAAAAAACAGAAGTTATCTCTGTTGTTTGTTCTCTCTGTGAGCTGATTTCAGTGAATCACCACTAAGAGCCCTGATTGAAACGGAGAGATGGCCTAAAGCTCAATAAGAATCAAAAATCGGATTGATTTGGCCCGACCTAATCCATGAAGAGAAGTGATATCAATCTACTTTTCATCTGCTGTATACCTGATAGGAGACAAAAGTCCAACAGCTGTTTCTGCCTGAAAAGCTATAGACATTGACAGAGTTGGCCTTATCTGTAATGGAGGACAGATTGAAAGGCTATCTCTGACTGGTAAAGAATAGCCGTCTCCTGGACACAGATACGGTTCTAATAAAAAGGAAAAATCGACTCGTAAATTCAACACTTGTTGCAAATGCTTGAGTTGATAACGGAAGATCCTCATAGATTATAAATGAAGCTCTAGTTTTGTGTTTTTGTTATGTGAGAGCTGAAACACTGCTATGAATGTGTCACACGTCCAGTCTAAAGTTACAGTTATACAATACTTTAATCCCAAAGCACCAATGACTGGTGGGGGGGGGGCTGCTTTTTTCCAACAAAGCTTCCTTCTTGCAGATTTTTTTTCATTTAAATCCTCCTCAGGAGTGTTCGGCACATCTAAGAGCAGAGTGAAAAGCACCTGAGACCACCAGTTGTCCGACCCCAGTGGAGAATCTGTCTGGATTTGATAACACTTCTTACAACCTTTGACACATTTGCTTTTCGGTGTGTGTGTGTGTGTGTGTGTGTGTGTGTGTGTGTGTGTGTGTGTTTAAAGTGAAACTGTCTGAAAATATTCTCCCGGGGTGTCTGCATTGCTTTAGCTTTCATGGATGGACTTTCAATGTAGAAATAGCATCACTATTTCAGACTCAATTCATAATTCATTCAGGCTGACTCGCTGTGAGCTAAAACCGTTAACTGGGACTTTCTCATGACATTTTCAGTCATCCGTCCTCCACAAATCCCCAAACTTTATTCAGTGCTATCAATATGATAAAGATCATGTGACGTGATGGAAAGCTCAAGACGGGCTACTCAATGGACCCGGTGGTGAGATTTTCTTTTCTCAACTGCTCAAGAATTAACTTTGGACCTCAACTCCATCTGCTGTTGAAGATCATGTGATATGAACGAAAAGCTGCAAAAGTAAATAGTGGTGAGATTGTGTTTCCACGACTAATATTGTTCTTCAGAGGTCTATCATAAGCGGTAAACGGTTATTTCAAAACTTTGGTTGAATTTATTATATTAAAAATGACATTTATGGTTGGTGTAACATACTGTGTTCAAACTGTGAAATTTCAGATTGAGAGTCAAAGTCATATTTGAGACATCTTTATCCTGAACAGTGACGACAACCTTTTGATTATGGTGGAGTGTAAGTACATTTCCTTATAAACTGTTGTGTATCTCACAGGTGTTTTACTCAATCATTCCAATTTCTCATCACCTTGTCAATCAATTTGTTCCGAATGACTTCATATCATTGTTTTCTATCTTTCTATTTATTTCTGTACCTTTTAATTTGTGCTTTTTAAAAATACAAATTTACTCAAAAGTACTCAATTGCATATGGAAGCCCATTCCCGCCAGCAAAAAAAAATAAAATAGTAACTTAAAAAAAAAAAAAAAAAAAATGTAATTCACAAAAAAAAAAAAAAAAAAAAATCCACCCACAAAATAAATAATAATAATTCTAATACTTTTTTTTTTTTTTTATTTAACTTTTTTTCCACCAGCAAAAAAAATAAAAAACATGGATTGTACTGATCAAACGCACCCTTGAATAGAATGTTAAGCAAGAAGCAGCTCTGGAGTATAAAGAATGAAACCAATGTGGCTGAGGTGGTGACCAATAAACAGCAACTGGAAACATCTTTTTTTTTTTCTTTTTTGCTGACAAGAGAAAAAGTAAAAAAAAGAAAAATATATATATATATTTTTTTTTTTTGTGAATTAATTATTAATATTTTTTTTCTTTGTGAATTCATTTTTTTTCTTTTTTGTGAATTAATTATTATTATTTTTTTTTGTGATCTTATTTTATTTTTTTTTGCTGGCGTGAATGGGCTTCCATAGTTTATTGGTCGCCACCTCAGCCACATTGGTTTCATTCTTCATACTCCAGAGCTTCAAGAGTGCGTTTGCTCAGTACAATCCATGTGAAACATCATCTGTATTTCATGTGTTGTAAAGCCGCGTTTTAAAGAAGTCTTCAATGTACTCACAATCCATTCATATGTCATAGCTGCTTCTATGACTGTTGTGTTAAAGTACCTCATAATTTCGACTTTCTATAGCAACTGGAAAAATCTGGTCAGTGTTATGATTACAGATGGATGCACCAAAAGTTTTTTTTTTTTTTTTGCTGGTGGAAAAAAAGTAAAATAAAAAAAAATAAAAATTATTAGAATTATTATTATTTTTTTATTTTTTTGTGAATTACATTTATTTTATTTTTTTTAAGTTACTATTTTTTTTTTGTGATTTTTTTTTTTTTTTGTGATCTTATTTTTTTTTTATTTTTTTTTGTGATCTTATTTTTTTTTTTGCTGGCGGGAATGGGCTTCCATAATTGCAGCTCTGTATATTTACTTTCCTAAAATAAAAGTAATGTTTTCTTCATATGACTCTATGGTTCTTTCTTATAGTTAGGTATTCCTTAGGTATGTGAACAATGTTGGTATGATGAGCTAAGAAAGTAGCTCCACCGCAACCAGCTCCAACATTAAAGTACTGGGTACAGATTTCTATTAATGCATTCTTTATAAAGAGATGACAAGTTGTATGAATAGCTTCATCCATATAAATTAAGATTTAAAATAGAGATAACTGTTGTGCTGCCTATATCCTTCTTCATAAGGAGCCATTGTGTTTAACGAGTATGTCTAATTATGATAAATAACATTTCCCTGATAATTATACACTTTAACTTTAATCTTGTAAATGTAATGGAATATTTCTACATTGTTGTTTTGCTACTTCTTCTTCCACCATGGACTGTAAACCTCAGACTGACACTGTCAGTTTGTAGCTGCTCTCACACTCACAGTGTTGAGCACTCATGTCAGAAAAGTTACAGCAAAAAACAAACAAACACCAGAGCACTTTAATAGTTAACTACACTTTTATTGTATCTTGTCCAGCCAATGAGAGGTTCCAGTTTCATCCCTCACAAGTCCAGCGAAGCACTGAACGTCCAGCAAACAACCAAACATGCCGCCACTGCCACCAGTGACGCTATCAAATCCTCACCATGGTGTGTGCGCTCTGGACTGCAGCACCATTTCTGACCTTGAATGAGTGAGATTCCTTTTGTCAGTTTAATACTCTCTCTAAAATCCTCTCTCCAAGACTTCATATGAAATGACTGGCTTACCGTAGCTCAGCATCTAATGCACACACTGGGCTACACTGTCTCTGACGTAAAGGGATGTCACTCAGGAATGGAATGTGTTTCATGTGAAGCTGAGAGGTTGACAGGTTTGCGATGATGTCGATTTGTTGCAAAGTAACGTACCGCTTCGTCTCCAGTGTCATGCATGTTAGAATGTAGAGCCGCTGCTTCTTCCAAAACGTCAAAAGTTCAAGGCATTCATGCATTTTGGCAACTCTATGATTTGTCGCATGAAGGAAAACTGGGGAAAGCACTTTGTGGTGGATGTTGATATAGTCACAATGTAGAAGCATGGCCAGCATCAGTCGCACAAGAAAAATGACTTGGAGGAATTAAAAAACGCAGCGTTTGTTCTCGTCCATTCGAGGGAAATAAAACTTGTCCAACTAGAGGTGGATCATGACATACAAATATGATAATCATAAACAAAAAAACGACAACAGTTGATAATGTTTATATATCTCTGATCACATGTTAATAAAAAGACAAAAAAAATGCAGTGGAAAAAGGTTCTCGATGGGCTCTTGCCCCTGACATGGATGGGCTTTGCTTATCATCCGTTTATGCCAGATCATTAAAAATGAAATTAGCTGACTGTTATAGGAGCTAGGCAAGTTGTCTCATTAGAAAATATAAAGTAGCCACAGATGAATCATTCATTGCACGCTTATTTGAAGCGTCGCTACCGCTCACCGTAACTGTTAATAGTGACTCTCACACAAAGCCATTAACGAGTGAGATGCAGTGAAAATGTTTACACAATAATAAAATGCCAACATTCTTTACAAAGCACCAGCTGGTACCACGGAGGTCCTAATGATACAGTCAAAACAAACGTTTTTTTTTTTTTAGTTTAGGTTTAGTTCAGCAATGACTCAGATGTTGTGGCAAAGCATTGATCATTGCACACTTATATACATGTATATAATATTACCAGAGGTGACAAGCACTAAAAAATAACCGCTGTCACACAACGTTTGCTGCAGTTCGAAACATTTGAAACTGCACGTCTGATATGTTGTTCAGTTTACTTCCTGCTTTCATGGTTTGCTTTACATTCAACTTTGCAAATATGGATCCATGTGCCTAAACTCCTAAACACTTTATGATCCGTTTCAAACTTCCCTTCCATGTAACAATGTTGACGTGCACACACTATGAAAGTGGTATTCTATCAATAGAGATTTGTAAATAAGCATTGATTGCAGGTCAACCCAATCTATTTTTCTTCAAATAACATCCATAGTTTATTAGATAGCAAATCAATACCAATTATTATTGGATGTATTATTTCAGCATGACATGAATTGCTCTTTCCTCTTATGATGTTTGTTGTTAAAAAAAGCAAGTATGAAAGGATAAGATTTGCTTTGACTGTATCTCTGTAACGAAGGGTATGCTTCATTTTAAAAAGAAAATAGAAGACAATGCCACTGAACTGCAAGTAAAGAAAGACATAAAGACATTTTTATAAACTCATACACTTATCCTTCACAGCTACTTGTTTACCTTTCACTATGGAATGCACTGTAGGATAGCTTCTCCTTAAATATCACAGATCAAACGAAGCCCACATTTCTGAACAAACAGCAACTTTATCTCTGTAAGAACGGGCGGCTTCGTGATGTAAACAGACTTAACGGACAATCTAAAGTGTAAATGTTCACACTTTCAGTCAGGATCCATTTTAAAACAAGTTATTGTGAAGGATAAGTGCAATCATTTATATAAGGCATATTTAAAAAGTTGACAGAACTCCTTTGACACTCCTCCAAAGAGGCCTTTTGTGGATAAATAAGGGATGTCTTTGTCCATTTCCAATTTTTTCCATTTCTGTGTCTATTTTCACAAACATATTCCAGAGGGGAAGAGTTGGAATATGACGTCCCGGGTTACGGGGTGTGGAACCAAAAGATTGTGGAAAGAGTCCCAAAGTCGTCATAGGCGTCAACCATTAAAGAGTCTCCTTCACAGGAAAGTGAAGACAAAGATGGCGCTACATTCAGGGGTTCAGGCAGAGGGGAGCCACCAGGAGCAGGGAGAGTACGCTGAGAGACGGGGCGGACATGACACCTCCACCTGGGAGACACAGAGATAGAGGCATGTCAGTTTTTTGCTCAAAGAATACCTGAACTGACGGACAAATTTGCTGTTGATTTGAGGAAAAAAAACATTTGTCTCTCGAGTGTCCAGCTCTCATCCATCAACCTAAAGGCCATGTTTGGTGTGTGAAGTGTGATATTATACCCCATCTGTGTGGAGATCACCCTAAATGCCCCTCCATTTGTCAATGCCCTGCATTTGAAATCCCCCCACGGCTTAAATTCCCGGGTCTGTGAAATCAAGCTGTCAGATGGGTCTGGACTGAGCGATAAGGGATAAGGAAAACCACGGGAGGGGTTTCCTCTACTCATCAAGATCAATTACAGAGGCTTATGGCCTCCTCCATCCAGTCAGCCTACCTGTCAGTCCATCAGCCAGTGAGGGGATCGAGTCAGGGGGCTATCAAGGCTTTAGTCACGGATCGTAAGGTTTCCCATCTTAGCCCTCCAATCTAAGGTATGAAACTTGAAGTGTCAGCTCTGCTTTGGCCCATGGGAACCCCTCTAGCTGTGACAAATGATCACCCGCCGCCAACTTTGAACCTTGCATAATCTCACGAGCAAATGGCAGGCCAGGAATGAACCGTCACAGTGTGTCACCTCCGCACTATGGATTTAAAATGAGAACAGATGACTGAAGGCTTTCTTTATTTTCTGATCCCCTGATGGAACTAAACCTGGGTGAAAACAGAACACAGGAGTATTTTTCTCTCACTCACTAAATTCGATGAGCACGGAAATCATTCAGTGTTCATCGAACAGAAAAACACAATTAGTGTAGTAAGTAATAAAGTACCAGTTGCTTTTCTTGGACCCAACACTCATTAGAGCGAGGATACATCTTTACTAAAAAAGAAAAGAATTTAAACACTGAATAAAACTCAGGCACCTAAATTGTACCATAACCCTAGAGGTTGCTTTTTGGTCAATTTTGCAGACTTTCAGGATCATGAATGTTTTTCAAAATACTGCATTACACTATTCAGACTTGTTAATGAAGGGGACAAGTAAATGGTGGATTCTCGTGTTACCTGTGATGCTGATTTGTGCCAAAGCCCCGTCTCCCCCCTCAGAGTGCGCCCGGACCTCCACCACATAGGTCTTATTTGCGTACAGGGGAAGGTCAATGTTCCGCTTAGCGGTCGAGTACAGGTCGCCTGTGGAGTGGCCCTGCTCCCTGTACAGCACCTAGGAATACACACACACGTCACGTATAAGAGACGTAAGGTGCCCAGCAGCTACTGCTTCACTTCAGAGAGATTATAATAAGTGTAAATGTAGAAGTGTACTCACTCTATAACCTTCTATTGATGCCTCGTGAGCAAGTGGTTTCACCTGTTCCCAGGCAATATTTACAAACTGGCCCTTCAACTTTTGACCAAGTATTTTGGGAGCTCGACTTGGAGCTGTTAAAAGAAAGAAAAGGGGTAATAATGAATAACAAGTATATTAAAATGACTCGTGTTGTTGTTACCCACGCGGGTCGCTGGACTAAACTGCTTTAAAGCACAACATACGGGGTCTCTTGGTGTGGATCTGGAGGTGTTCGCTGGCCGGCCCGTATCCTGCAGAGTTGTAGCCCCGAACCTCAACAAGGTAGTGGGAGTCTGGCTTCATACCCTCCAGCTTGGTGTGGTTCTCACTGCCGGGTACCACCACCCTCTGGGCCCCCCCTTCACTGTCTTCCTGATTCCTCCAGTACTTCACCTTGGGACACAGATGGACAGAGGTGAGATGGCTAGCATCCAACACCAGCTCGGTGTGCAAACCTTGCTTTTAAAAGCACTTTCAAGAACTGATTTAAAGCAGGAGGAAGGGGAAAATGTCATAGAAAGCAAAGTAAATAAGTAAAATTTTTTTGGCTAGAGGTGTGAGAATTTGAGAGAAAAAAATGTCCTATTATACAGTTCATATATAAAACATTTCCCACTGACCTGGTATCCGTCTATATTGCTCTGGGAGAGAGGCTGCCACCACACGATGGCATCCGTGGCAAAGAGAGCTTTGCCGTCAACCCTAGCAGGAGCTTCAGATGGAGCTAATGAAGACACAGTTTGGTAAACAAGTTGCAGTAAGAAAACCCATTTTCAAGGAAGAGTCCTTCAGAGCTAATCTTCATATTGACCACGCAAAAACTCCAACGTAGCATATTTTACATGTACGAGCATATTTTTGCGCTAATGGAGCCATTACCATGACCATAAACTACCTAGTGATGCCTATGATGCCATTTTTCTCTCAGCGCTGCTTAGGCATCATTTTAGTAATGTGAATGAATCACTATAAGGTACAAGGGGAAGTGACACAAATCTCTCTTGGCCCACATTCCTTCACTGGGCACTCTTGACACTTTTTTCCGTGACTTATTGGGCAGTTTTACACTTTGAGTAGGCTGCCCCTGCCAGGAATCTGTCCTTGAATGTTAAATTGTCTCACGCTGGCCCTCTGACCAGCAGCCCATCACATCACAGTCATTGTGTTGCACAAAGCAACAAAATGCACAAAAACAATGCTGCACAACCAGCGGTGCAGGACGAATAGAAATGGTCACAACCCTGGAGGCAAAGTGCTTCTTGCAGGCTTAGCTATGAAATCATAGACACTCGGCAAGCGCTATACCAAAAGTGCGTTACCGTGGCAACGGGGGCATCTCTGTAACCCATCGTGTCTGGGTTTGCCGGTGGTTATCGCAACTGTCTGTCAGTGGAAGTTAATAACTAGGCTAAATGCTTTGCATCCTTGGGGCGAATTATCAGCTTTCTGGTTCATGCTACATAGATCATGGTAATCCCCCCGCAAGGGAAGACGGAGAGAGGGGAGAGATAGGTTCACTTTCAAGGGGTATTAAAATTCCTCACAACTATACATGAGAACTCCTATTAAATGAGTCCTACTCCATTGAAAACCCTGCTCGTGATAAGTAGCTGACACTGACAGATTGAAATAGCAGAGTGTTGGCATATTGAAGAACTCCTCATTCTCTGCGATGCCGAGGAAAACAGAAGCAGGTTGATCTGTGACATCGTTCTGAGATCAGTTTGCCACATTTTCCTTTTTTTTATGCGTCAGCGTCGAGAGCTGTAGATCTCTTCAGTGCTTACCGTCCTCGGCAGAATAAATGGAGGCTGTTAGGCTGAAGGGTCCCTCTCCTTGGCTGTTGAACGCTTTGACTTTGACTTGATACTCTGTCATTTGAGGGATGGAGGAGTCTTTGTGGATGTAGTGCTTGGCCTGGGGGTCAGCTACTGTCACCCTCATCCACTGGGATCCATCTTGTGGTTTGAAGGCCACAATGTAGCCAAAATCAGGCCCATAGTAGTACTGTGGCTGGACAGGCTGATGACAGAAACATCAAACATTACTTTAATGTGGCAAATGTTTTATCTAAAACACCTCTCAAGCCTGCGTATCCCCAATGTGTCACAGTTCGCACTATGAATATCAATATCATTCACTTATGCTTGTGCTGTATACTAGGATTAACAGCAAAGACTCAAAAAAGGACAATTCCACTTATCAGATGACTTTTACACAGTGTTCGGTGAAATGACAGCATTCTGTGAGTGATACACAAGAGTTTAGAGTTGTGACACTTTGCTGGCTCGTCCCTCTTGATCTGTCCTCACGCCTCATTTCCTTTGTTGTCACTCTGGCTTTATTCTCATCATATTTCCAGTAAGACATGCCTGCACTTAGGCACCGCGAACCTATCTCTTAAAGGCAACGCCTCATCCTCCAGCTGCTGGAGAGCTGAGAAGCCAACGCTTCAGTCAAGCAAAAGGCAATTTACCGATGAGAGCTAATTCATCAACGGCTGCAGCGGGGGAAATGGAAGATAATGATTCAGTTCAGGCATTGATTTTTGTTGATAGTGATTGTTTTTGTTTGGGTGTAAAGTATGAGACTATTCAATGCTTCAGTTCCTCTGCTCATCTTTTGATAGACTACATCGTTGTGTTCCAAAGTGACTGGAAACTTATCAACGGCTCACTATTAAATTCATGGACCACTTTTATTTGTATCGTCAAAATGATGGCCCATTTTGCCAAAACATTGATCAAAGTTGAAATATATGCAACTGGAGTGATGAGCGTGTGACGATCCATTTTCTTTCTTTTTTTTTATGTCTGCCTGTGAGCCAGCACCTCACTGGGATAGATGTGCGTTTTTTCCCTCATCGTTGAAATGTCTGTTTATTTTTCATTGTTCTGGCATGTTATTTTTGCTCTTCAGGTTATTATTGTTACTAGAAATTGAATACATTCTGACTTAGAATGAGTTTGAGGTGAGATAAGGGGCGGCATGTCTCCTTTCTGTGAGCTTTAAAACATGAGCCCTGTGCCCCAGTGGAAGGTCCAGACCTACCGTCCACGTGATGGTCAGTTCTCTGCTTGTTCCTCCACCGCCACCGACGTCCGAGGGCGCCACCACAGGAACTACATTGAGACATCCAACAGCAGAACTCTTGAGCCCACATGCTAAGAATCCACACAAAACGTTCGCCAAACCCACACAGGCTGTAACCTATCCCTGGCAGCAGTACTGAAACATCCTTGCTCTGCGAATACAATATCGATGTCTTGACCTGTGCCAAGTGCAACACCATTATGTCAATGCGGGAACCTTGCCACTAAAGGAGGCAACGGTTTTCTTGTTTTGCCTCGAGTCTAGCAGCTCACTCTCAAATGAAGGTTGTTTTTTTAAGAGAGGTCACCGTAGGCCTGCGATTTCCATTTTATAATTGAATTTCAGTATACAGTTTCAGCAAAGTGCTCATTTGTAGAGGTTTGTGTGGTGAGTTTGGCAGCATGCTTCCACTGTAGGAAGTTCAGATTGATGGGATTTCTGCTGACTCATTTCTACAGCGATACTTAACATAAGTAAACAGCGCCATAATTGAATGATGAAGAATAAATATCAGGATGGAAAGTTAAGACTGTAGGACCACATTTCCATGACATCTTAAGTTACTCCGAGTCTTCCTACTGTAAGTCATATGTACCAAATGTTAGATCCAAAGTCAGGACACGATCTTACATGCTTCCAGGGTTTTGTCTTTAGGTGACGGGCTGCTTGGCTCTCCTGTCCCCAGAGTGCTGGTGGCTATCACTCTGAACTCGTATTCTATCCAGGGGAACAAATCCACCACTGTGGCCATCTCTGTATTCCCCTCTACATCTGCGGGAGCTGGAGCGAAAAACACAGATTTCATTTTTTTTTTACAATGCCAAAAGTTCAGGGTTACACAGCACTGCAGTGTAGGTTGTGCTTTCCCTGTATTTAACAAAAATATCTTTAAAACAATAATGAAGTTCCATTTTCAGAATGCATTCCTATATTTCAAAGCCTCGATGCATGACGAAATTCTATTTTAGCCATCTTTTAAGAGACATTAACCACTATGTAGGCCGACAATATTACTGTGGCATGACCCAAATTATTACAACACTGGAGCCAGCTCAGCATTAAGCTAGCAGTGTTTATTTGACCAACTAGCGTGCTGAAGTTCTCACATGTAGTGGCTTGCTTCCAGACATCCTTTGAGAAGGAGTCCCTGTACTGGATGGTATATTTGGAGATGGGGCTGTGGTTGTCTGCTCCACGGCTCCACTGCAACGTTACACTCTTGTCAGTTTTGTTCACCACTCGCACCCCACCTGGGGCACCGGGGGGACCTGGGGTAAAGACGAGAATAGGAGACAAGTTAAAAGGGTTGTTCGGTGGATGATGAATACAAGTGGGGGCTGCACAGTGGTGTTGGGAACAGTGACACCGTCCCCTCGGCTTTGTCAAGTTACAATCCCCACTAGTAGCCACTTTGACTTGTCCCTCAAATTGTGGACAGACAGACAGCGGATGCAGCGTTTCTGAAGGAGCTTTATCTTTATTCAAGCCCATAAGGAAATTCTTGGCAAAAGCCATGAGCCGTGAAAACAACGTAATACTTTCAACACCAATCTCCTCAAAGCTCTTACATTTTCTCTTTTTAGTCTCTTCTTTATAAGACGCCAGCAAAAGACAGATGTGGATTACAGCATTTAGAAGCCGTTAACATACATGAACTAAGGCTGAAGCAAAAGCTTCTGAATCCAGTGTTTCTCTTGGTCCTCCTGCTACCCCTCGATTCTTCCTTTGGAACATAAAAAATGGCCTAATTGAAAACCCAGGCTGTGTTAAAGTTAGCCTCCCAACCCACAGCCTCAGAAATCAGCCAGGATTTACTTTTTCCAAGTCATGAATATGAGCCGAGACAAGTAAGGCGATTAGACATAAGCTGGACAGGCCCTAAAGCTTCCCCTCTCCTCTACAAGTCAGGAGAGAAAGTAAAGTAGTGAAAATATTTAGGTTTTGTACAATTCAGTGTCAGGGATGAAATACGGTACAGATTTCCCGCGTCTTGTACAACAACTGTGTCGTATGGATGCTGGGCACAATGTGTTTAAACTGATTAGCTTCAGCGCTTTAAACTAACTGACATCCTTCACTCCCAAGAACCAAATTTAATACAGCTTATGAAATAGTTTTCCCAATTCACAGACAATTACATAAACACAGCCACGTTTCAACGCTGTTCCAGGCAAGCCTGTAACAGTACGCTACAATAACACACACACACGTCATATGAAAACAGCTCTTCTCCCTATATCTCAAATCCCCACTAATAACAAGCTACAGGTGCAGAGCTGTGTTTTTAGCTCGGACAATCTCCCGAAGCAGATCTGCTTCCTCATCTGCCGTGATAAATGGCCGTCTTTCATCTCTACCTCGCTTGCAAACCCGGACTTGCTGGCATTTGGCACTCCATTAGGAGCGGCCCAGGGCCTGTGTTTTGGTTCCACTCTGGGAAACGTTACAGTCAGCCGCTGTGCTTTCACCTGGCCATCTGTCAACACCTGCTCAGAAAGCAGCAGCGGTGGCAGCACACCCAGGGCACAACAGGGATCACTGGCAACCAGATCACTGCTAGAGTTCTTGGGTTCCTATCTGAAGAGACCCTTTGTCCACACCAACACTGGGCCTGTTTCAAGAGCCGAGGGCAGGCTGTAAGGCAAGCTCCCACTCATCGTGGAAGTGTGGGGTGAAAACAAGCTGATGAATCATCCAGGAGGTGGAATACAGTGAGTGACAGACGGCCGCACTGCGGAAGAGACGGCGGTGTTCATTTTTGTGCGTGTTGATATCTGTATGTGGCTGAAAAGAACAAGTGCTGAAATCAGCAGCTCTCCGTATCAAAATATTGTGGTGAAAGATAGAACTCTATGATGTCCTACACACTTTAGTCATCAGATACTTATTACATGACATTACACAACTAACAACCACAAACATACTCGTTGCTGTGCTGTCAACAGCTCTCAGGTTACCCTATAAAGAAAGCTACTTTATTCAGTTATAATGAAGACAAGTGGAGGGTAACACCTCATAATGATACAGAAGCATTGCTTGTCAGTTAAACTAAATCTGCAACTGTTTCTAATTAATCAACTACAGCAACAGTTTATCAAATTAACTACATTTATATACTTTGCCTGTCTGGACACAGAGTATTTTTTTTGATTGTGTTCAGTTTAATAAGCTCTATGGAACTAATGCTCCTGAAAAAATAGCTTTAAATCTGAAGTATTTCTCTACAACATTAAATATTCACAAATATCAACCATTAAGTTTGAAAAAAACCTCTTAATACTTATTATTTTAAGCAGTTTAACACTAACGACTGCTTCATCAGGACTGTGCGGGCGTAGCTCAATCAGATTTGAACGACAGTACCCAAACAAACCACCGTGAAGAAGAGCACAAACTAAACACAAAATACAGAAATCTGTCATGTAAAATAACTAAAACTGTTAGAAATTTGACAAGAGAATAGTGTGTTCATGTTGGATGTCTTAAAGAGCCTTAGAGACATGTTGTATACATGACTGCATGTGTAATTGTGCCGCTCATGACTCACCCCTGACGACCAGGTGGGCAGAGGCGGTAACATTGTCAATGGGGGTCTGTGCAGTGCAGGTGTAGCGTCCACCATGCTTCAGCTGGAGGTTCTTAATCAGTAGCTCGCCGTTTGAGCTTCCATTCTGCAATAAACAACACAACGGTTAATTGAGGAGAAAGCAAAGCCTTCCCACTGTGCTCTTGTCAGAGCAAATTTATAATGTTAGATCTTTTTTTCCCTCTGCCTGAAACTTATCTTGAAATATGGAAAAGGAGATATTATTTCAAACACTAACGTAATTCTGCAAGACCAGAAAGACTGAGTTATCCAAGTTGAACGTGAACTGGACATATAGAGGCTTCAGCTCAAGGGCATCACCTCTGCTCCTATGAAGACATGTCAACCTCCACACAGTCACGACTGCATAGAACTCGCAGATTGAGACTCAAACTGGCTTTGCTAATACCACACAAACAGTATTAAGTAGAACTGGACCACATTTTTTACGAGGGGAAAATCCTCCTTGTGTACAAAAATGTGGTATCATCAATCACAATCATAATAGTGTTTGCCTAGTGGGCAGAGTGGCAAATGAGAAATGCTAACCGCTAAGTGATGGTTAGAGCTGCACGAAGAGAGAGAGAGAGAGTAGGTCATGTCAACAATAATGGATGTTAGCGGAAATTGCTATTAAATTGATATACAATGCACTATTCCTCTCAAGAAGGAATGTGAAATGGCTTTTAGGGTCATATTTATTCAAAGCAGGCTGTACTTTTCCATTTCAGGTATTCCAATAAAAATACGACAGACATCAACCCGACCTGAAATATGGTTTGACTGGATGAACTCCAGACTAGAGCGGAGATTTAGCGAGAGGGGGCAAAGTTAGGGCTATCAAGCTTAAACTTTGATTATTTATGTTTCATTTCCCTTTAAAATACGTCATCGTTGTCTCACCGGGGTGCGTTCGTAATGGAGACTGTCCTTGTGCAGGTCGATGACCCGGCCATCCACGGACCAGATGAAGGTGATGTCCAGGGAGCGGTCATGTGACGCGGCGCACTGCATCCTGGTGTTCTCACCCACTTTAACGTCAGCATTGGACGGTGCCAAGGTGATCTTTGTGGAGTCTGGGGGAGAAACACAGGAGGACGAGGGAATCGGTGACGATGAGAACGAGATCAGTCCAGCCGCTGAAACGTCATGTAGCTTATTGAAAATGTGATGATATGGATGAAAATAACAGATAAATGACTTAAATGAAAAAGGGGGATCTTGAGCAGTCACATGGCAGACAGCTCAATGGTAAAGTATATGGTGTTAAAATTAAATAGCAATAATTCTTCAATGTGCACAAATGTCCAGAAGAGGGCAGAAAAGAGCTTTACATCCAGAACCACATGACAGCAGCTGTAACAAACAGTTTGACAGCTGAGATTGCATGTTTGAAGAAAATAAATCGCAAGCAAAAAAAACTCATATCAATATTATTATTCGCTATTCAATCAAACTATCTCAACATGTTCATAACTCAAAGTCCTCTCCTCATTCCTCATTGAACAGTGTGGCTCATCACATCGGATCTAAAGCAATCCCGTCTCGCCTTCTGTCCTTGGAGAATGACTGAATATCTACCAGTAGCCAGCCCCGTATACTGTCACTCTGCTCAGAGGGATAATAATTCAACAGCAGAAATTTGGAGGTCAGGACTTTAGTAGTGGGACTGAGAGTGACGGAAATGATTGGCAGCGAAGGCTGACAACAGTCAGAGCAACACAAGCTGTCCTGGATTACAAAAAAAAGAGGTATGAAGAGAGTTATCAATTAAGCATCGTTCATTAGCTAGAACTTGTACCTGTAACCACCAGAGAGCCCGTGCTGTTAGCCTTGCCCCGGTCGTTCTCGGCGAAGCAGGTGTACCTGCCTTCATCTGCTCGCGTCAAGTTGAGGATCTCCAGGCTCCCATCCTCCCAGATGGACACCCTAAAGAGAAACCAGAATGAATTCCTTCCACACCGACAAGAAGGAGCTATGCGATATGAAGTATTCAGCACGATATGAAGGTCAAAAGCCTGGCGTATATTTTATTCCATAGATATGTGGATAATGATAAAAAGGATGAAAGTACTCTGAATGTTCGCCGGTTCCCTAATGGGATATATGTTTTTACAAGAAAGACAAGTACGTCAACTTGAATTGCGCTAAAAGCAAGGCGGCAATGTTTGATTCATTTTCATCTGCATATTTCATATTCATGCATGACAAACAGCATCGTGCCAGATGCCCGTCACTACTCCACACCACGACAGCCACCATAGAGATTGTTATGAAGCATACGCTGCATAGTAATTTGGCCACTGCTCCTCCTCCTATGCAGAGTCCCCACTGTGGTGCATGGGGGTGTGTAGGTTGGGGGGGGGGGGAAGGGTTGGGTGGCTTAGAGCTCTTAGATTCGGCTTGTTTTGTCAGTGAGGAGGACATGACAGGGGTTTACACATCCAGTCTGTCCACGTTGATGAGCTTGAGAGTGAGTTTAATGTCAACTACTGACAGACGGCAGAGCAGTGCACAGCAATCACTGACAAACAACAGACAGCAACCACTGACGAGCAACAACACCAAAGATTTTCTGGCTCAAAGTAAATTTAAGAGATCTGGAGCTTATTTAGATCCCAAAAAACCACTAAACTGTATGTGTCAAGCCCCTCTAGGGTAGCGAGACATCACATTCTCAGTTACTCGTCCTCGTGTTAATATGACCCAAATGTGTCTCCCAGCCAGAGAAAGGTGGATGAATATTTGCATTAAAAACCACAGTAGGAAGGAAAATTCATGGTAAACCAGCCTCTCTAAATGAATACATATACATACACTATTTCCGGGGACAGAAGACAAAAAGGAAGTGTGCCATTTTGTGAGGAGACTGCTCACCTGGTGGAGTTGTAGAGCAGCTCGGTGTCTTTGCTCCAGGAGAAGGTGGGCTTTGGAGCCGCTTTGGGTCGACATTCAATCACCACCCGGCCGTTTTTAGCTGCCAGGACTCTCTTCACAGGGTTGTGTTCAAACGTGGGAGCACAGGCTGAGGAGGGACAGTTTGGATTAATCATCACAAACGTAGCAGAATATGCATTGACTGCAGAAATGCAGAAACGTATGGTCCATTTTACATTAATATAAATGTGTAGTGTACTGATCTACTATAATACTTTGGATGACCAAAGACTATTTTTAGACAACATTCTCATGTTGTGTTTTATTCCGCTGTGTAATAGTTGTTTTTCTGTATAAAATCTGACGTTGCACTACATAAATCCTAATGAGCTCCAATTAGCCAGCTTGAAACTTGACCTTTTAAATCTCTAATGCAGCCAAAATGTGACTCACCATACACACGCAGTTCAGCGTTGGCATATATGACTCCGTGGTGATTCTCTGCGATGCACTGGTACATTCCTGAATCATCAAACGTCAAGCTGCTGAACCTCATCTCTTTCCTGTGAGACTGTGGAAAATAACAGAAGTGTGAAGTTAAAATATCATCATATCTACATTTATTAACCACATTCATACAGTTTCAATTCTATTAGTAAGCAAATGATTGAAACCATTGTTGACATCCAACAGAGGTACAGAAGACAATTAGTGTATTTGACTGGGAGAGGATTTCATTAATACATAATGATTCATCTAGCCGCATATATCAAACAACCTCCCCCACTCGGCTGCCACTAATTGTTACTCTCTTGGGTATTTTTTTAGGCCTGATGACAGGTGTTTCTATGGAGGGCTACACAACCCATGCTGGCACACACTCAGTACCAACAGGTATACTTTCTCCTGACATGATGTGTACCCACAGTGCCAGCTTCCTGTCACTGCTGTGCTACTGTAACAACCCTGGGATGCACACTGTGCACCTCACAGTGATGCTAATATTACAGCTCGAGCTAAATTAAGGTTCACGAGACAAGACGTATATTATTATGTTTGAATTTTACCGGTTGTCCATTTTTCAGCAAGCGGATGCGTGGCTCAGGTTTGCCGCTGGCTATGCAGGGCATAGTGTAATCCCTGCCGAGGTCCTTCTCTGTGCTGCTGATGTGCTCCACCCACTCAGGAAATGCTGCAAATGAGCAAAATCAGAGTTACAGTGTTTGAAAAAAAAAATCGAAGCAAACTAAAAAAAAGCTGCTGAATAACATGCGATATGATACTTGAGGCATAACAGTAGGTGTTAGATCTAAAGAAAGACAAACCTGAGAAATGATACTAGGCATTGGAAAGAACTAAGGGCTGCTAAATTTACCCCACGCAGCAGCGTCCAGAAGATAACAGCTGATAAAGAATAAGCCTGACATTTGATGAACGAGTGTATTCCCTGTTATACATTTTATAAGAAGAAGGCTGACATTAAAAACACTTCTTACCTTCTACAGACACACGAGCAGCGTGGTAGTCCTTCCCTCTCGAGTTCACCGCCTCGCACTGATAGCTGCCCGCGTCTTCATACTGCACATTGTACAGGTGCAGATGAGCCCCCGCCATCCGCACCTCGTGATTGGGTGGAAGCTGTTCGTCTAACTTCTTCCAGCGGATCTCGGGGACAGGACTGGGAAGGGCAGAGAGACAGAGAGAGAGAGAGAGATAATACACAAGGCAGGCAGGCGGGCTTCAACTTGTAATGCATCGCTGCACTCAAGTCCTCATCTTTCTGAAACATGCTTTATGAATGATTTAGCTCAGAGAATAGGCAGTCAATCGAAGGCGATCTAAGCCACAGTAAACAACATTTTACTGGGCATTAAGGGTGAACCATTGAGAGATTGATACATCATCCCTATATTTATCATTTTTGATATGCTGCATCATTTCAATGAACTTATTTAATGCATCAATAATAACAAAGAGTAACTTTTCCTCATTTCATTACTGAGTGAGCATAAAAAAAACTCTGAAACTTTATCTATATTCATTTAAATTCTCCTTTGAGATCCATTTCACAACACTTAGAAGATAAGACTCACTGGCTGATACCTTTCAGTCCAAACGCTGCACATGTCAAACAGAGGTAAGCAACGATCTCTCACACTTACTTCCCCAGAGCGAAGCATTCCAAGGTGATATTCTGCCCCACCAGAGCAATGGAATCTGGGAACTTGACTTTGAGGTCAGCAGGGTATTTCCTGGTGGGACCTAAAAGGAATAAGAACAAACCAGAATCATGACTCTGGAGATAAAAAACAATTCTAGATGCTAAGCCTGAAACAAATAGAGGTCCCAGATGATTTTGTGATGATTTGAACCGTTGCTTGATTCAAGGTTTTGCTTTAAAAGCCTCTTCTTTCATTATTTCAGTGGGTCAAATGAAACAAAAGACACTTCTTTGTAAATGTTCTTTACTCAGATGTCCCACTGAAGCACACACACACAAAAAGCATTACATAACACGGCTTTTTAGGTTAGCGACACAATGGCTGTTTTTACAGTATTTGGGTTATGACGTTTACATGGAACACGAGAGACCAGTTTATTTGCCTCCCTGTATTCCTTGTTCTTTTACAGGGAGTTGTAGTGGCTCATTTCAACTGGCTTTTGTCTCTTGCAGCCTAAGTGAAAGGAGTTTGTAATTTTAGAAGGAAACCCGTCAACTTGATTTCATCTCGGGATTGTCAGGATCAAGATTGTGTGTGTGGATGTAGCAGTAACACAGGTCCAACAATAAAAATGTATCCGTCATACTTTTATTTCTATATCATAATTTTTTGTTTTAAGAACAAACTACTAACATAACTGCATTTAATGAAACACATGCCCACACTGCACAGACTGATTGGATCCTTGGATACGGTGTTAAACATGCTGAAGTATCCAGGTTTTTCAATCAGGGTACTTCAGGTAGCATCATGATTGGTGCATCTGGAGTTGATTTTTTCTCTTAACAGAAAATGAATATAAAAGCATAAGAGCAATTTCAGAGAACGTTGCTGCATGAGGCCCTTTGTGTCCTCTCTACACATACGCGAGGCATTTAAAAAGCCCTGACAAAATGCAAAGGTATGTTGTCCCTCCAAAACACAAACTAGTTAGAGTTAAAAACAGGACACAACATACCCGGAAGGCATAACTCATAATAATGCACATATGCATGAGAGAGCCCAAACAACTGGTCGGCTCCGCTCTGATCCTGACCTCTTTGGTGGGACAAAACATTTTATTCTGTGTTCGGTAACGATAGTACTTTTCAAAACACACCTGCCACAGGTGAAGCAGGCTACAAGTTACATGATCATCAAAGTCAAAATCAAACAGAGGAATAACTGATGGATTCTGGGAAGGCCACCTAGGAAAATGCTGAAATTGTCATCTCGTTTTGTGTTTGAAGCTTGTACATACACACAGAGCATTAATAACTACTCCTTTGTACGCTAGTTTGTGGTCTCTATCTATGGTGCTGTTCATTTAAAATTCTTGTCTTAAAATGCTGTCTCTGTCTCGGGGCAAGTTTGTGCGTGTCAGAGTTAATTTGTTCCTATAAATCTAATTTAAAGAGTCAACAGCAGTGGCATGACCTTATCACATTTAAAACAAGCACTGTTGTGATTAAACACGGTGCTTCAGCAGGGACGCGAGAGAGAGAGAAAAAAAATCAATGTGCTACTTTGCTGCAGCCAGGCAGTCACTTCCTATCTTTACACTCACACCTCATTTGGCTGGTAGAAGAGCACAGTCTGGATGCTATTTCTTTATCGAACACTTCTTAAACATGTCTGGCTATTATAGAGAGACACACACATTCAATCTCTCTGTTGTAATGCAAGATTGTATTCAGCTTAAGTGCATTTTAAACATCATTACATATGTACTGTGTTGCATAGTGAAGTGAGTGGCGTTAATTGCAGTGCATTGCATGTAATAGTATAATACTGTGATCAATCTGGTACAGGGCAATTAAACCAAACCAGATTTTGACATTGGCTTTTATGTGGGTTGTTTTTTAAGATCACTGGCTGTAAAACTGAAGAAACCAGGAATCACAAACAGCTTCAAAGTAATCATCATTTAAAGAAAGGTCAGAAATAAGCAACTGGAACGAAAATGGGGAGCAGAAAGTGAGGTACTAACGTTCAGCCAGAGGTACGAGGGGGATGTAGTTGGAGAAAACGCTCTTGGAAATGGATGTGCTGGACGCAATGCAGGAGTAGTTGCCGCTGTCGGTGGCGTCCACCTTGGAGATATAGAGGTTACCCGTTATCTGGGAGACAAAACGCCTTTTGTCCAGTGGGATGAAGGTGGGGAATTCATTGAGGATCCATCGGAATGACAGCTCATCTGCACAGATAGGGAGACGACAAAGCGGCACCCGTCAATCAAGACCCTGGACACACAAGCGAACGCTTTGGAAAGAGCCGAGGGGATTGGATGTGAAACTGGCTCACTTTGAATAATGTGAAAACATGCAAATAAAAATAGCACAATTCTTTGGCGCTGAGGGGGATTTATTATTCAAGCGTCTATTGACCTTTCAGATGAAATCTTATAATTCTTTTAGCTGAGAGGCATAATAGAGCACATTGGCTTTTTGAGGTAATTCTGATGCTGTGGAGAGAGAGAGTTAACAATGCTTTCAGACTGCTGTGTTTGACAGATTTGCATAAGCATGAATATGGAAAATATGTGTACAGCTTTTTGGGGTTGATGGCTATGGCTAAATTAACGGCAATGCTATTAAAAAGCTTGATATAATGAGGCCACATGCAGACAAATAGAAGGAGGGAAAATAAACAACAACCCTTGTAATGACATTTTAGCTTGAACTAGATATGAGACTGATGAAAACATGTTGAATTCTTTCCATTTTAAGATAGTAGAACTGAAACCAGCAAGGGGATGACTGCAAACTGAGGAGAAAAAAAAGCTTAAAACTCATAATGAGACAGTGACAAAGTCGGTGATGTCATTATATTCATACCTTAGAGGACACTAAGAAGGGCAATTCAATCCCAAGCCAACAGGGGACAAAATATATACTTTGGTTCATTTCATATAATCAGTTCGTCAGTGTCATGAAATCCCCCATGTGCACTAAAAAAGCTCACAGTAATGTCTAATGACACTCACACTTTCATTTAAATGTATGGGAAATGTACACTCTTCCCCCTGACTTGCAACAGCAAGCAGTAAACCCACTCAATCAAGCACAGAACATGACACACAGAGAGGACCAGAACTCACAACAGGGAACAGTGCAAACTACTGTGCCAACGTCCATCCACCCACTTCAATCAATCAGATGCTACGGCTACGTGACGATGGAGGTTGCACACAGACCCGTAGGAGCACTTTCAGCAGAAGCACACTCAGCTGTCACATGATGCAGTACCTGGATAATGTGGCGGGGGAGCGCAGAGCAGCACTGCCCCCTGTCCCTCTTTGACGTACACCGACTCCCTCTCCTCCGACGAGAAAAGGTCGAGGTCTGAGAGAGGCAGAGACAAGAATCAATTGTAAGACAGTTTCTGAGTCAAGAGCTACTCAGAATCTACTGCCATACATTCACATTTGAGCATCTCTTGTAGCTAATTTATACAAAACCAACACTAAAGGATGCAACGTCATGCTGGCATCATAAAGTTAGACCATTCAATAATTGCACTTTCCACACCACTTATGATTTGTCCCAGCTGCTCTTGCAATTTCAGTACGCTTAATATGCATGAAAGTACAGCTCCAGGGCAGTTCTCTCTTAGGTCTGTATGGTACTGTACTGTACTGTACATCATCGCAGCCCAAATGGGATTCACATCTGGGATTCACATCTGGGTTACTTACATCCGAACTGGACTGAGGCCTCTCGGCTGATGACTGTGCCATAGATGTTGGTAGCCAAACAGAAGTACTGTCCTACATGTTTGGTTTTAATGGGGTTGCTAATGACCAAGTTGCCTCCTACTAAACTGTAGTCGTTGCCTTGTGTATTCAAGTCAAAGTTTCCCATCTTCCACCTGCAAGAAAAACAAATTAGGGTCAATGGAGCAGTGCATCGTGAAAGCAGGAAGCTGTAAAGTATTGTATGGGAGTATATGACTACTATATTTGGCCCCTCCAAGCAGGTCAAAAGCTGAACAGAGTCTGCATTGCAGTTGCTCTTTCTTGCAATCGACGTCTGCACATACTGTAAGAATGAACCAAGCTGTTCTATATCAATAACACATTTCATGTTTTGAAAGGCATAACAGACTGTAGATGAAGCCTCTTCAACACTTTATACCAGCTGTGGTCAAAGCTAATTCCTTCCCCTCTGACATCTAATTCTGGGCTCTCTGACAGTGAAACCGATTTGGAGGATGCCAAGCAATACCATTTACATACATTTACATCTAGATTGAAATGGATCATGCGAAGCGCTTTCAATTTTTTAGTTTGCAAAATGAGGTTGCGACACAGCGGCAGTGCTGGTAGTGCAGCTGCTGCAGGAACAACATCCTGTTTGTTATTCATTTTTTTTCTGGCGTGTCATATTTTGGCATTTGAACAACAACAATCTAAGTTGTGCCGGTTGTTGAACAACAGCATAATAATTTGGGGAAAATGTATCACACAATCATGCCAGATGGTCACACACACATCATTAACCTTTGAGGTGCATCGTGGTTAGGATCAACATCTGTGTGACCTCGCCATTTACAGGCAGATCCTAAAACAGTCAGAATTCAGCCTGAGAGATGACGAGCGATGGGAGGCACACGGGAGGCGCACAGCGGGTAGTAATGAGACTGGGTTTAGAGGGAACATATGTTACTTGTATGTGGCAGGTGGATTGGCCCGGGCCCGGCAGCTCATGGTGATTTTTGCCTCGGGCGACTCCTCGGGGTAGATAGTATCCACCGGCTGCTCCTCAAACACTGGCCCGTAACCTGTGGCTTCTTCTGCCGACAACAAACAAACGAGACCGGGTTAAATAACAAGCTGGGTCAGACTTGCAAACGGGAAGCATCAAGGTGTTAGAGCTCAGCGTCTGTCTGGCACTTCTGGGGCAGCTCCATCAAAAACGAGACAGCAGGGTTCAGATGTAAGACACACAAAAAAAAAAAAAACACATTGACTAGACTGTGAGATCGGCCCTGTAAGATATTTCAGTGTGGTTTGTGGTTTTTCACACACGCGCCTCTTTTGCTCAGCAGCGAGTTTCAGAGGAATCCTGGTTGGAGCTGAAACTGATCTTATCCTTGATTTCTCTCAAACTACCTCTTTAAAGCATGATGCACAGTAATAAGCCCCTGCTTTATCCCAAATCACAACATCACACTAATTATGACAGAGCTGTGCTCACTCAGGTGCCAGACCACAGCGAAAAAAAACATTCATCCGTTGCCAGTGCATATGATATTGTTGCACGCTAATACAAATCCTGGAACTGGAAATGCTATCCTGACTTAGCATAATCCAAAACCCTCTCATACTGCACGTGTCATCCTCAGCGCCGCTGTGAAGCGGTTGCGCAGGCAAATCCAGGGAGAAGCAGCTCCTTGATGAAAACGCCTTTTACACCACCAACACACACGTACAATTAGCCCCAATTACTCATTAGAACAGACAGACATCACGGGCAGGAGGCATGAATAACTCATAAACACAATGCCAGGCTATGAATAAGCAATGAGGCGAAATGTTCCCAAACGCTGATTATTCCCTCAGATCAAGAGTTTATGTAGGTGACTGCAGGAATACAAATGTGCGCCGCGTGTGCGCGTGAACGTGTGCACGCACACGTGTGTTATTCCCCAGCGTCTCCGAGTTCTAAGAGAGCACAGCTGACACCTCAATGGGGAGAAGCTCGCCCCTTTCAGACGGTGATATCCTGCTTCTATTCCATCCCTCTAACCAGGCCTGCATTGGCGCTTAGGATTCACTACCTCTGAAAATGTCATATTGACTGACGGTGAGCATCCTTTAGAAACCTGAACAATAGTCATATACAGTGGCGGCTGGTGGAAAATGTTCTTGGTAGGGCTGTGCCACATCCAATCAATTTCAGCAAACATCCCAGAATGATTTAATGCAAACAAATTAAGGTATCAAACACGCATTACTACTTTGCAGTTAAATATTTAACATTTATTCCAACACGAAAAAAAGCAGTAAATAACACTTTCACAAACACGTCAGGACATCTTATTTTAGTCACCCTCACAGGGAATTCAGTATAATATAATATATATAACATATAATAATATTCTGTATAATATAATAATATATATATATATCATATAATATTCTGTATAATATAATAATATATATATCATATAATATTCTGTATAATATAATAATATATATATATATATCATATAATAATATTCACTATAATATAAAACACACACACACACACACACACACATATATATATATATATATATATAATAATATATATATATATATATAACTATATATCCATTTCTCAGACAGGTGCTTCATGTCCCTCACTCCCTAACTGTCCATGCTGGTTCTGTCCCCGTTGTTTTAAAAAGATAAATAAGTTATTCTCATGACGTCATCCAGCTAGTCAAACCTGTCTGGTGTACAGCTAGTAGAGAAGCTTCATGTACTGCTTCTCTTTCCTGCTAGTCTGCTGTCTGATTGTGAGGTCAGGCTGATCTGGGATCAACTCTTTCAGTAGTTTCTCCTCTCAGTTCTCCTCTCAAACGGGTCTTGGAGGAGTAGTGCTCACACTGGCGCTCTCCTGTAGAGACTTCTCCTGACGAGAACGCGCAGCTTGGGGCAGGAAAAAAACTGCCCCAAGCTGAATCTATTTGAGGACGCTGATTGGCTGAATTGTATGTCACTCATTTATATCTTTACTCAGCATTGGCTAAACTGCTTTATAGACCCGCCTCTTTAGGGCAGTTTTTCCAGCGCCCCAGCAGCTGAGACGTGCACACACAGAGAGGAAGAGCAGACAGGCAGAGAGGACAAGCAGGAAAAGCATATATTTACCGCAGATATCATATTTTACACATATTACTGGGTGATTCCATGTTTCAAAAACACAAATATTGACAATTTGTATAGTTTATTTTTATTTTAAATTTTATTTTTATTTATATTTTTAATTTTATTTTTATTTTTATTTTTTGTAGCTCTAGGGGGGGCGGCGCCCTAGCGCCCTCTATGGACCAGCCGCCACTGGTCATATACATACATATACAGCAGTCAAACGTGTGTGAGTGCTTGACATTGAGGTACAGTAATCTCCGATACTATGTAGTTAAACATCAGTGAACCAGATGAATATGTATCTGCCTCTGCTGTAGGGAAGCAAAAGGAATTATAAATCTTATAATCCTAACCAGTATGAAGACCTGACTTGTAACCACACTGGCTTAGTTAATCGTTCTCGCACCAGGACGGCCAACCAGGAGGCAGCAATTAAGACGTTAGGAGACAGGATCCCCTCCCACTCACACACTCCGGCAGCCGTTGGTGTGTGAATGCTTGACATTGATGCAAATCCCAAGGACTCTGAATTATTGCTGGCTGAGAGAGAATTAAACATACTCTTAACGGGGCATTCTGGGGCTGATGGAAGGCAAATTGAGTTGGAAAACATGTTCTGGAAACAAGAGAGAAAGAAGAAAAGAGTGAAGAAGAACTGAAAGAAACAGGGACGAGTAGAGTAAAGGGAATATACTACAGTAGTGACCCTATTCTACCGTTGCACTTAGATTGCTCTGCCTGAGTGTCTGCTAAATGCTTTGCATGTGAATATGAAATATAAATGTGGGATGGTGGTGGAGGATGGGAGCCACGAAGGCTCTGCGGGCAGTGCTGAAATAGCAGTTTGGAGTGAAAATCGGAGAGAGATGAGCACTGGTGCCGCTCCTGTCCTTTCCCTGCAATGTGGGTTGTGACAGATGGTGCAGGGGAGTGTTGAAGCAGGCCACATAAGGCCCACTGCCTGGAGACACACAGGCCTCTTACATTCTCTCTGCCTCGTTTTTTTACCTTCTCCGTCTATCTGTCTCTAACTCTCTCTGGCTTTGCTGCGTCCTCACTCCATCTCTCTAACCTATATCCTGCTGTCACGCTCTGCTCCTCTTTCTTTACCTTTCTTGGACTTCCTTCTACATCTCCTTTCGTCTCTCAACTTTCTAGTTAGCCATGGTAGTAGCTACATGGCTCCAGGGAGGGCAACGTTTGAAATATTCAAACAGTTATTGGATGGGTCGCCAGGAAATTCTACATAGACATTCACGGTCCACCAGAGAATGGATCCTACGGACTTGACTGGTGGTCCTAGAGTCTGGTGCCATCGTGATGTTGCCATCCATGTCCCCCTCAGGATGAACTGTTTTAACATTGAATATTCCAACTAGCACCATCTTAAGGTCACATTTTTATTTTGACCAACCCTGGTTTATGGAAAAACTAAAACCTAAAGCCTTAACCCTACTTTACGTTTAGAGCTAATTAGAAGATGATAGCATGCTAACATAAAAAGGAAAGATGGTGAAATTGTCAACATTATACCTGCTCAAATCCAGCATTGCCATTTTGGGCTCACAGCACCACTGTGCAGCCTCAGAGAGCCCCCAAAGCATTTGTTTTTCTCAAATTTTTCTTGTTTTCAGTTGACTAGTGTATTCTCTCATAAGCTGTTTCCACCCTCATCCTAAACATGCCTGGTATGTTTTGTCCAAAACACAGAGAATCTCTTTCCAACTCTCCGAAGCTACATCGCTATTTCAATCTCTCTGTTTCTCAGGTTCTCGTTTTCTCTGCACAGAACATTTGTTTGTTTTTCTTTTAAAAATGACTCGACTGTGGATTCCCTGAGTTGCCCGGTTTAACAAGCAAGTCATTGTTTACGCACACACACACACACACACACACACACAATCAAAGACAGAACAAACTCTCAGGGAAGACCACATCTGTACAAAAAGGGGAAGACAGATACACACACTACTCAGAGACGGTGTCTCCAGGGCTTCCTGTAAGTGATCTTCCTCTGGACAGATTTCATTATAAAACACAGACTCCTATTCAACTGAAGAGCAAGTAAGTTTAGACTCTCATTTGAATTTGAGGCTGTTATTTTAGGAGCCTGCTATCTTCCCTAGCATCCGTTTCTAATGAGACATCAATTATTCATTGAGGTTTCAGGTATGATTTGATGTACATGACAAAGACTTGTCGACTTGAAACGGTATAAGACACAAGAGCATAAAACCACAGCAGTCATCTGTCCTCTTTGTTACATTATTTTCTTGTTTAATGTCTTCTGTCAAAATTTCCAGCTGTTTCAAGGGTTGTACTTCCCATTTTGCGAAATAAATGGTTTTGTTTCACATTTAAATCGTCACATAATTAATCAAAACCCCCAGAGGAACTTAATCCTCTAATGAATTTAACTTTACCCACAGCTGTGTGTTTCGG
This sequence comes from Leptoclinus maculatus, assembly GCA_032191485.1. NCBI lineage: Eukaryota > Metazoa > Chordata > Actinopteri > Perciformes > Stichaeidae > Leptoclinus > Leptoclinus maculatus. Next base: position 21,242,731 of record JAVDOI010000007.1, on the reverse strand, counting down.
CTACATCTGCTGCACGGTTTGTTTGCATGGCCAAGAGGGTCCAAGTGGGACAGATAACACATTGTTTCCTGGAGGCACCAAAAGCACAGTGTAGCACTAATTACCCACAAGCCCTTGATGAGACACGGAGGCCAACAAAATTGTCCCTTGGGTAGAAATCTACTCTTTAAATTTCATATGTTTGAATGAATCATTTTTCTGTTTCACTGCCAGCAAAAACTATTTTGCAGAGGTGCGGACGCGAGAGTGCCAGTGTCAGTCAGCGTGGTGCCAGCTGTGCAATCACAAGTGCTGTCAAAACAAATTATTCTCTGAAACGAGGGCTGAAACAGAGCAGAGGTAATCAAACAGGACATGTGAGAGGGTTGAACTTGAATCCAGATGTTTTACAAGCCATAACACATTCTTCTTAAACAGAGTCTGCTATGATAAATGACAAGCGTATTAAAATAACTGCATCCACTTCTCAGCTGTTCAGCATATTTATTCACTTATACTTGCTACAGAGCTGCAGCTCACGATGTAGGGCTGTCTCAACCCGAGTTTCTCTACAGAGAATCTCACAGAAGCACCACTTTAAAAACGTGTGTTTACCAGAGATGTGCTCTTAAATCTTCACATTTCAAAATCTGCAACCAGCACTATAAAACTACACATTGTTTGTTATTTCTTTGCTAAAAAAAACAACTAAAAATTATTATTCTACAATGAGAAAATCATTGCAAATGACTTGTTGCTGATGACGGTTGCAGCTATCATTTCACAGAGGTATTGGAAACTTTAAATAAACTGCAGGGCGGGCACAAAGCTCAACGAGGTAATGCCAACGAATTTAGATGGAAGTGGTGTGATCATCCAAACTGACTATATGTCTGGATAGCTGAGAAGTGATTCAAGAAGTCTCTGTTGACGTGTTCAAACTAGTTAATGCGGTGAAAACTACAAACTTTTTACAGCCATCTTTCAAGTCTGCAGGGGGTGGCGGTCGCTCTAACGGCAGAATGAGCCGCATTAACATTGCTGAGGACTGAATGATGAAGCAGTTCACTTTGCAAGAACTAAAAAGGGATTCTTCATCTTCTCCCAGCTGGAGGGCCACCTACGCAATGATCTGACCTTCGAGGGAGAGTGGGGAATCGACTGCCTCCTCCTATGGCTACGCTTTCATCTATTTCCAAGTTTGACAAAGCTTTCAACATTTTAAAGCCTAAGCAGCATTTCTTCACATTTATTAGTGCTGAGTGACTTTATAACACACTGTGGTCTAGTCTAGTGTATCGGACTGATGTGTGTCGCATCAAAAGCATTTCAGCCAGAGTCCTAGCTGCTTCATGCTGCGTTATTTCTGGAGAGAAAGAGTGGTAGATAATGTCAACATGTCCAGGAGGTGACACTCCATACAGGCACACAGACTGTAAAAGTTATATACGGTCGATGCTTCATAGAGCAGAAACAGCGAGTGAATGGATAGGGGAAAAAAGAAATGATTAGTCTCCTTACTGAATCCCTCAACATTTCAACCTGCATGCAGCATCCCAACGTGTTCCCAAGCAACGAATCAGCAAGCCTTCCTTTTTTCCAATTTACCCCTCGCTGGCAGTCTGCCTCCACTTTATTCTTCTCCCAGAGAGAAACGAACATGGAGGAGATTTAATGCAGATACTGAAGTTAACACTGACAGTACAGTAAACGACAAGCTGCTCTATATTGTAGAAACTCTCAATTTATATCTATCAATAGAGACCTACAGTATTTTTTTTGGGAAATGGAGAGCGTGCTACAGCTTTCTGTTGTTTTATATTTAAAAAGTTGCACCTTTGAAAAATCACACTTGCTCTTGGATTCCTTTTTTGCCAACATTTTTGGGAAATGCATGTATTCACTTTCTTGCAAGGGTGTTCGATGAAAAGATTGATGTCGACTATTTATGGACTATTTCTTGGCTGGGCAGTGACTTCCTGGAGTTTCTGCTGGTTGCCTGGAAACCTCTCAGCAAATGTGCCCCACCAAGAAACAGTCTGGCACATATCCCACTGTAAAAACCTCACAATGTCAGTTATACACTTTGGTTCTAGTACAGATTAAACAAACCAGACATAACATGCTAATTATTGTGCTCTACGTGCTGGTTTTGTTACCTGTGGACAGAGACATTTTTAGTCTATATTTGAAGCTATCGGCTGCTGGCTTGTAGCGTCACATGACAGCCTACATGACACGTAAAGCAGCAGGCATCAAAGTGGTATCTAATCCTCTCATCTACCTCTTGACAATTCAGCAAATTAGTTTAGTTCCCAAAATGTTGAACTATCCCTATGAACAGTTCTTAGTTTGTCACGTAATGTTTAAGGATTATCTGCAACAATGGATGGGTTGTATAAAAAAAGGGATAAACAATCAAATGAATTAAATGAAATATATGCATACACACAGATTTCACACTGCCATCCATCATACCAATATCATACCAATAATCCCCACCGATATAACACCCCCACACCCCCCCTTACACAATGAGGCATGGCAGCTCTAATACAGTCTCTGGCTCTAATGATCCTAGATTCATTTGCGCAGAAAAGTCTCATGTCTTTGACTTTAACCATCTCCATTAGGATTTATGTGCATCTGCAAGTATAGGAGAATCCCAGAAATAGCTACAGTTGAAAGAAACATGACCTCCAGATAGATTTTCATCAGTCCTGTCCTATTGTGGACCATGACAAAGGGAGCCGTCTGTCACTGCCTGTCCCTTAATGCATCCATCATTGCAGTTTTACCACCTCAGGGGCTGCAGTGGGCAGACGACGGGTAGAGCTGCAACCGAAGCCCGTTTGGATCTGACATACTTCTTTTCTTCGGCTTTCATTGTATTTCAGTAAATGAGTAAAACAACAGTACAAAAGCTGAATGGCGTGTTTTTTTTTCATGAAACGGCATTGTTGATTTTATGAGTATTCAGAGGGTTGTATTTCACATGAAAGGACATGCCATGGGGTTTGGCTTTCTACTAGATTAGCACAGAACGTTGTGCAAAACGAAAGCAGACCCTTTTCTGGACGGTATTTGTTTTTTTGTGAATATCGTCCATGAAAAAAACAACAAAGATAACGGTTAGTGCTGAGAGTTTTCTTTATTAAGAATAAAATTGAATTCAAAACTTCATACCAGCAAAAGCTCTCGTGCAAGAGTTGTTTTGACGGTGTAATGCAAAAAGCTATCACCAGTCACAGGCCTTTCTCAGCACATCTTGTGGTGCACCCTTAACTATGAATGATTTGTTGCTATATAAATAAAATGGAATTGAACCAGAGCCTCTTAACCTCTCTCCAACACCACAGCCTCACCAACCTACCAGTAAACAGGTGCAGCGTGTTTGTCTGCCTTGATCTTGAAACATTGTCACCAATGATAGAACTTTGGACACATACTGTAAGTACATTTCTTTTGAAGTGCACGAATTTAGTGTGAAAACTTGAAGTAGCATTTTCATTAGACTCACTCACATCTTGGCTAGACTGATGGTGCTGGCAAGCTCACTGTACAAACATTCAGCAGAGAGAAATGTCTTCTAAATGTGTGTGTGTGTGTGTGTGTGTGTGTGTGTGTGTGTGTGTGTGTGTGTCTCAACACTAGCCAAAACCAAGAAGCATCTATTTTCATCATTATTAAGAACTCCATTATTATTTGGTATCATAATCAGTCTTACCTCCATTAAAGCCGGGGACCTCCTCGTGCATTGATGCATCTGCAAGAGTTAACAAAGGAAATCATATCAACATATTGAACTATGATGCTTTAAATATATCACCGCTAATATCCACACTTGAATTGCATCCACAGGTGTATTTCGCTCACTTCTTCGCAGGATACAAGAAAATGGATCAAAACAAATGGTCATTATCAGTCATCAGAGTTTCTTTAGGGAGGTGCAGGTCACAGAATTACTTTTTGCTGCTGAGAATGTGACGAGTAGCTGGAAACAGTGAAACACTGCCTTAGGCTGAGGGCTGTCTCCACCATCTATCCACTACATCCTGCTCTTCACAATAAAATAGAAAACTCAAGACTTTTTGCGGTTTGCCTTCAGTGATTATAGCTTTAATTACTCGGTAATGCTGTATTCAAAAGGTCATCTACATTATACAAAAACATTATACCAACCTGATGATTAAACAATCATTATGTTGCATTTTTACACTGCATGTTGTAGTATAAGCTGTACTATGAGCCAGCTGATCCATAGAGAATACACACTCCTGTGTGCTTGACCTTTGTTCTGCTGTCAGAGCATTCATGTCATATTAATCATCAAACGTTATTCTTGTTGGGGCTAAACAAAAATGTCAAGCCAATGTTCCAGGATTACGACCAGAGTCTGTATGTTGGCTGCTGTCTGTTTAGATCGAGCAGCCATACAGTGAACTGTATATACTGAGTGTGTGTGTGTGTGTGCCGTGCAACCGTGTATGTGGTGTTTCTGAGCACTTTTTTCCGCCCATTTCTTTTTCTGTCGATGAATGTCAGCGCATTTTCAAACAGGATATTCTAAGCTTCAGCTGCAGTGCTGCCAAAACCTTTGGCCAACTCAGCTACAATTGCCTTAACCAAGTAGGAAAAAGAAGAGACAGATACATCTCCCCAAAGTCTGTTTGAGTAAGACGTGGAGGGAAACCGGGAGTATTCCCAAATCCAAGCTCCCCGCTTTTTTTTTTGCTTCATGTGAAATCAAATTTTAAACGAGTGAAACAGCCCAAGGCACGGGAACACAAAGGCGGTTGTATTATTTTAGACAGGTCATTTTCAGGCTTGCTGTTTTCTGTCCACTTTGCTTTGTTTCCAACACAGCTGACTGCACAGCAGCATCACACAAAATAAATGAAAACCCTGCAAACTCCAGGCCCCTCAAGTCACACGACTGTCCAGCCTGGCCTATCAGAGATACATAAGAGATACATAAGCTGTAGCTTCTTCTACAATATGAGCTTCTTTTGTTAAGTTAGCCGTAGCCTGTGTATCATATCTTTAAGTATATCTCCTATATTTCCTCCCCTGTTATCACCTCCAGCATCATTATGTTGACTATGCTCTTTTAAAGCTGACAGTTAGTAGCTTGTTAACACCTTTTCTTTTTCGTGCCCCCGTTCATCCTGACAATCCAGTTTTGACGTGCGCTTCTATCAGCGACCTGCCACCCGTGTCATTATCATGCTTTGTAGCTGGAGCCACAAATCAAAGTTGACGTATTATGATTCTGTAGCTGCAATATGAATATATCAGACACATTTGACAGTTTGTCAAAAATAAAAAATGCATCAAGAAGTCTTTTTGATTTCTGAGTGCTTCTCACCGACATGGTTTAAAAAAGAACATTCTCTGAGAGCACACTGCGATTACTGTTGAACTAATTAAAACATTTAATAATGCATCACTGAAGCCAAGTAAATCCTTTTTTTGTGATTTACAAGGTTTTGTTTCAACTGTAACTCTGAGCTGGGAAACTGAATGACTCATGGGGTCATGCAATAATTCAACAGCTATATAAAAGTAACATGATTTTGACATTGAAAGGGCTGATTGTAAGGTACGAGTCTTAGAGACGCGTTGCTTTCATCTAACAGCAGTGATAGCGTGTCTCAAAATACACATTCTGCCAATAAATGGAGCTCTTTCCTTTCCTCTGAATGTGCTACTGACCTGCAGGGGAGAGAGAAAGGGCCAGGAGATGGAGGAGCAGGGTGAGGTGCAGCATGATGTTGAAGTCAGGACCACCAGGTGGGGTTACAGCTAGAAGCTCAGCTGATGGAACATTAGCAGGACTGCCTGGTTTTCCTAGGAGACAAAAGAAAATAGAAAGACAGAGAAATCGTCAAAACATGGAAAACGTCAGTGATGAATGGCTGGAGTGGCTTCTGTTTCAGCTTCTGTATGTGTGTGTGTGTGTGTGTAGGGCTGCAACTATTACTTTCATAAGCGATTAATCGGTTAATTAATTTAGTAATAAACTGATACATTTTCTATTGTCTATAAAATGTCCCAAAAAAGTTTGAAAGTTCACAGAGCTCAGGGTAACGTCTTCAACGCCTTAATCTATTGATCTATTATCAGAAATGCTGCTAATTAATGCCCGTTTTTTTCTGAAACTGTATCAGAACCAGCCTGTGTCGTATCACATGACAGGAGTCAGCAGCCAATCCCTGCCTTCACGTTCAAAGGCCAACAGTGTCGCAGCACCTTTACCGTGTCTCTGCTCCCTGTCAGCCCTCAAGGCACATGCTCCGTGATAGGTTGACGCCTGATGATTGACATTTCGATCGTTGCCAAAAAAAAATAAAAAATGAGCACTGGTTTAGCTGAGCAGGCACCTCGCTGCTTACTCACTGCCCCCAAGATGATAACACCACACCGAGAACCACCAGGGTAGCACCAGCTCTCAGCCTGACGCCCAGTAACACAATATGAAAAGCAACAGCTGGTCTGACTCAGGGGCGCCGACAGAGACGGGAGGAAGAATTATAATTTCTACATGATGGGTGAGGAAATTTGATTTGACATGAACGGATTGCATCTATACAATTAATATTCTAAATCAGTTTTATGTGTTTATAATGATCTGTTTTTATGCACAAACCCCCCCCCTTATGAAAACATAAGCTTGCAGTAAATATGAGTGAACACGATGTGGACCAAGGACTTTAAATGAAACTGAATGCACTTCCAATGGATTGGTATCCAACTAACCAAATTTATAATTTTGGAAAAACAATCAAAGTGTGTAAATTCGTAGCATCATTATCAAATCTTTTTGACATTTTAAGAGCTGACAGGGAAACAATGAAGAAAAAAAAAATCTCATTTGCGCCATAATTTCTTTGTCAGTGTCAGTCAGTTCTGCTTTAAATGTCTCTTTTATTGCTTGGCAACCTGCACTGTCAAAACTCGCAACACCGAATCTAACACCCTCGTCTATTCATTCACTGGTCTTACAGTTCTGAGCGTCAGTTCAATATTTGTCCATTCATTCCCAGGTCGTGTGTTGATTAGAGTGTAATTGAACATGAGGCAGACACTATTGATTCTTTGTGCACAGCCTGAGGTTGTCAGCTGGCGGAGACTCAGAGGTGTGACAGCAGGATTGAGATCTCAGCGCTCACCAGACAAATGGGAGTCTTATTACAGAAAATTGATTATGATAGAAGAGAGTTGGTGTAATTTTCCGGCTTTGCACGACACAAACATAACTGCACTGTACGGCTAAAACATCCGAACGCATTACACACCGACACGGACACAAAAACCCCCGAATTGAGACAAATGGGCAGAGGCGCTGTACAACTACACCACATGCACAATAAGTTGGACATAATGTCCGAGCTGTACAGCTGCAGGAAAGCAATACAGAGGGGAATTCATCTTCACGCCGGCCTGTATCCTAGCAACGCATTTCAAAAGGAGCAGTTTAGTGTGCTGCGGGGGGGCCTTTTGTGACCGCCAATGCAACTATGCAAACACTCTATTTAATCTGGAACAACACTGCTGTTGTGGAACAAAGACGTATATGGTTCTCCGCTCAGCTATTACAGACATTCATCTCTTAAACTAAGAAGAGAACACAAGTTCATTAAAACTCACTCCCGCCTTCCCACTCTCCATGGACCGTTCTCCACCGCTGTATTGATACTGAAAGTATGATGTCTGTAACTCATAAAACATAAATGATCTTAATAGATGCACTTAGGCGATTAGGGGAGACGACAAGGAGCCTCATTATAGCGCCACAGTACATGGTGGAAGAACCAATCCCCTCCATCCCATTAAGAACTGTCACTGTCATTGATATACTGTAAAAAAACCATGAGGCAGTACCACTTAGAAAGGCAGCATGCTCTTATAATCAGTATTAACGGGGCCTCCTACCTCGCCCTCCCTTACCTTAGCAGCCTGAATGCACATGATGAGAGCGCTCCAGTCATCACCGTAAATCACAAGGCCTAGACGTGACAGCGCTCAAACAAGGCCATTTCTTCTCCCCCATAAATCACACCCTGGACGTTGCCAGAGCTATTACTGCTTGTGGTTTGATTTTGGTGTTTTTTTCATGTAACGCTTTTTTTCCCCCCCTCCTTTCCCAGCTTTGCCTTGCTCGCTGAATTTCAATCTCTTTCCCTCTCCTTATACTCCCCTTAGAATTCTCAGCCTCATTGCCCTGAAATCAGAAATGATATTTCACTGAGTAGAGGCTGCTGGGGGCAGATTCTTACTGCTGCACTCCAATGGCCAATACTGTCATTTATGCTTTTTTCTTGACCCCATAATCCCCTAAGGGCACCGTAGGATAAGTGAAACCCCTCCCCTTTTTCTCCGCTTGGTTCGATGTCTGCTGCATAATCAAGTGGGCAACTTTATGAACATGTCTTCCTCTATCAGCTTTTGGCAGATCCAGTGATGTGGGGGAGGAGAGGCGGAAAGGATAGGCTGGGGGAGAGAATGAGGGAGAGGTCAGAGTGCTAGACTTCAAAAACAAGACGTTGCTCCAAGGACCCCCCCTCCCCCCTCCCCCCCAACATCATCACCATCAGTCATTAACCACAGATTTGCAGTAATCCTGCAAAAGGGGAAGCCAAGATGGGGTTAACGCTGGATTGGTCTTAATCACCTGGAGATGAGAAGATGAGAAGATGAGAAGATGAGAAGATGAGCGCTGCTGAAGACACAGCGTCAACTACTGAGGCATCCAAGTCTTGTCTGAATTCCACAAGGATGCAAAACATCTTTAGCAGCCAAGGCACAAAGAGCTGCTCTTCTGTTTTATATCATTGTAAACTGGACATCTCCACGATTTCAAGACATTTTATCGATTAATCAGGAAAATAATTCAATAATGTGTTTCTTCTTTTGAGAGTTCTAGTTCGCAGTGGGGCTGGGAAATATTTTATTGTTTATCATTTACTTTCCATTGTTATTCAATCAAGTCAATTTGTGGTTATTTTCTATGTAATATGAATTGCAGTGTTTCCCACATGATTAGTACCTATTAGTTGTCGTAGCTGGGGGATTTGGTGGCATCTAGTGGTGCGGTTGCCAATTGCAACCATCTGAATACCCCTCTGCTCACTTCTCCCTTTACAAGACTGTGGTGACGTTGAGCCATCGAGTGCGAGACCGCAGTCAAGTAATACATCCCCGAAAGCTCTACACTAGCCTTTAAAGTGTCTTGGTTTCCTGCTTTGCTAATCCCTCTGGTCCAGACTGTCTTTGCACCTCCTTAAGATGTGCCCCTTTTGAGTCTTTGAAAATAATAATTTAGGGACAAAACATTCAGCATCAGAGTTTAAAATCTAAAATGAAAGTGAATCCACTTGGACGAGCAGTTGATATTGACGAGCAGCTAAGTACAGCATGCTTACCTTGCCAGCTGTATTCTAACGTTAACTTAAAGCTATCCTTTAGGCTCCTTACATGCTTGCTTATAATTTATTTGAAGAGTTTGGTCGGCGAGATTGACAGCGTTGTGTTAGATAGACTAACTTATCAGAGTTACCTTGAATGCATCAGTTTTGGACAAATTTGTGCACAGAGGTGTTTGTGACGCTAACCATCCGTGAAGTCTGCATTGATTCTATTCAGGAATTCACTGCAGTGTGTTGTTTAGGGTGTCGGCTCAATGGAGTCAATAAGCAGCGCCCTCAGCCTTTTGTGTGTGTTTTTTTTTTCGTCATATCACCTCTGGGCAGCATATTACTGCTGGGACTGAGGAAAGAAATGTGGAATCTAATGTGAATAAGGTCTCTGATGACTACTGAAAACTCTAAACTCACACACATACAGCAGATAAGATTCAACGTCATCACCAAACGCTACAGGGAAAAACAAGCGAGACAGGCAGTACATACGATTAAATGAAGATGAAAGAGGGAGACATTGGGTCTGACATCATCTTCGAGAGGCAGCAGTGACTTACTACTGTTACATTTTTTTTTTTAAGCTTTATTTATCCTGAGCCTGCTGAGAACAGTTGCTGTTTTTCTCATTCACATTCATGATATTGTACACAAACATGCCCCACAGCTGCCCGATACAACAACTTCTACTGAGGGTCCACTGAAGCACCAGGGAAGTTTGATCATTTCATTTTACCATCAAAAATTCAGATATTAAGCTAATTCGAACTTCTATTTTTAGTGTCACTAACTATACTCTACTTTCTCTACATATTTTTTATGTTACATATTCTGCTTGGTGGTAAAAGCTAGGTTCAAAATGCTAACTTTAGAAATGGACTTTGACATGCTTTTCTTTCAAATGGAAATAGAAGACCGCACAAATGATATCACATGTTGTGTGCTATCTCGTGCTTTTCTTTTTGTCCATCCCGCGCAAAAACACCTCCTGAACCCAGAGAACAGGCAGCAAGTCTCCGTATGAAGTACAGTATTATTCATGATGTAATCCAGCTGCAGACCATCCAGTCATGGCTCGTTCACCGTGTCACCCTACCTCACCTCCTCCCCTCTCTCCCTCCCTCGTTCTCTCTCTGTCTCTCACCCAATAGACAAAGTCATGCTAATGTGAGCTATTTATCCGAACCGCTGCAGTCAACACAACGCCCCCCCAAGGGCCACACAAGCTCAGCAACCACAGCTGACCTGAATATCAATGACACCCGTCAATCAGTCCATGAAATCTGGAGCTGGACTTCTGTATGAATTACATTAACCTCAATTCAGGTAATATCTGCGAACTAATGCAGAGGGGCAAGAGCACACATGTGACTTGAATCATAAAAAAAAAAATCAATACAACTTTTGCCTTTCACAGTGTGAGTGTGAGGAAGCTATCATTTCATGCCGTTTCTGAATTGCGGGTGACAAACCGAGAACATGGAATGATGGAATAATGGTGATGGAATCATTTTGTTATCTCGAGTGAGTAAAGTGATGATTTCTGTAGCCGCTTATTAGCTGTATTCCATCCCATCCAATTAGGTGTTCACTTGGTATGTGAAATATTTCACAGAATGGTACACATTTTAAAAAAAAAAGGACATGGAAAAAGAGAGCTGCACGAAATGAGCAACAGAATTATTTTTCATCAATATTGAGATCACGATTATTTCTTGTTTTGAGGGACACACTTTGCACTTTCACATTTTCACTGTTCTAAGCCTTGCTAATATAATATAATACATCTTTGCATGACGATGAGACTGGTCCGTAGTGCTACATACGACTTCAAATAAAGTTCTTCTTCAACTGAATTCAGTGAGAGCAGAGTCAGCAAACGGGCAAAAGGAGGAATATACACTATATTAACTTTTCTACTCTGGAGGCTGCAATGATTCAGGGAAGTTGTTCACAGGCTGCCGCTCTATGCTGTGGTGCACACACAGCAGACCGACAACTCCCCAAAAGGGAAGCCACAACATTTAAATTGCCCCGTGGTGGCTGGCTGTTTAGGAAGCACTTGATTTGATATGCAGCAAAGTTTTCTACGAGCGGGGCAAGCATTTTAAACGTTAATATTGGACTCGACCACGTTCATTTTACTGTTGGAAGACAACAATTCATTTGTTTTAAACGTAGAGGTAATAAAACTGTTGATTTACTAATACAAATGGTATACCGTGTACAGATGTATGAATGTATTTATGCACACAAAAATTATTAAACAAGTAAATTAGATTAAATTAAAAAGAAGAAAATCTGTAATTAATTTCCATAACTGATCTCTAAATCTTTAACCTAAGGACCCCCCCAAAAAAACAAAGAACATCAAACTCCAAGGAAGCAGAGATCAACTGGTCCAAATATTGAATCTATGGTGGCCATAGATCATAAAACAAGATGATCATTCTCTCTCTAAACGTTAGAGCAGAGCAGGTAACTATGATTAAATGTGCCCTCTTCTGTCGGCCACCTGGATGTTAACATTGATGTTTAGAACACTGAAATCTCAGTCACAACATCAAATTGGTTTGCAGTTGTTTTAATGTTGAGGTAATTCATCGTAACACAGAAACGCGTTGACCTTTCAGTGCAACAGCCACCAAAGAGTGTGATGCAGTTTATGTCAGAATAAAACTCAAGAGAAAGATATGAAATACTAGATGTGCTTCCAAGTATGGAAAGTATGTCACATCATGTATGATAAATTGTGCCATATAGGCAAAGGTCAGAGGAGACGTGCACTCACATAAAGAAAGAGTACTTAACTTAATTACTTAACGCCACATCTGTCCAATAAAGATACTGGCTTCTATAGGAGAGCAGTGGCATTGCTTTCACTGATGGCTGCACACGCTGCTGTAAATAACCGTTATTAATAAGTGACAGAGTGAATCTCACACTTGATGGCAAAGGCACAAGGAAGAAGAGTGCATATATTGCAATTAGAGCATCCTGAAGTCAAGTGAAAAAACAATCAATAGCTTCAGATTGCACAAAGGAAAGGTGAACGCAGTGCATTTATTCCGCCTTGAGCAGCTACAATGAATGCAAACAATAGAAAGATGAATCTAAGTTGGGCCTTCCCCACGACATATCCCTTTCATCCCCTTATTGGATTAGAGGGTGTGAATCCAACATTAGGCTGCAGATTAACTTGACAAACTGTATGTTTAATTGCATGGTCAAGAAGAGGAGGAGGTCACCAATTAGTGGAAAACAATCACCGCACACAAAACTGTAAGAGAAGCCCGGTGAAGGAGCCTCCCTACAGTGAGAGCGCTCCACAGAGGGGCCTTCTCTCATCACCGTGGCCAGCCTGGGGTTTAATCTTTTAAGCCCTCCCACCCCACTCAGACACACGAGCAAAAAAAAAACACACACACACACGCAGACACAATTTCAAAAGTAACACCCCTTTTCCACCCACACCCCACCCCACCATCACTCTCATCATAAGCTAGACAGCGGGCCAGACGTGTCATCAGCACTGTCATGAATTCATCTTCCGTTGCAGAGAGAACTATCTTTCTTCTGGAAAAGATGCCCATTTGCGAGGAGCTGAAAAAAGACAAGAAAATGCAAGCTTTGCAAAAAAGTCACGATACGGCTGTTGCTGCGATATGGATTAGTAACTTGAAAGTCAGTCCGAAGCACATTCTGAAGTTCATTTTCTTCAGTCTTTTCTATTTATCTCACTAAAGAAAGCCAACAATAATTGAGCGTTTCTTTGAAGTTCATTCATCTCCTCACCCGACTTAAAACATAAAACAACAGAGACAGGTAGAATAAGGTAGAAAAAGCTCAAATAAGTAGTCAAGAACCATTAAGCCAGACACTGAACCCCATACCTCTCCAGTGGAGCTATCCTAACAGCCTAATGATGATATATTATACAGCTGCTCCTACTTGTTGTGAGTTTTATCCTGAGCCTGTGTGGTGACGTGAGGTTTAAGTGGTGTGTGATCTGTTCTGTGGACAGGAGGCAGCCACCATTAAACAAACTCTCACATTGAGCCTTTGGGGTGCATTAACTTGGAAAATGCAGAGCAAGTGGTGCAGGGATTTGGTACAGGGGGGGCACTAGAGTAGATTTAGGAGATTTGGAGCCTTGTATGGCCCATGGAGTTTCAATGAGCTTTAGGTTGGTATTAACACATGCAGCAGCATTTTTAGCCCAGCCGGATTTGACAACATGATAAATTGTGTGGTCGAGCTAAAAAAAAAAAAGCAGGCTTTATGCCAGGACAACAAAACAGAGAGCAATGAATTGATTTAAATGATTGGATTCCATGGTGCTTAATCATGCAGAGGTCCAGACACCCTGTTACCATCAATCTTACTGTGTAATTTATGTCCAGCTGAAGCTCTAAAGGAAGAAAATGCATGTTAATTGATATGATTCACTCCTAAAAACCTTAAGTTATGTCATGGAGGGATTGGGAATGACCCAGACAGGACTGGAGAATTATAAAATACAGTAAAAGAAGATCCACTCGTAACATAAGGCTGTAAGTAACATTAACTTTGTGGGTCATTCAACTCACATAAGATTACAGAAAATAAAAGGGATTATGGAGGGCAAGTGGTGAGAGCAGTGTGTTTCAGTGCTGAAAGCAGATGAAAGTCAGTGCATTTCGTACTAAAATGTCCCGAATGAAATCTGAAATCTACAAATGTCTGCACTTAACCTTCAAGTCATCAAAGCTAATGGATCGGGTCAAGAGGAGAGCTGCAGATGACGCTTGAGACAAAAGCCAACCTAATGGCTTCCACTAAGAGCAGTCAGACAGGAGAATTGTGCAAAGAAGCAAGAAGTAGAATTTCTTCTTTTTAGCAAGCACTCCGTTACTTTTTATAAACCACGAGCTCCCTGGGTAATCAAAAGCCGATGCAAATCTGTCAGACGTATGCAGCATGTGGAGCAGGGCAGAGCGCAGCGGCAGAGCATACGGCCTGAGTTTTGGCTGGCCTCGCTGCTCCGGCTTTCTTCTTCGGATGCGATTTACCCAAGACGTCTGACTCAGCACAATCCCACCACCGCTGACGGGAATAAAAGAGGATCCTTTCCTCCCTTCTGTCTCTGTTACAGAGTTGCGGTATACATTCAGAGTGGGTAAATAGTGTTTGTGCTGCTTCTCAATACCACTCTGACCACAAAAGGCAAAAATGCCATTAGCATTTACAGATAAATGTTGCTGGTTTGTTTTAATTGGATATAGTTCTTTGATGTATATCATTTGGGGAACAAGATGAGCAAGAATTGCTTTAATATTGTAAAGTCTGCAACTGAGAGCTTATTGGAAGTCAACTGCATGTTAGATTGGGGGAAGGATGAATTAGATGTTAAAGAAACACAGCACATTGTCTAAAAGTGCACGGAAAGCATAAACAATGAAATTCCAAACTCGCACTTAATGTGCATGACGAGTTTGCCATTTGCAACTTGGCTTTCGGTTCAATACATTGAACTACTGGCTGTAATCTCAGATCATAAGCAATGTAATTAAAAACCATCCAACATTCACCAATTATCTAGAGTATCTCAAAGCAGGACCAGTAGCTGAGTGAGCAGTGACACATTTTGATTAAACTATTTAAACACTGATGGAAGGCGTGTGAGCCTCATTTGTGGTTCGTCTTTTTCGCCTTCAAATATCTGTCATGCCCTGGTTGTCTCCTCCCTATGATCACATTTGATTTGGAGTTGCAATGTCAGCAGTATAACGAGGAGACTGGATGCATGAAAGGAAGAACAGAAATACATATCCAATGACATTGTTCATGGTTCTTGTATACTCTACAGAGATTTGGGGGTCTACAATGTTCTTCTTCAGCTTTTAACAGTACATCCATTATTCCTGACCTCTAACATACAGTTGTTTACCATTTTGAATCGGTTTTATTCCCCAAAAACACCCTCTTGGGTTTCTTAAACTGTGAGCTGGTTCATGATAAGAGTGTCTGAATAAGTAGCTGTGTGTGTGTGTCACCAGCTGTCCTGCTCAAAGTAGTGAAACTGCAACCTCGTGTACTGCAGGTTAAAAGCAGGTCAGTGAATCAGAACGTATCGACACCAAACATGAATTAATCAACTTGCATAATGTTAATAGGGATTCACTGCTGCCGTTGATGGTTGATTGATAAAAGCACAGACACGACTACAGTCTCTCCATGGCTTGAGTTTAAGCCAAAGTAAATTAGCCCTGATTGCCCAGATCCGATCCTTTCTTTGTCTAAGCCTTTTATTGCTGCTCAGTGAGTCAGTCAAAGAGAATAGGAGCAGCAGAAGCTGGCCAACTTGTGACTTTGGAGAAGAGCCCCATTTGGGCCCAACCTGCCCAAAAGAGCTTTTGTGTGCACGTTAATATGAGTAGTGCTGAGAGGTTTGGGTGAATGAAGCTACCTTGAAAAGGCGTTCAGCTCTTATAGCAAGTGCTTTTTTTGTACGTCAGCTGGGGAATGAGGTAGAGAGTGGAGCACAAGTGGATTACTTTGATTAGTTGATGGGGGAGAGAAAATAAAAACAACTTCTTCTTTCAAGCCCCTAAAAATATGAGTTTCAAAATGACTCGGCTGGCTATGCAATGTGCTAATGCTATCTTTTTCTTCAGGAGTGTGTGTGTGTGTGTGTGTTTGTGTTTTGATCAATTAGATTGACAGTAACCTGGTATGTAACCAGAAATGTTCAGACTTTGGCAGACATTTCAGTGTTCATGTGGAACCTCATTACTATCAGTAAAAAGCTGAATGAGGGTTTCCATGGCCTTTCAAATTGTGTCAAATTCAAGCCAAGGTTATTTCACCTTGGGTTTTCATTTACTTTACTCCAAAGTAATTCATTCAATATTCATTTTGCTCATTTGGTTGAAAATGATCTCTCCGTTACCATTGCACATGGAGGGTTGGCTCTCACAACATATTCTGAAAGCAAAGCAAGAGTGAATTCTTAGAGAAAGAGAGGAAGCCCAATGGCATAAAATGATGCATAGAAAGGCGTTACAAAAAGGTCATTGAGACTCATTATATGGTGTTAACAGCTTCTAAGCGGGAAAAACACTCACCACAAGCAACATTTACAACACTGTTCAATACTTCTGGCCTACAAACGCAACATACATGGATGAACAATGCACATATAGGGCACATTACATTATCGCAGCATACATTAGGATAAAGATAGACTACGTTTTTGCCCTAAGACGCTACGGTTGGGCATATAGGACAAATACCTCAGAATTAAGGCTTGATATGAATAAATCAAACACTGTCCATGTGACACCTGATACAGTAGTAATGCACCAAAAAGAATGAAAATAAACAATTCATAGTTGATGAACTGCTGCCTTGGTGGCTCAAACATGTGCTCGTAGAAAACGTCAACAAGACAAGACTATTGTCACTTACATGATGCGCTTACAGACACACAACAGAGACACACATACTGTGATACCCACCATGCCATTCCTTATAACAACCTGCAAACTAACAGACACATGTCCAGTGACCACACACACACACACACACACACACACACACATAACGCTTCAATAGGTTAATCCTCTCGGTGTGCAGCACTGCAGTGTTGACGTAGGATGTTTCATTCTGAGGGGCAGATAATGAGCTATTCCCTCTGCAGAGGACAAAATCACAGAGCCAGCAGACACACACACACACACACACACACACACACACACACACACAGCACACACACACAGTTTACAACAGCCCAAGAGAAGCTAGCAAACTTCGCCCTGCTCTGGCTCTTCCACACAGAACACACACACACACACACACACAGACCAAACAGTGAGCCCACTCTGCCACCCACCTCTGTTTCGGCGCACACAGCCCTGAGGTGCACGCAAGACGCACCCCAACACCCCTGTAGCTGCAGCCCTGTTAGTGTTGAGTTGGCAGCAGTGGTGCCAGCTGTATATCTCTCCGCTACAGTATGCCTCGGGATAAAACCGCTAGTCTGCTAGTGCTGGTTAGCAACCGCTGCCATGGCATCCTGCCCCCTTCTAGCACAGGCACTCAGGGGCACAGGAGCCCTCTCCATCACACACACAAACACACACACACAAACGCACACTCACGTAAGCATTGAGCTGTCAAATCATATGGCTTCCCAGTTGTGACCTCACATCACAGTGGAGGGGGAGCAAAGAGAGCATGAGAGTGATGAGAGAGAGAGAGAGAGAGATAGAGAGAGAGAGGGGAGGGGAGGGGGATGGGGTTGCATATGTGTGTGTTTTACATAGAGAGGGTGAGTGATAACAGGGTATGGCCAGAAAGCATGGCAGTCACAGAGGGGAGGAAAAAATGACAGCCTGTAAGATTACAGTATGTACCATGTGAGGGATGCTGCTGGAAAAGGAGAAGAAGAAGAAGAAGAACAACAAGACAAATACAAAAAGTTGCAGAGCTGAGAACAAACTGTGAGAGTGAGGGAATAAGACAATTATATTTTTTCTCTGTTCCCTCAGCTGGAAATAAACAATATAACCACACTAGAGGAAACCAGCCACAGCGAGGCAGCTGAGCTGCTGCAACAACAACAACAACAACAACAGCTGCGAGGCTCCCTGCCCTGCTGCAATCTTCACCTTCTCCCCTCTTCCTCTTTCACTCATTCACTTTTCTTGTGGATCAACTCTTCCTCCCATCTTCACTCCCCCCCCCTCTTCTCATTCCCTCTCTTTTCCTGTATTTCCACCCTCTTATCCATCTCTTCTGGCCTTGTCTTCCATGCTTTCTCCTCTTTTTTTTAATTTTCCATACAACCCTCCTCTCATCCATAATGGATAGTTTGGAGATATCCGCTTCCTGTAGTGGGCCCCGTGCCCCTGGAGCCGGTCAGACTGTATTGATTCCTGCACCAGAGAAGTCATCAAGGCATAGATAATAAGGCTTATAGTCACACTGCATTTTCTGCATCCTTCCCTCACATCGATCTTCTCCTGTCCTATACTGTCTGTCCTGTCCATCATAAGATGCACACAAATCCAAATAACAATATGGATTATTCGGTTAAAAATTGGGAATTATCCAATCTGGAGGTGTATACGCAAGTATCTAAGTGAGTAGAGAGCGGAGAGGGACAAATGTGTGTGAAGGTTTTCATGCGTGTCACTCTTACCCAGAAGGCAGTGATCTGCATTGCACAACAATAAACCCAGAAAATAACGATCATTTGTTTCAGCTGGAGGAATTCACCGAAGCCACAGAAAACCAGTCTCTTCTCGGCGATCTTGTGCGTGCCACAGTCTGGGTGCAGCTTTGAGGCTCATTTAGACTAGATATCTGCCCTGTGTTGTGGCTAGCCTGCCCCTCCTTTGACCCAGGTCTTCATATATAGGTCAACATTGGCAGTCAAGTGACTAACATGTCTCACACACACACAATGCTGCTCTTTTTTTTAAGGACTGGACAGACAATCACTTATGCCCTGCAAGCATCAGAATATAACAATGTCCAGTACAAACGGGGACACGCCAGAAATCTGTTGTTCACTTAAAAGCAGCAACCTTCTATGAAGTTATCGGAGCCTTTGAAAGGGAAGGGTCAGTGAGTCGTTCTCTGCGCTTTAAGAAGCGTTGCATCTTGAGGAACATGGTGGGGCGTCATTAAATAGGGCAATTTTCATGCCCGCTGAACAAAACACATACAATGTATGTAGTGGGCGTATGGAGATGCAAAGAGACAAGAGAAAATATGTCAAGACAACACATTTTCAAGCCTGGAACGTGATCTAAAGGGAATGGTAGATGGATGTTAGTGGAAAGAAAAAACATGATCTCTTTTTATACAACATCTCTCTAGTAGTTAATCTCCCACCGCACTATCTGTATATCACAACAGCGATATATATTACACGCTGAAGCACATGTTCTGTAATTCAGCTGAGAAACCATTTATGGATAAAACACCCGGATAGGATAATAGCATGGGCCAGTATTTGCAAAGAAATGCCGAAATATCAATGTCGAAAATAAGGAATAAATGCCTATAGTTGAAATATCCATATTTCTTGTTTTCTGCTTACGAAGAGACCAAAGCACAAAGATATTAAATGTAATATCATAGAAGGCTATGAAATATTCACGTTTAAAAATCTGAAACCCATAACGGTTTTGCTTAAAAAATGGTTGCAGATTAATTTCCTGGCAATTAGCTTTAGATTTGATTATGATGCGCAAACAAGAAGAACGATGAAACCATTTAATGAGCCAAACACAATAAGCTTAGAAAATGATATTATTTAAATGGGGCTCCGCCTCACTGCCTGGAATGTTTAAGATACAACAATAAACAATATACAATAACCAAATCCCAGGCCATATTGAATCTTACTTCCCAATATTGACTTATTGTCTTCCATGTGACAAATGTACTATTTGTGTAAAGGATTCAGATCGAGCCAAACTGGGCCCTTGTGAAACAGATCACTGGAACCAACACTTATTATACAGTATTCATGAGAAAGGGCAGCCCATGGAGTTGTGTCTCTAATGATACCCCTGACTTTTATTCACATACACACACATACAAAGTAATAAAAAACCCGGGGGAGTGTAAAAATAAGACAAACAAGGTCACAGCACAGAGCCCAGGTCCCACGCTTGTGTCTCTTCCGCTGTCCTGGAGATGCCACACTCTCTCTCTCTCTCTCTGCAAACATTCTCAATATAAATAAAACAATCTCTTCCCCTCTAACAATAGAGTATGGAACTGAACCCTGAAAATTAAGCTGTCTGTCAATTATCGCTGTATATCAAAGCATTAAGCCTAATCATAAAGACACAGGGCCCATGGCAGCTAACAGCCCACTCTGCAGTGTGTGGCTGTATGTTTGTACAAGAACAATGTGTCTGAAATGGATCTGCCAAACAGACAGATCTGTTTTGTTTGGTTTGTTTTCCTCAGGAGCATCTGTCCCCGTAGAGAAACCTGTGGATGCAGCTTCACTCACATTCTCATGTCAAACCGTACAGCTTCATGCAGACAGGAGCAGAAGAAGGACTTATGCGTGCACTTGACGTGCTGAAGCTTTTGGAGTGATCATTTCATTTGGTTGAAGCCGACGTGGCTGTTAAACTCCCCATGCCACTGTGGCTTTGATGCAACAGCGGCCCTATTGCCAAAGGGCAGCGTGGCCCAATTTGCATCTTTAAGAACTTGATAGCGAGCTCTGCAGATATTTGTTTACTTCTGTAACTTCCCATTTCAAAATGTCTCTCCAAGGCAGAAGATGTGGATGGATGACAGAACATTCCAGGAAATGAGAAGGAGGGGGAAAAAGTTCAGGAGGACATGTTAACAAGCCCTTTAAATGATCCCTAGAGCACCACACACATGCTGAGTTGTTTACTTTCTTTCCCTCCAACAATAGAGTATGGAACTGAACACTGAAAATCTGCCCACCTGGGCTGCAACTGCCCACTCCCTCCTTTTCCTCTTCACAATCAACATCTCACCTCTGAGCTATTTTGTCTTCATTATCCACGTCTGCCCAGAAGACTGTTTGAACAAACTACAGGTGGGAACATTTCTTGAAGCGGGGACTATTATGTGTGGACAGGCTGTAATCTTTACCTTCCTCCGCAGAGGTTTGACACACAGTCAAACCAAACAATCACTGCCTAATTTCCGCGTTTTTTTCCATCAGCTTTGTCAGAGAAATCAAGCAACTCAAGAGTAAGCGAGTGTGTGGGTGGGTGTGTGTGAGTCAGCTGAAGAGTCCAGTGTTTCGTCGCCTCGACACTTGAGTGGACCTTTTTCGCCTCCGGCAAAACTGATTGTAAAATGGCAGGAAGAAAAATGTATACCTTCCAAGCACATGAGAATATAATGACCACTGAGACACAATGAAAGTCAGTGAGGGTCACGGGCCAAACAAGATGCTGTTCACTGCGAGAGACACAGCGATGTCTTTGTGGACGCGGGCGAGACGTCAGCCAATCATTTACATTCATGAATCAATTCACTTGTGTGCTCGAATACACAAGAGCGATGCCTGAGAAAAGGAATCCATCAGGAGATGAATCAATGTTCGTCAGTAAAGCTCAGGTAAATCTGAGTCAGAGAGGCTGGATCAATCGCACTGGATTGATTTGTTAATGCGGTGCTGAATACCTCGGTATCACGGCACACTGGAATTAGGATACTTACAGAAGGAACCTCCTTTGATTCCAGTGCTGCAGTTAGTGGTTGTGTTTCCCACAAAGACGTGAGCTATTCTGTATTGTTCCTATTGTCAACAAAGCCCAAGTATAGACCAAAACCATCCGTGTTTACTTTCTGACTACCCAACCCTTGTCTGGGGCTCTCAGCACAGTCATTGCCACTGAGGAAAAAGATATTTCAAAACTGGTCAAGAATATATACTTTAACTTTTAAAAACTGCAAAAAATAATTTCCTAAAGCAGCTGAGCACTGAGTCAGGACTGAATAATACATGTGTTGGGTACTTTTCCGCTGTGGATTTGGTGCCCTAGTGAGTGTTTGCGGTAGGACAGTGTATGTTCTAACAATCTCTATTGTTGAGCCCTGATGGACTGTGGACGTCGGACCTCTTGGCTCAGAGGAAGTCAGACTTCAACATCAAGTACTCTACCCTGGACGTTATTTTACAATAGGCCTTTGAGTTCCTTCACCATATTGAAAAGCTCTTTGTTTGCAGTGGAGTCTGCACAGACTCTCATGCCGTAATGAGATGTCCTTTTCGTGCCATGAGGCAATCTCGCAGAGTTTTTATGGTTTGTTCACAGAAATTACACTAAACCCTGACTTTGCTATATACAGCAAGTCCCCATATTTTGTTTTGCTCAGATTATACAAGTATATATACATTTGTATATCTATGTTTCCTTCCCAATCAGCAGTGTGTGGCTGTATGTTTGTACAAGCACAATGCGTCTGAAATGGATCTGCCAAACAGCCAGATCTGTTTTGTTAGTTTTTTCCCTCAGCAACATCTGTCCCTGTAAAGAAACCTGTGGATGCAGCTTCACTCACATTGTTAAGTAAATGGACTGTAGATGTCATCATTCACCCATTAATACACGGATGGTAGGGACTACCATGTACCTGCCCATTCACACAACGCTGGCACAGCCAGCGGGAGCAATTTTGGGGTTAAGCGAGCTCTGCAGATGTTTGTTTACTTCTGATACTTCCTATTTCCAAATGTCTCTCCAAGGCAGATGTGGGTGACAGATCATTCCAGGAAATGAGAAGGAGCGGCACATGGACCACAAGAAGAGCTTTGTTAGGACACATCAACAAGCCCTTTTAAGGATCCCTCGTGCACCACACATGCTGAGTTGTTTACTGTGGTAACTTATCACTTAGCGGTTCTTTAAACCAACTCAATCTGAATAAATCCCAAATGAAAAGTCAGAATTCCAACGATCTTACTGATAAATAAGTGATTAACTAATGAGTGAGGAGACATAATTAACACAAAATAAGGCTCCTCGTTACGTTTTTTAACATTTAAAGATTTTCTTGAACAAGATGAGAGATTTCTCTTTCTGATACTTCTGCACAGGCACTTCAGGGCTGAACAGTTCAAACAAGAGGCTCAGATACCTCTTTCAGAGTTGAAAGTGTACACGAGACAAAGCCTGCTCTGTGAGACCATAGAGTGCCATACTGTATTAGTGTGTGCCAGTGCTTCTGAGCAGTGCCATGCATATTCATGCCTACCCATCAGGACGTCTTTCTCCACTTCTTGTGCCACGGCGAGCTCCACAGTCTCTCTCAATGAGTGCATTTATGTGTCAAATTATATTCCCCTGCTATTTGGCACTCAAGTAACTCCCTCCTTGAAAAGCTGCATTATACTATTTAAAATAGTCAGCATGAGCTAGAAACCTCAGTATGACAGCTGGCCAAGCAAATATTTGCTGAAATATTACAGCATTGTGAACACATTATCCAATTTACTGTTTCTGTGTTGGTTGTTTCCTTTGTATGAATTAAAAGATGCTGTTCATTTGTGCAAGCAGGGGTGTTTGCAACGGGGATAAACACTTCATTAGGACCAGACCCCTCCACCATCGTATACCTTCATGTTCGGGACACAGTGTCCATGTCAACAAACCCAGTCAGCTGTGTTTAGCGCAGAGCACATGGCCACAGTCAGACGCCAGACGGCCTGTTGAAAAAGCAGTGTGTGTGTGTGTGTGCGTGTGTCGACTGACAACGAGCACAGCCTGGGCAAAGACCTGAGTCATCTGGTGCCTTTTGGCCAAGTCACGCCATGTGATCATGGCTCATAAGGCCGAACAGGTGCCCACTTTAAACAACAGAGAAGAACAGAGGTACTGAAAAACAGTGCTTAGGTCATGTTGCCAGACCATGATCAACCAATTGTGTAGATCATTCTGCAGCTACGACAAGGCTAATGTGCCGTCTCTTCAAACGCTGACATTTTCAAACACAAAATTGCCACGTCCTCACATTACGTGGCTGTGTCAGCGTACGGAGGTGCAGATGTGTTGCGCACAGTCCAACTGCTGTAGAAGACACAGCTCAGATAACAGCCCACGCAGCTTACAGCATTTCCAATCAAGCTTGTGTTCTCTACAGTAGCAGCCAGAACGCTGAACTAGGTTAAGAGACTTTTCATATATTATGCTTCAAACGGACGCTTTTCGCTTGACTGCCCAAAGAGTTCTCACAGGGGCTCTTCACCTACATTGTGTTGGGTTTTATTCCTGCTGGTAAATAAGTAAAACTACAACACTGAGCAGTGTTTTTTTAAAGTAATATTTGTATGACTCTCGCTCCCTAATTTAACCTATATTATTGTATTCAGCAAATCTAATTTTTCATGTTTTGAAGAAGATGAATGCCAAGAGACAGTTAAAGACAGGAAGCAGGGAAACAGCTAGCCTGGCTTTGTCCAAAGGTAATCTGGTGTCTCTGCTGGCAACCGAATGGCGACAACAAGAGTCCAAGAAGTCACTGCACTCACCCTAAAACTACTTATATTGAATTTTAGACTTTGGTTTTTGTATGTAATATAACATGTTCATTTGTGAGTGTTAGTGGTTTAAGTTGTTTCTTTTACATTTGGACACAACCAAGCTAGCCATATTCCCCTGCCTCTAGTCTTTATGCTAAGCTACCTGTCTGCCTGGCTCCAGCTTCATATTTAACAGACAGACATTATAATCACCTCCTTAGAATGTCAAACTATTCCTATAATAGAATAGTGTATTAACAATTTACTTACATATTTTTAATTTTGTATCCATGATAATATTCTCAGTTTTGTGTTTTGTTTGAAAACCTTTTGTGGAAAATTAAGTTATTTAGCTTCATGCTCAGTTATTTGAGGCATTAATTTTTTCTTTTCATTGTGCTGGAGTCAAATTATGATCTGGTTGGCCATGGGTCAGTGTGAATAACATTAAGTCTCCAGAAGTCTCTCTAAACACAGAGTAGTTCCTACCCCTCTTCAGTCATAGAGAAGAGCAGTGTTTTGCTTTGTCTTGTTGTCCTCTGTTGCAGGGGAATTAAGAAAAGTACAACGCCTCCTCTTTCCATCCATTGTGCATTTGTGTGTGTGTGTGTGTGTGTGTGTGTGTGAGTGTGCTTTCCTGGCTTCGACGCTGTGCCCTTCGCTCCGTCTGTCCTCCACACACTATGGCCCTGTGTGTGCAGCATGAGTGAAGCTGTGTGTTGCAGATAAGACTCAGAGCACTGCAAAGGCTTGTGTGTGTGTGTGTGTGTGTGTGTGTGTGCGTGTGTGTGTGTGGGTGTGTGTGAAAAAAGGATTCATTGCCCTTTCTCCCAGTCAGATTCACCTCTGGATGCCCTTTCCTCCACTCACTGTCATTACACCTTCCTCATGAATAATCCAACCAGTGACACTGGCCACTATACTACTGACACATTTCACCACACGGCCCACACATACAGTATGGAGGCAGTCCACCTCCATGCCCAACTGAACTCTGAACAAATGCCATATTAATATTCATGCATGGCTTAGTTTTCTCCGTGGAATAATGTGAGAGATAGTTTCAGTCGGGCGGTGAGTTGATGTTGTGATTGTTGGCACCTCCCTCAGTCTAGACTGCCAGTAATGAGAATAAAAAGGGAGATGCCTGTTTACTGTTCATGTAAATAATTTTACAGTCAGGCTGTAACGTACAATGGTAGAAAAAGATCTATAATTAGGAAGCTGGCTTCCCCTTCTCTCTCTTTCGTTCCTTCTCGCCCTTGACCTCTCTCTCTCTCTCTCTGTTGGCATCAGGAGGACTTGCTCAAGCAGTGGTTTGACTCATGATAATTAAAAAAAGATGAATGTGTTATTTTCCATGGGGTGACAGTAGCCTCTTCTTCTGTGGGGGCAATTAGATGTAGCGGAGCAAAATTGCGAGGATAATTTTCAGCAGCGTGAATTAGCAGATTGCAACAAAAGCTCCTGCAGCAACAAACCGAGCCAAGGAAAAGAATCTGCGGCATAATTAGTGCACAAATCTCATGCATAAGTCAGCCAGATTCGCTCAGAATGCTGGGTTCAGATCTGAATAATGATATGCCAACTGAAAGGAACAACTTTTGTTCAGGGACGTTTTAGGCTAGTTTTGTCGGAAGCTATTAGCGCTGGTGTATTGTCCCACCAGCACTTACAGAAAACATGACGCAGGTGGTTACATCACCTTGTGAGTTTGTGAGCCAGATGTGACAGCGATGCCCTGACGTGTCAGTTGGCAGGGCTGTGATTTATACAAATGGAACAGAGCTCGGACTAAAAGAGGCCTGCATTAGCATTCTTTGACCTCTTTTATCCACGCTCATTAGCTATGCAACAAGGAGGGTTGATTTGAGACCCTTTGAGAGGATCCAGAGAGCGCAGGTTTGTCAGCGAGAAACGGAAAAACCAACCTGTTTGTCGTGCTCGCCTACAACGAATGCTAATGTTGGCCACATCAATGGGCTCTTCACATGTCGAGATGCAGCCTTGGGCCCAGGAAGCTCGGAGGCTGACCAGTGAAACACAAGCGCGCCAGCAGCACAGCAACAGAGCCAGGAGAGGACAGCGGCGGCCCGCAGCCCAGAGCTTGCACCAGCCACAGCTTTTATTTCTGGTTACACTGATCTAAGGAATGAAGGGAGAGCTCCAAATGTTTTGTTCTTCTCTGTTTCTCATTATACACCCCACCCCCCCTTCTTTCTCTCTCTCTCAATCCCCTTTTTCTCTCTGCCTTTTACATAACCATAGAGCTGAACTGACAAACAACAGGCATTTTAAATAAGTGGCAAATCAATACAGACAGGCTGCAGCCAGGCTCCGGTCAGCAGCATTAATATACAATCAGCTTGCACACCGCAAACTTGGAACTTTCAATCGATCTCAGTGAGGATCTCTCGGTGTCCTGGAAATGACAGCATTCAATGCATGCTTTGAAAGTGCAGTGCATATAGCATTATCCTTAGAAAAATAACACCAAATGGGATTACCATGGGATATTTATGGATGAAACTGTACGGCAAAGACACTGGAAATCAAAGACAATTTGATAACATGGGCATAAAATGACAACGGGTGGTCTCAGCAGAAGCAGTGCAGGTAAACAAACAGCGAGAATGAATAATGGGCACAGCAATAGCACTTGCGGAGGCCCCGAGTGCTATGCTTCCCATCTCTGCCAAAGGTAATGGGATTTCTTGGGGTTTAAATGCACTTTGCTCACTCTGTGGAGCCAGTAGGAAGCTAAACTATTGATCCACAAACAATTTAGCTGTCCAGCTGTCCAGAGAGAGGGAAAACAGGACGCCCCTAAATGTATAATGAGGCTTCCCAAGAGCTCAGTATTCGCTCCACGTGCCAGGAGGCCTTCGCCTTTGGGCTCTCTCTCTCTCTCTGCGATTAGCCTTCCATCCATACACTTCTCACACATACAGTCCCTCCCGGAGAAGGCTAAAGGTCAGCCAGCTAAAGAACTAGTACGCTTCTCACCAAGGACGTTTCTGATTAGTGCAAGAATCCTCTTTGACCCCCCCCTCAGTCTTTCACTACATTCAACACACAACTGATGGAGAGTTCATGACTGCAGGTTTAGTATCACAGTGACGGGGCTGAGCTGTAAACAGCATGCATCATCACTATAAGGTAGCGTGCACTGGGATAGCATGAGAAACAACATTCAGTATACCTGAAAGGTGATAGTATATACGATGAGGAGTGTGTTGGTTATGCTTGGGAGCCTTGCGTGCTGAACTAGCATGTAGATGAAGTCATGTCTTCCACACATGCTCCCAGCGCCATAGCAACAAGGCCTTGCTCAAAGGCCCCAAGAGTGGCTTGGCCCCAATGAGAAAGACGCTTTGGTACCTAATTGGACAGTTCCCTGCACCATCGGGCTTGTTTTTTTTTTTATCCCCGGCACTATAAGATAACAATGCTAGTGGTTGAAACTGCGGTTAAACTTTCACAATCCCATAATAAACACAGATTAAATAGGATTAAAGCCAAAACAATGCAGCCCATTACTGAGACTATGAATGACGATGGATACAAACTAAACTTTAAAATGATGCTAAATTCTTGCTTTCATGTGAAGATTATGGAATAAATGGCTGTCAGGTGGGCTATAGCTGTATAGGTAAGGTTTTGCCAGCATCAAAGGTGATTATTTCTGTGCCAACCTTTAATCATCCAAAGCGTCTCTTCTACTCTATACAAAAGCTAGCCCGTGTTTTTGCAGTCTTATGATTTGTAGAGCCATGAAAGGAACAAAAATATCTGAACAGAGGAGGAATGTAAATGTTAACCATTGCAAAAACAACACTCTGGCTGAAATCCCAGGACACACGCCACTGATTTTCAAATCGCATGAAATTGAAAATAACCCAAAATATAGTGTTGTCTGACTGCACAGCTTCTCAGCAGCCCTGTAAACAATGTATCTGACTGCATTTAAGAAGGTGCAAAAACAGATGGCTCAGAAGTCCACCGTGCATAACTCTATCTTTCTGCTCAGTGAGTGAAATGTTTCACAAATACACAAGAGGTAATCTGACACTTTGAGAAAGACTTTAATTAAGACCCATTCATATTAGGATGCTTCAAATTGACTACTTAATTAGGGAAAACTGTCCTCTGAACTTGTTAACCTCCCAGCACTGTCACTTGCACTTCTTATCTTCGTTAAATACAAACGTCTTTAGTACGAGTTGACAAAAATGCAATTAAGTATTTGATGAGCAAACAACTCTTGATATTACTGCGGAACTTGAATGGATGCCAATGGAGCCAGATAAGGTTTGCTCTGCTAATTAGAAAACAAACCGTTGTTTGTGATGTTATTGTAACGTAGGAAGTCAAATATTATCTGAGAAATCTCAAAAAGCTGATCATGCTGTATAGAAATTAGGAGGCGAAGGGCACACACATTTGTAATCTTCTTCTAATTGAGTCCATGAATCCCAAAAGATTTACTGTGATTGTAAAGTCTAAAAATAGAGAAACTGAGCGAACAAATCAGAGGAAAGCAGTGGAAACTTGTCAAATATAACCTAGTTAAATGATCTTAACTTCAACTCAACATTTAAAATCATCAGACACACACACACACACACACACACACACACACACACACACACACACACACACACAGACACACAGAAGGTCTTTAATTAATTAATCATTCAGAAAATGAATCCCTTACCCAGTTCATCAGTGACCTCTTTAATAAATAAATATTCATGCTTTGTTCCTCAATATCATTTAAATGTGATTTTGAGCAGTTGAAGCCTTCAGCTTCCCGAAACAGACCACAAACAAATCTCTGCGCATGAAACTCGTACCCACTTCTAGATAACACTCTGATGACATTGATCAATGTCATCTTATTTCCCCCCCATGAGTGACAGGGGGCGATACCAGGTCATTTCCGAAAACACTACCTGCTTGTCCGGGCCCACAATATCTTAATGGAAATGGAGTAATCCGATTTTGAATGAGACATCACTTTAGCAGATAGACAAAGCGTAGGAGCCACAGAGGAAGCTCAGCACTTTATCAACAAACAAAATCACACTGATAAAGAGCAGGGGAACAGATTAAATGTTCCATGAGAAAAGACACTTTAAGTTACAGCTTTAAGCCATTTCATCAAAAACCTTCTCAGTAAATGAATAACATCTTTCTCCAGGAGCTTTAAATGCTATAAATAGACAAAAAGCCAGCAGTTGAAATCAAATATATCTATTTTTATCTTCAGCATTGTGCTGCTTTTGTGTAAAGCAACAAAAGGCCATTTATGCTAATCTTAGACATGGCAGATACAAATCATGGACCGCAGAAGACCTAGATGAGCCATACACATGCATTTATGCGCGCGCACACACTGAAACAACTTTAATCCAGCGTGGCTGAATAATTATTCATTTGGGGTCTGCCCTTAAAAGTAACTAGCCTCCAGAAGTGCTGGGAGCAGCTATTTAAGATCATTAGATTGAAGTAGGCAACAATGGCCCCAGAAATAGAACATGAGCCCCGGCAACAAAAACCTTATTCAGTGAAACAAAGTGACTGATTTGAGAGAAAAGTCCTATGTATTTAACACAATGTAAGGTGCTTCAAAGATCCAGCTGGCTATCGCATCAGACAAGAAAAGCAGCAATTTCTTACATCTGAGAAGCTAGAAGCAATAAATAAATGACCAAAACAACCCAATGGCTCTCTTTTCTACCTATTGGCTACACAAAGCCAACAAGTACCACCATTTTATTTTACAAAACGATGACAACAAAACTATGAAATATCTGAAAGCTTTGCCACGTGGATGCAGGGAGCAGGGAGCTGTCCGCAGTGGGAGAATCTATGGTCGGTCTGGTGCAAACTGTATTCAGACAGCCAGAGATGGCAGATGGGGGACTGAGGGCCTTTCTCCTCCTCAGGCATGAACAGAGGAGTGGTCTGTCTCCAGGCAAACATAGAAGACGTCACGTCTCTCTGCCTCACCGCCGTACCATTAGTGGATCTCGCTATTGATCGCCACTGCGTAAATTGCTGAGCAATCTAAAAGGAAGCGTCAAGACGAGAGCGGGTTTGTCAGCAGGACAGAGAGAAGCACTTGTACATGCAGTGAAGGCAGTCGCCGCAATGAGGGCTTGTGTTTCTGTGTGTGTGTGTGTTTCTGCACACAGACGTTCATGTTCATAGGCTGTGTCGTGTTGCTATATCCTCATTCATTCAGTGCATTCAACTTACCAATGAAACGAGTCCACAGGACGAATTCCCTCCAGCGTGACCGACGCTGTATTCAGTGTGACAGCACAAACCAGCGACGAACAAACCAGCCCTGTTGCTGGCAAATGCCAACGATGCCAATCAGTTTGAAGTCTGCTCAAAATCGCACGCAAGATCTTTCCCTCTTTTTTAGCTAATGCTTTGACTCTTTGCCCACAAATTTGTCGCCCAGGGCTCAGAAGGACATCTGGAAACAGATCTAATCTCGTGAAACGACTCTAAAATGACTTAATCTCACATGGCTTACATCCAAGGTTCTGCTTTGAGCGCCAAAATAATGCTGCTTGTATAAAGACATTAATTGAATTGGAAAACCATTATCTTTGTGTATATATATCTATATATATCTATATATATATAGATATATATATATAAAAACTGTTCATGCATTTGACAAATTTGCAGTCAATATTTATACACCAGATGAATAAAAGCAATCTGTCTCACGTTCGTACTCATGTTCATAAGTTACATTCTGACTTAAGTGGAGATGGGGAGGTTGAAGGCGGCTCTATTTTCTGCCTGAGGTGAGGTTAACCTGTCTACCGTTAAGGGCTATGACAGATGTGTGACTGAAGATTCAAACCAAAGGAGAAGTAAGTGTACGGCTATGTCGAGTCATTTCATTTGACTGTGACACTAATGGAGGCTGAGGCTGTAGTCTTGAAATGCATCACAGAACAGCAACATCCTGCAGGGTACTGTGTTACGTAAAAAAAAAGTTCCCCGTCATGCAGACCACTCAAGCCGCAGCAGCCTTTACAGCCAATATGCTGGCAGGGAACAGCTCATTGCAAAATTCAAAACGCTATATTCAGACATGTTTTGCTACGCAGCAAGTGAGATCAAAAATGTAAGATGATGCCTTTGCATGGAGTAGGTTAGCCTACTTCTGAGCAGAGTGAATTCATTCACCTAGCATGGATGAGGGGGACTGTCCTCGGGGTGTACACAGGACAGCACAGGATGCATTAGCAGCAGTCAAGCTCAGAAGATTCACAAAGTGCTCCACCTGACAGGCGGCCATGGAATCCCTCTGACATTGTGTGCCACATTTATGACTCTGATTCAATCAGGACAAATACACAAGTGAAGAATTTCACACATGGAAACCGACCGGCAAATAAGATTGAAATGAAAATTGTACTCAAAAACACGTAGGTGGTACAGTGCCCAGGAGCAGGAGGAGGTTCAGACATTTATCAATTGATCATCTGGAAATATACACATTTTTGTGAACAACTCACAGATGTGGGGACACAAGCCCAAGAGCAGGAATATACTGTAATAATCAACTAGTCCATAAACCAACATTAACATGTTAATCTAGAACCAATAAACCAAGAGACCATGTGGTGCAGCCACATATGCCCATCACCAAAGCAAAACAACTCTAGCTTTCCATGAGATATCATAATTCCCTTTTGGTTTGTTGGTATTGATTACATCATTAATTCACAGGCTTTGAAAGCTCATTAGACCACAATGGAAAGCTGTGGCTGCTTAAGTCATACTCTGCTATCTGCTGCAGGGAGCTGTGCCAAACCAAGTCATCAACGGCATTATGAAAACCATAACATGCGCTTGCATCCAAATCAACCCATTAAAGCAACACTCTTGAGTTGCAGAGACTTGACCATGTAGCTCATAGTTGCATGATTTATATGAAGCTACCATCATCCCTTTTTTACTATATGTCATCAATAAACAAACTATGATCATAAAAAAAATAATAACTAATGAAGACCCCCTTAGTAATCTCTCTAGAACTTCCTGAGGTCCCTCAACATTACTTTAGCAACATCTAGCATGGACGGCTTCTCTCCACCGAAGCCCTTTAGTCTGGTGAGTCAGGACGCGCCCATGACACCTTCTCCAGCACCTGACATCCTGAAAGAATAACCCTGCGATGGGCCATATTACTGAGCACTACACGGCTCAATCTGCCTGTAAAGATGACAGAAGCCGAATCACACGCCTCAATCGATCGCGGCACTAACACCAGAACACGCGTTTTAGTTCCACCCCAGATGGAAGTGTTTACAGCCGTCGGGTGCTTCGAAATCGTGTGGCTGTAAGGCAGGCGACAGTTTGAATCATCGGTATGTGCGGCGCTATTAGGCTATGGCCTCTGGCGTGGTCTGCAGAATGTAATACTCTTGATTAATTGCTTTAAAGCACATTTGCTGTGTGTTGAAATACATCCTTACATCTGCTCTGTGCATCGACTCGTTTTTTTTTTGGGGTGGAGGAAAAGTGCATGGCAAGATATGCAGCAGATCATGTTACAGCATCACTCCCCCACCACGATATGTCAGATATTGCACACACACGCAGTATGTCTCTGCATCTGTCAATACGACACACACACACACAAAAAACAACAAAATACAGTTTCCTCGTGCCCATGTCGTCCGATTCTGCATTGCGGAGGGGCTGCATGAGCTCCATCCCATCCGCGCATCCCACACTCAGTCTGTTGTAAACAACACTGATTTCCCAGCTGTCAAAATGCAGCGCTCGGCTTCTCTGATCGTACTGTAAAAACGATCCGTTTTCACTTTATATCTTGCCCGGTGCTCGTGTCCTTACCTTCCGTAGCGGGTTAAACGCGCCCGTTCGTCCGTCCGTGTGCCCTTCACGACGCTCGCACCTGCTCAGCACCGCATCGCTGGGCGCTCAAGAGAGGGGAAATAAACTGGCGGTCCTGTCCCCGTGGATTGGATGAAGGGTTATGACTGTCAACTTAGGGGGGCGCTAGACTTGCTTGTTTTCCACGCAGCACCACGGAGCTGGTCGGCTCCCACAGTGGTGTCCGGTTCCTCCTGAGCTCCTTCAAAAGGGGTTTCCCAGCACGAGGAAGACCTGAGGGACATTTAAGAAGAAGTGCGTTCTATAAAACCTTTAATATCTTTATACATTTAATGACACACAAGTTTACCTCAGTGTGTGATCAAATAAATAAATGCATCATATAGTGGAAAGTTGAAGTGCTCGTCGTGTAATATAATATCAGCTTTGATTAGCAGTAATATCCCCACAGTCAAAATCTTTAAAAGGGTTGATTAATGGTCTTGTCAATGGACTAATGGTTTGAGGGGTCTTTTCATTAAACGGCCCCATGTGGATTCATAGTTGACCGACATGTAATTAATGGGGAAACATATGCCATCTACAACATCTTAGTTATTGTTATTGTTGTTATTATTATTAATGTCATTTGAAGTCGTCTTTCAGGCCATCTGACGGAAATCCGTCTCCTTTACAGCTCTTTTAGTCTCCCCCGACTCCTGAGAACATATCTGGGTGTTTTGATAGAGACTTTGTTCACTTTCCATTTGCTAACTTTGACTTTGTCTCCCGTTTGGGCAGGGTGCATTAAGGGAGTTTATCAGAGCTTTGTTGCTGGAAACGGCTCCTAATGGCAGTTGATGATAAGAGCTGCTGGAACTCAATCGTACATTAAATGTGCAGTGCTTCATAGAGATGCAGAGTTGGCTTTCTCCAGTGTTTGTTTTGTTCAGTATTAATATCAAAAATATGAATATGTATCTTAAATGGTGACATATCTTCACCAAAGACATGGCAGAGTTGGTTTAGTTTTTTTCTCTCCAAATGGACAGAATTGCAGTTATGTTAGTTGTGCCTACAAATAAATAATTATGTTCCTGAATTTAAAGTAAAAAAAAACCTGTGTGCACATATATTGATATTTTCATCACGCTATTCGTTCACAGGAATGAATAGCGAATGCACCATCTGTTATGTCACAAAACTGTGATGTTTCATACTTTATCTGCTTCTGACATTTCTTATTTCTTCCAGTTGTCAGGCTTTGCTATCCTCTCCAGTCACTACCTGGCATTCCTCACCTGGCCGCAAGTGGTCCTCAGTGTGTTTCCTGTTAACAATGTATCACCTGACCGATCTCCTGCCTACACACCTGCTTCCAATCAGCCCCCACCAAGCATTCACTTTTGTCCATAGTGGTTTTTAGACCTGTTTGCCATCTTACTTCCTTTCACTTCTTGTAATAATGAACTGTTTTGCCCATCAACCTCTGCTACACTTAAGTCATAATTCTTGTCTTTGATTCTCGCAAAAAAACAACAAGTTTAAGCGATGTCAAAGATCACACAATGTTTTGTTTAACCTCTTCAAAAAAAGGAGTCCTTATAAAAATTGACACTGAGGTTTGTATCAAAATGCTTCTAAAAACCTTTCCAAGTCTATTTACCTCTTGGTTAATTCCATTCCATTGTTCGTAGCAGCAGTTCAAGTTTCAGAGAAAGAAATCTCAAAACATGAGCAGTCAAATGCATTTGCATGACTCGACATCACCAGGGGTAGATGAGAGATGAGTGACACGGCAGCCTGCATGTTAACCGATGCCATGTTTTTCATCTGGCAGATATCAAAAGGGCACCTCTGCTAATTACAAAGCCTTGCCCGCGTGTCGGTCCAAACATGAGACCGTCTCAATCCCTTGGGATTAGATTTAAATCTTGGATGTAAACACCACACAGCAAATAATAATCTGCCGTAGCGGCGGCCCATAAATAATGCAGGAAAGAGCAGGGTAGAATTAATTGAAGGTCTTAGCCCTCTTGGATGAATTTGGGGAAACATATTAAAGAATATCTTCTTAATGTGACCACAAACTGACTTTACATGATGGTTATGGCTCTATCTCTTTTTGAATGTTGCTGCTTTGTTCCCTAAGGCTGTTGTTATTATTCAGAATTTCAGCAAAAAAAAAATGTGAACTGCTGTTAATCCACAAGAAAAAAAGACATTATCTTGAGCCGAGGGGGATATATTAGAAAAACATGTCGCTCCACAGAAAATAGTCAAGCCAGAGGGATTCAGTAACACTGAGGAAATTCATGAAATCCAAATAGAGCAGCATAATACTGGGCCCAAAAGGATATTATGTTGTGTGTGGGTTATCCAAAATCTAGGTGTATTCAAGCCTCAGACAAACACTTTTGTTCCTCTTACAACATGGCAATGCAAATAGAGACAGATCCCGCTGGTGAATAACATTGTTACAATGCCGGTCTCTGGGGTGGATAAGAGGAACAGCAAACACCCTGCTGTCTGGAGGAAAGAATGGGTGGCTGTCATCTATCTGCCTGGCAGAGGAGGAGCAAGAGGAGGGAGGGGTGAGGGTAAATATGATTTAGCCCCGATGATCTCCACAGGGAGCTCATGCAAAGGTAACCCCCACCCACTCAAATACACATGGGACATGGAGGGGGGGGGGGGGGGTGCATGGGGAATATGAATCAGGGAAGGGAATGAGCTATAATCCTGGTGGTATCATGATAAAAAAAAAATGTATGGGGGGTGGGGGGGGGGGGGATTTAGAGTATCAGATCAATAGAACAAAGCACTCCCACTTTATGTAGCATCCATCCAACAGGACGGCAATGATATCTGCCACCAAATCAGCTCACTCCCCTCCCCCCCTCAGGGAAAACATCCTTGAGTTGATAGAAACACTGGGGAAGAAAAGATACCGTTACACTTGGAAGGGGTGATTTTCCTCCTACAATTGGGGTTTTCAATTCCAGGCAAACCAAACCTACCATTCGGCCTCCAAAGCAGCTTGGTCTTGACAGATGTGTGTGCATAAGTGAGTGTGCGTGTGTGTGTGTGTGTGTGTGTGTGTGTGTGTGTTTGTGTTGGCAAACCATTTGTCAGCCATATGGAAATGTCACAGAGTAATCATAAACAATTATCCTCCCCAGCTCTCAGAGCATTCAGGATAGGGCACATCTCCATAAAGACACAAAGGCTCTGCCACTCACATCTAAGAAACAGATGACCCCAAGCTCAGCGCACACTTAAGAAATATCAGAAACTAATACCTGCCTTTGATGTCCTTTATTCTACATGGTGTCTTGTTGGGAAGCTTAGAAGCTGAACGATCATGTCCTTCACTTGAGCGTCTGGGATGCAAATGATGCGTTTGAAAGCTGGCAGGTTGTTTGGAAACAGAACATCACTACGACACCATGTAATGATCTTACTCCCCCATTGAAAGCAGACTGGAGGTAGACATAAAACCAGCTATAGATCAACTCAAACCAGGCTTTCCGCCCAGCAGTAAATCAAGGAGCTGGACACAGAGGAGGAATGGGTAATGGATGCTATGGCAGACGCACAGCCGACCCTGAATGAATCCACCGAGGATTGGATGAGGAATGAGAGGACGGAGGGAGGGGTCGTGTGGAGCGGCAGGAAGGAGGGGTGGGTGGAGTTCAGAGGGGGTAATGGGGCAGCTGCTTGTTTGGTCTCAATCATCACCAATCGACGGACAAATAATGTGATTCTGTTGCCATGAAAGTAAATAGCTAAGCCTCTTACCGGAAGCCTTTGTAATTGAGGAGTAGGGATGTCAAGAGAGGGCCAAACAAATTCATAGGCTGTCGGCTTAAATGTATGAGGTAATTGAGTATATTGTGATTTGAATACAGTTAAGATTTTTTTCATTGTTGTCCCCTGGAAAATTGATTACCAGAAAAAATGTTTTCAAACAATTCTATGGACAGTTTAAATCATGCGTCTTGCATGACATTTCCTATATTCACTGTTTAAAAAGCCTGTTGCTTGTTTCAGCCATCGGTGTAATTGCCTCACATCACTAGGGGGCAGTAAAGTCAAGAGGGAAGATCTGTCAAACAATGAGAGATTGATGAATCGTCACCCGGTAGCTGAAGGTCATCAGGTCTTTGAGCTCATTGCTGCTGAGAGAGAGAGAGAGAGTCATTTCGGTTGAGATATTATGGATATTCTTCCGACCAGCTGCCGCTCACACTGATGCACTCATCCTTCACAAAACTATCTTTGGCTTTCATTTTGGAAAAGAAACAAAACATCATCAAGCCTTGTTCATTAATATGCGTTGCAGCAATTCATTTTCTGTCACTGCTGTTATTATCTGCAAACAATGCTGCGAAATATCCCTAAACAGCGTACCTGAAGGAACAGAAGGCTAAAAAAGAGTCCTTGCCAGAGGGAGAGAAAATATTTCCAAGACACTATACCAGACTTCCCCGCTTCCTGACACCATTGCTGTGTTATAATGCACCAGATGGCGAGCTAGTCTCTCGCTATTACCCTGACAATATGACTGTAATGGAAGTGGAAGTGCCACAAGTAGTAGCCAAAAAGCCAACTGTCGTGTTCCACAAGGCCTCTCTATAGCTGCTTCACACTAAGGAGACTGGAGGCAGGTGTTGGCATCACAGCCCTCAGCCCCTTGCTCACTGCACAGCGGAGTGTTACTGTGCGGTGCGTATTTGAGGCTGTAGGTTTAAGTGTGCGGTGTAGCTACATGGTTGTGTGTGCATTTGTACGTTGGTCTTACTACTCCTGCAATGAAGTTCAGGAGGGCTGAAATCCATCTCGCTCTAAATATATTCCAAGCACGTGAAGCAGGAGATGGTATTGGTCCAATGCCAACACAACCACACCGACAGTGGTGGAAAGTCATTTAGAGTGATTTACTCAAGTACTGAACGCACCATTTTGAGGCATAATACTGGAAAATTTCCATTTAATGCTACTATATACTTTTATTCCACTGCAATTAAGAGGTCTCCCTGCCCTCTATTCATTTGACAGGTGTAATTACTTGGTACGCAATATATTCTACGTAAAATATATATATTAAAACTAAAATACAACGCACCATAAATCAGTGATTCCCAATTAAAAAAGGCAGCGTCTAGTTGGGGCTCCTTGTCATCTTTTAGCTATTTTAGCAGATCCACTGAAGCCCTCTAAACGTCTCTAATTGTTTCCGTTCAATAACTGTTTGAGGCACAAAGAAGTAAAACTCTCCATTATTTCATAAACAGTAATAGCAGAAATGTGTTTTTTTCTGCTTATTATGCTGGGTAATTTGTGTTAGAATAAATAATTGAAGGTTTTCATAATGTAGCAATGAGCATGCATGGACTAAATAACTTTCACGGCTCAATGAAATCTCCGTGATTCAGAACATCACTCATCTCTTCGAGAGGGGGCCAATGACATTATTGAGTAAACAAGTCTGAAAACTGAAATTAAAGCAGATAATTATTTATTCATTCATTATATTTCCAGTAGCTTGAATTCCATACTTGCAATAAAAGGAGAAACTTAAATAGAGACAAAGAAAGTATCTGTTAGTACAAATCTGTTTCTTAAATACAAAACCATTTGCAATACTGTCAGAAAAGAGCATCGTTGTGGCAGTAAACTGGGACTGCGTAGAACCAATACAAATCAGAATAATAAGAGTTTTGTGCATCAATTAATATTGTTGCTAAATACTACATGTTGTACAATACCAAAGTCATAGAACTCGCCGACAAGCAAATCAGAAAAACGATCAAAATTCAAATTTATATGCAGTTTTCTGTCCAGTTAGTTACAATACAATTTACACTGTGCACAGCAAAAAAAAAGAAGAATATATATATTTTCTACAAGTACTCTATATTTAATACAGTCCTATCAACAAGTTAAACCATATCATGCACAATATTGCCTCTTAGGCTGCTTGTCCCTGTACAATCAATTAAGGTATTTACAAATTCAACAGATATTCTACACGTCATTAAAAAAAAAAAAAAAAAAAAAAAAAACTTGATGCAAGTTAAGAGAAAAGAAATCTTGATTCCATCCAAAGGCCCTCAAGTGTAGTTAGTACAAGTGAACGATCTTTGCCTAAAAGGAATTGAATAATGTGTAGTATTCACACACACACCTACCCACTCAGATATCCATACATTCATACACTGCAGAAATACAATCAGGTTCTGTACATAATGACTGCAGACTTTGTAAATGCACCAGACGTGGTTTTAATGATGGTTTTAGTCTGATCCAATGTAGGTGTGCTTAGCTTCTTGGAGGAATCAAAAGCCAGTCCTGTGTCTCAAGGCATTAGGACGTCTTTACAAAAAAAGAAGACAACAAGAGTATATGAATTATTCCTCCTTCCACAGAGTCCTCTTCTCAAGCTTATCTGATCCTTTCTTGGATGTGACTTCCGCAGTCCCACCACTGTCTCTGTTCCAGTCACTGAACTCCCGGGAAGAGACTCCAGAATGGAGAATTGATGCTTTGAAGAAAAGGCACTACCTGCTGAAGGAGCACTGCAGGGGACTGACGCAAGCTGTCGCAAACCCTCAGCGTTTCCCATTGGCCTTCAGATCAAGCTCAATAAGAAGAGGTTACATGCGGGGCAGAAGGTCACATGACACGCCATGCAGCATTTCAGCGTCTTCCTTCATAGGTGCAGTTGGATCATTCAACAGAGATGAGGATGTATCAATGCAGAGATCTCAAGCATGCTTTGTGCACTGCTCCCAATATTCAGTTTACAGATAGTTCACTTTATGTATATATACATATATTTATATATACATACACACACTGTACATCTGCCTTGTGCACTGATGGAATTGCATGAAGGAATTACATAATTAAATATTCCAGTCCAAGCTTCTGTGTTGTAAAAAAAAAAAAAACATGGAGTAATAGTCTTTAGACACTGATTACTATTTGAACATAGTAGATAATATAATAACCAATAACAAAATCCAATATAGTTGAGACGAGCACTGCATAGTCCATAAGAGGTTTCCCGGTAAGAATGCTTCACTTGTTACCATCAAAGTGTTAATTTAAATATGGATTTGGGTCATATCAGGTGTTTCATGCGTGCACTGTTAAAAATCAAATGTGTGGTTGAGCTACTTCATTCCTAAATGCTGCGTAAGGTATAATGAGCCACATGTCTGCAAAAGCCTCTCCATAAAGACTTCCAAGTGAAAACATGAACGTCTTAGATGAGTTGTGTGCATTTCATGTACGACACTGGGGATGGAGATGTGATCATAAAGCCATGCGGTGTTGGGACAGCCCTCTAAGAGCGATGTGGGGACTGAGGAGTCCGTGCAGCCCCTCATACCGGTCTGTGGCGACTGATTTGGCTACACAAATGAGTTCATGGCATTAATCGGGGACGGGGCCTCCGAGCTCTCGTGGCCCTCGGCAGTCTCCTTGCTGGCGCTCTTTCCACTATACTGGCCGATAAACGAGCCATCCTCGTTGAACTGTCCGTCTCCTCCTTCCCCGTAGTCAACTAAACTGTCGTCACTGTCGTCTCTCTTAACTGTCCCATTAGACGGCGTGCGGCTCCCTTTTAACGGTTTATGGTCCTCATTGTCACTGAAGGAGAAAATAACATGCAGGTGTTACAGGTGAGATGATGTGACAGATGCAACAAGGAGATTAGTGACTTTTTTTTAGATGGAGCACTGAACTGCTAATTTTACCAAAACCGACTGTACTTTTTGGTTATGGTAAAACCAAACTCATTGGTTCGTTTCTTTAGCTCTTCACTCTTTAAAAGTGTAAACTCAGCCCATGAATATGCAACAGTGAACCGCTGCACAAGAAGCAAATTTGGCTCCACGTCTAAAAAAAAAAACAGTAGCAATGAATGATTAGTTGGTTTCCATCAGGCAACAGGGGAATAAAGCTCAAGCAGCCGTACCCTGTTCACATTCCCCCTGAAACCAAATATGAAGTGGTAAATGTATTGTTTGACAAAAGCATTCCCCCCCCCCCCCCCCCCCCCTCCCCCCGAGGCAGAGGTTGTGATGAAAAACTGAAAATCCAAGGCAATGATGTGAATAAAACTTGGAAAAGCAAGGTTTCAGCCAAACATCCCCCCCCCCAAAGCAAGCATGATAATAATCACAAGTTGGCACAATGCATGGAAAATCTGCAAAGAAAGATTTCTTTGGATATCAGATACATTCCACATACATGAGTTGAACATCAATGAGATAAGATCACAAAAGCCATCATAATGCTGAAATGTTTTTAAATTTAGAATAGAGATCAGTAGGCAAACGCATTTTTCAGGGAGAAAACTTGCACAGGTAAGCAATTAATGACTTAGAAGACATGATGAAGGCTTTATGACCAAATATTAAAACTTGATGACAGCCGTGAAAGAACCCGGGATGCTTACACAGCGAGCGCTTTTTCTCCACAGTGACTTGGCTGTCCACTGACCCTCCTCACGCGCTAGATTTACATGTTGACCCCTCAACCCGCCGACACACCACCGTCACCCTTACCTTTCCTGAGACCTACACCCCTGCGATCAGATGAGGAGATCCAGGCTGAGATCCCACACAACACACAACAGTCACTCCTCACAATGCACTTTAACAGGCACATACGCCATGTACACGTAGAGTCTGAACATACAGTACACTCTTCCTGCAGTCAAACAAAAACAGCTCAGTTGAGTGAAGTTATGCCTTTATTGACATACTGTAAGGTTCCAGCTGAGCTTAATGAAACAGCATGGATAGAAAGTATACTCTCACAAAGGCACTATAATATTTGTACACTTTGCCTTGTGATTTATTGTCTACTTTGTCCTTCGAGTTGATGTCCATTTTGAGAGATTCCCCAGCCGTGTAAATGGGTCTCTCTGCATGAGTTTTAAAGGATAAGTCTGGTGGTGTCAACAAATCCTGTGAAAAGACCAAAACCATCAATGAACTAATCCTATAAGTCTCACATAGATTCTATTTCTGGGCCATAGTGCTGCATTATTGTCCAAAAAAACCAAAAACAAAAACACCAGTGATCCACACTGAGCGATATATTGCTTCATTACAATGAACATCTGTATATTTTTAATTCTGCGGCTGAAAACAGTCCATAATAAATTCTGTTTATTTCTTAACTTTAAAAAAAAAAAAAAGAGTTCCGAGCAGTTTTAGGAAATAGTTTGGCTTTTATCTTATTATGTGTATTGTGAGACAGACTGATTTTGGTCTATTAAAAGAATTTGTTGACAATAATAAAATTGTAGAATATCACAGCCTCATCCTTTAAGAATGCATTACTATTAAAGAATGGCTACTGGCTTCATATAAACAGCATGAACCAGCTCTTGTACACTCAGTGAGGATTGCTTCCCTCAAACATGCTGATCATTTCATATAATATCCGTATTCATCTTTGTACCGTTTATCTATATATGAACATGACTCCATTCAACACATTATTGCCTAGAGCTAATCTTCATATATCAGATCTTCACACCATGCATGTCACATATTATATATATATATATATATATATCGCTATGTATTCATCACAGCATCAAATCCATAGAACAGATTTATGTTTACATAATACAAAAATTAATAAAAAATATAAAAGCAAGACCATTTTATAAATGTACTTATAAAAAACAATTCAATAATGCTATGTATACAGAAGTAAAGTGCTTTGTTTTTCTTTATTCTGCGTGCGATTGGAGAAGCAGCCTAGACTGAGGATGCTAACAAGCACATCTGGATGTAAGTTAGAAGGAATGATGATTTCAGTGATTTTCAATCCTATCAGAGTTGTGTATGTAAGTAGCAATACACTAGGCAAAGTGTTAATACTATATATACTGTACATAGGATGTTAATGAATAGCTTATTAGTTGGAATGGGATTTGATGCTTTGGGTCAGTTTACGATGTGTTGCAAATGATTCTAGCTTATATTTTTGTTTTCCTGACAGTCTTCTTTAAAGATTTAAAACACCTAAACCCCCAAATCCCTTGAACCTGAAGAATCCTGCTTCTCAAATGACACCACGATGTCATGTCAATAGAGTCCGACACAAGTGGCATCCAGGACCTCCCAGAACCCAGAAAAGAAAAAAAAGAAAAAATCTTGTGCTTCACGGTGGTAGAGGTTCAGAAGAGGTTCACTTCTTCTTTTTGTTTTGTATTTCTCTTAATGTTGATCCTGGGTCAGTTATTGGTCAGCTGTAAAGGTTGAGAGGAGGGAGGGAGGGAGTGCAGAGCTTCAGCCCAGCCA
Organism: Leptoclinus maculatus; assembly: GCA_032191485.1. Taxonomy (NCBI): domain Eukaryota; kingdom Metazoa; phylum Chordata; class Actinopteri; order Perciformes; family Stichaeidae; genus Leptoclinus; species Leptoclinus maculatus. The sequence goes on along the minus strand of JAVDOI010000007.1, from coordinate 21,199,106 downwards.
GAGAGAGAGAGCAGATCTGGGCAGAAAGCAGGGACGGAGCAGGGGTTGATGGGTACAATGGGGCTCTGGGGGCTCTCTCACCTGTATTCCCCAAAAGTACAGTCATCGTCTTTCATTGGCTGGAACTCTGGGTCTGTGCGTGCGTCCTCCTTCTCTTTGACTAGTGAGAGAAGAGGAAGCAATTTAGACAAACCGGCTTATAAGGCAAAGTCAGAAACAATGTTTATAATTCCTCATTATTCAGACGGAATGAGGCAAAAAGCTACGGCAGAGTATTGCAAAATATTAGCTCCGTTTTCGTTATAACCAGACCTTTTTCTCGGTGTAACAAGATGTGTTTATTGTCATTACTACATATCATTTGATATGTAACCGGTTAAAACAAGAAACATTTCTTGTTATCTTCTAAAAAAAATGAACGTTAATACATAATACATAGGCATGTTCACGAGACTTCCACATGTTGTTTTAGTGAAAACATGTTTTATTAACAAGATATATTGATTTTGTGTCGTAACAAGAAATGACATAATGAGAATGAAATGTCAATATACCATTAAAAATGTTAGTGTAAAAAGAAATTGCAGCAAGATGTTTGTGGATCTTTAATAAATTATGATCCGAGAAAATGTATCTTCATAAAAAAAACGGGGCAAATATCTCTTTGTCATTGTGGCAGCCGTACACTGCCACAAATGGCTATAAAAACACACCAATATTCCAGAAAACATAAAATCTAATCATAAAATCGTATTAAACATAATTGAATGGTCACGGACAAAGCATTAAAGTGTGGGTTTTTATACCAGTGTGTAAGTGGTGGTGTTTGTGCGACTACTCACCAGGGTACTTTCCTCCCTTATTCCTCTGGATGAAGCAGATAATGAGGAGGATCAGGATGAGCAGAGCGATGGCACACATGAGGCCAATGAACCATCCCTGAGTGGCGATGTCCACCTGTCTGCTCGCCACAGCTGGCCAGAGGAGGAGAGGGAGACATAACATTTATGACTGGATGATCTTTTTCCCATTGGGACGGTAAAATAGAAACATTCATCCACAGTCATGTGCTAAAGCAAAATGTGTAACAAGCCATTGTCTTGGTATCTATTTGTTAGAGAAATCAGTTCATGAGTGTGGATCATGATTGCTTATTGTCACAGAAAAGGACGACTTTCATGTTAGGGAAGTTAGAAATCTCCTAGATTAAGCTAATGGTGACTTAAGACACATTATCGAAACCACATTAGTACACGGCGTAGGAAATCAATCCGTCTCTCACAGGTGCACACACACAGACAGTCACAGATACACACAGATAACACACAGACTGTACGTACGGAGGATTACTGTTGGTGATATTAGGTGGGATATTATATCACTAAACAGATATCAAACTTCTATATGAGCATTACCAAATCTACAGGACTGACTTTAATTCAACTGAAATGAAACCACACAATCATGCACGCTGCTACACACTGTCTCTCTGTCGTTACAGTACATGCCTGGCATACAGAGCCACCACAACACATCTGTTAAACCCCATGCTTGACTGGATTATGACTACACAACGGCATGAACTACCACACAGTTCACACACTGGCACAGTGCAAGGCCGGGCCGGGGCCAGGCCGGGCCAGGCCATGGTGGAGGCGACCGCCGAGGAACTGCCTCACCTGGGACCGTGACCACAAGCTCCTCAGACAGGTGGAGCGGCTGGTCGTGGTGACCTTTGGCCACCAAACGCACCCTATAGGAGAGGCCCCCCTTTAAGCCCTTCAGCATAACATTCTGAGTGCCGTTCACAAGCTCTTTCTTCCACTCCTCTTCACCTTCACCTGCAGGAGGGACGTTCATGAAGAGAGGTACGTTTGAGGGAGCAAACACTTCAAATGGGATCATGACATCACGGGATCATGGGAATCTAATGACTTGAACAAACATCTACTTACATAGGATTACGCTGCAAATAATTCTGTCTATATTAGATTGAAACTGTTAATATTCATGGGATTATGGAGTTCTAAAACCAATTAAGTCTATGAATTAATTATTGCCCTGAAAGTAAAAACACACTGTAATTTAAGAAAACACATTTCCCAACTTCACTAACAACACGTGCATGCTGCTGCAAAAAACAGGAAACATGACCGTGTACAGAAATGCTGCAAGTTGCACAGGATGCAACAAAGATGAGTTACAAAACAACAGAAGTTTCTAGGGGACGACAAAAAGTGCTAAACACACCTGGAAACTTGTTTTGTAACTCATTTGTGTCATAATCTGCAGGATTTGCAGTGATTGTTTCCTGTATTAGGTCGTGCTTTCTGTATCTTTTCACTTTGCAGCATTTTTAGCCATGGTAGCCGCTCACGGCTGGAGATGTGAGTCTGTTGCTGTGCACGTGTTGTCAAATTGGTGGAGATCTTTTCTTCTTGAGGCCATTTGCATTTCTTAAGTTGCAGTGTGTCGAGCTTTCGGGGGCCACAATGAATTATACATGTGGTGATGAGCTAAATATGACATGTGGTTTGACTGATGATCACAAGATATCGTTTTTGATGACAACATTTTTCTAAATTACTGGGAATCTATAATTATGATATTCCCTAATTGAATCCATTTAAACAGTAGGTGTGAGAGAGCCATACTACAAACAACACAGTTTTTCATCCTCACTGCAGGTGGATAAAAACAATGGAGAGCGCTTCAGTCAAAATCGGTTGGCACCAACAAGAATGCTTGTTCTGCCTTTTATGATGTTTGTCTGCGTAAGTTCCAACGAGAGTGTTACCGGGAGCTGCATGCAACTCCAATCAATAACAGGCCTGGTTAATTAGAAATCCAATCACAGACAGCCTTGTTTATCACATCTGGGTCCGCGTTGGCAGGAGCCAGCGTCAACGTGACTGCCAATATTTCTATTCACCTGCACATGCCAATAATGAAGTAGGAGTCTCTTGCCACCTACGTGTGGAACTGAAATAAAGGTGTGTTGCTTCGCTTACTGTTTTTCACTATGTATTCTACATAAAAGTTTTGCTCGGGGCCCCAGTACTCCCAACTGATCAGGGTCCCGTCCTCTCCAAACGAGGAGCTAACGTTCCCGAAAGGATTCACGGGCCGCGCTGAGCACACAAAAGAAGAGACAACCATCAAGCTCGGTCTGTTGGTCAAAAGACAGTCCAATAAACTGGCAATTATTTGCTTTGATTTAATAAATGAAGTCCCAATAAAAGCTCTTAGCATCACCAAATCTAGAACCAGCAAATTCCCCCCCCTGTGGGACTAATAAAGGATTATCTTATCTTACCTCATAGCCTTACACAATAGCAATTTAAAATGGGGGACACTATGCCAGCAAACAAAGGAATACACAAAGCTGATCGTGTAACAAATCGGACATGTACAGTAGTGTACTAAGATCACAGCAGTGTCTGTACCCTCGTGGGGCGGACGGCGTGGAGGAGACCGTGCAATGGGATGAGGGGTTTGCGTGTTTCCTGTAAACAACATGGAGAGGGGTGAAGACCGCACCACACACACACACACACGCACACACAGAGACGCAAACACTTTCCACAGGCAGAGACACCACAGACACTGAAGTCATCATACACAATGCACACAGTTCATTGGCATGCCAAGCAAACGCTTGTCATGCAGCGGGGAAGCATCACTAGCAGCCAGCGTGGAAGCAGTGAGTAAGAGGGCCAAAGTCGCCAAAGGCACAGGAAGAGAAAGAGGAAAAAAACAAAACAGCAAAGACTCATATCTAGTTTTATCACATGGCATTAAAAAAGGCACACGTCAAATAGCATCTTTATCTATGTGGCTTTGAACTTTACTCAGCTTTGAACTCAGCGGAGCATTTTGGTGCGCTGCAGAAATTGATAGAGACGAAGGGAAATTGCTCAATGAGTGCATGCTTGCGGGGGGGGGGGGGGGGGGGATTTTGAAGCTATGGCTGTATCAAAACATGCACGAGTCTAGATACGAGCGGTACCTGCGCCCACATCTACGTCATGCTGTGATATTAGAGCTTGTAGAGAGAAACAGGACACAGAGAAACAACAGGACACGGGTCACTATGGGAGGACCCCCCCCCCCCCCCCCCCCCCCCCTCCGCCATCTTGTGTCACTGCATGAAACAGTAACAACTTTCATGTTGCTCATGCAGAGAAATATAAGAGACGATGTTTACAACGGCATGGGTCACCTTATGTAACAATGCAACTGGATCACACTCATGTTCCACTAGACGTGGATGAAGAGCTTTACAGTATGTACGTCATGCTACTGAATGTAAAATGCTAAAAATAAAAGACGATGCTATGGAATAGTGTGCATCATACATGGCAGAATGACGAGGATTTGACATTCATTAAAACACACGACAATGTTCTGACTCATCAATTAATGTCTTGAGCATTTTGTCAGTTGATTAATTGTTCAGTCTGTAAAATGTCAGAAAATAGTAAGAAAATGCAGATCATAATTCTGAAGTTGGCACCTTCAAATCGCTTGTTTTCTCAGCCCAGCAGTCGAAAACTACAACATACTGTAGTTAATTATAAAACATTTTTAGATTTGAGGCGAATCAAATTGACTTATTGTTTCTGCGCTGCTTTACAGAAAACACAAAAACAAAACACCCTGATTCACAATAAAGAGCATGTCACTGTTTGGAGGAATGTTTTTCAATTCAAACCAACAATTTCTAAATTTGAGAAGACACACACACACACAGCGAGGTGCAACCAGTGTGAGCTTCAATGGGACTCCATCCAAACTTTAAACATGTCACACAACTCCTATCCAGAACACCATGCTTCATTCTTCAAATGTTTGAGGTTGATTCTGGTTTCCTCACTTATACATCACATAAAGATTTAAATTACAAACTACATTACCATCATCTTTTTTTTTAAATATATGCCTCCTGATGAAGGCAAGATAGTCAAAAATATGGTGTACTGAAGAGTTCTGTAATGCGTTTTCTTTTTTGCATGGACTTCATACTTTGTAAATATGATCTGTAAATTAATAGCATGTTTGGATTATCTCACCTGAGTTATAGATATAATAATTCATGTCAGTCAGCTTTTCCAGTTGAAGAAACATGAATACAACTATGGTCATTTACTTTTTAACAGTCTGCATTTGCTGACTTACCTTCGTCCACGATGGTGACAGCTTCCTGAGAAATGGCCAGGCCTGCTCCCCTGACTGTTTTCGCATTCAAATAAAACTTGTAGCGCGTGCTGTACTTGAGGTTGAGCAAAGTGACTGAGGTCTCATTGGCGGGCAGGGCCAGCTCCTCCACTGGGCCCAGCTCATTGGAGTTATTGACTACTGGGATGGAGGATGGGTGAGAAGAATAATGGGACGGGGATGGAGGTTGGGAAGCAGTGAGATAAGTTGAATAGAGGTATGAGGGGGGGGGGGGGGGGGGGGGGGGGGAGGTCGTAGTGTCAATGATGAGAAAGGTGGAAATGAAAATGTTTGGGGTACAGAGGTGTAGGGTTCAGGAATAGAAGACGGGAGTGACAAAAGTTGATTTGTTAATTTGTGTTGTAATTTAGGCAAATTGACTTGTTTTAAATGCTCTTAGTACTACTCTACATTTTTATTTCTCATTTCTTTCTGTTTTATACAGGATGACACTACAAGACATGAAAAAGGGAAGACATACAAAGCTACAAACTACATGAAGGAACTAGGCAAAGATATAGAAGTCTTATAGAAAAAAAAGCCTCACCTGGCTGATATTTGAGGGTGTAGCCAGTGATGAGTCCATTACGGTCATGAGGAGGACTCCACTCAAGGGTCAGAGAGTCCAGGTTGGGATTGGTGACTGCCAGGGACGTAGGAGCACCCGGCACTACAGAGAACACATTTATCATGAAACCTTACACAAATTCATCCACGTAAAGCTAAACAGGGCTACACAATTATATTTTAAAGGAATTTTAAAGTCCCCCTTTCACTTAAAAATGGGTTTTGCTTCTTATTTTCAGTGAAGTAGAAGACAATTTGTAACAGTAGTTTAAACTAGAAAATATGAGCTTATTAATGGATTCTGGATTGTTTTTCAATGAGGGAGAAGCAGAAGATGTGCATTTAATGTTAGAAGTTATTCACTAAGGTAATTGATTTTTCAGACAGAAATCATGACAATTACATTAAGATAAACATAATAATAAAATGTGTATCATTTGATGTTGTTATATTAAAAACCCAGTGAAACAGAAGTTAGAGTGTCCTCCGCTTCTGCACTGTGACACATTCTCCAGTGAAACGGAACATTTGATCGGTAGTTATAAAAGAGATTTAAATCAAATCCCTTGCATTTGATTGGACCGCTAAAGCGTAGGCTGGCTTAAAATGCAGCACTATACAGAGCAACAGAGACCAGACACACACACACACACACACACACCTCCATTGTTGCTAAAAGCTGCAAACTGATTGATGGGTGACGTCATTAATCTGTTGAAATTGGTTGGTACTCGCTTATGTAAGCACACGTCATATTTCATTTTACAGGAAGGACGTATGATTGGATTTAACATAGATTAAGTGATATTTGGTATTATATATACAGTATGTGTATATATATATATATATATATTGTTAAATAGGTGCACCATAGGACAGTAGGTCTCAGTTGTGATGAAATACAAAGAAAAAAAGAAACAAAGAGTATTCCTTGTCTTACCTCCTTCAGGTGTCTCAAACTGCAGGGTGGGGCTGGGGGGACCCTCTCCCTTGCCGTTATAAACCCTGACACTGAATGTGTAGAGACTGAAGGGGTGCAGGCCGGGCAGCATTCTGTGGGTGTGGTTCCCACTGAAGGTCAGGATCTGGTTCTCCACTAGATGGGGGTTGTGTTTGTGGAGGCTGCGCTCTCTCCAGTAGTACACCTACGAGTTACACAGTTAGTATACAGTAAGAGGTGTGTGTGTGTGTTATGGTAGATGGGATTGGTGTACATGTGGTCTTTTGAACTGTACCTTGTATCCTTTGAGATGTCCTCGTATTAATTTAGAGGGAACAGGATCCCAGTGCACCTCTGCCAGAGTGCTGTTTAGCAACACGGCCTGCACGTTCTCTGGAGCTGCTACTGGCACTGTACAATAGACAAGGAAACATACTGAGTAAATGTTTTAGGTTACACAGCCGAATGCATCCCCCCCCCCCAGACTCTTGCACATAATTAATTTGTAAGGGTCAAAAGAGTCGATCCAACTCACAGTCCTCTCCTGAGTAGCCGTGGGCAATAGCAGGCTCAGGTCCAGCTCCATGGTCGTTCACTGCCTGAACTTTCAGCTCATAAGGAACAAATGTGGGCGTTCCAGACACAACAAACTTGGAGTTGTTAGCCACAGTCACTGCGGTCCAATCGCTGTCCACCACCTTCTGCCTCCACATCACTTTATAGTGAAGCCCTGGCCCGTTAGACTGGAGGCCTGACAGCGGCTGCAGAGGAGAAAGTTGCTTATTTTTCATTACTTAATTTTTTTCAGGAGAACAATGACTTGTACACCATGATGTATATGGTTTTGGCAGATGATAGGAATCTCATAAGAGCAGGCAATAACAAAATCATGCTTCACAGTACAAGGACACTTTTCTCATGGTGCTCCCTGGACAACAGTAAATGCTTCAGGATTAAAACAGATGGCTTCATACAACTTTATTACCTTCCATGAGATTACAAGATTATCATGTTCGGTTCCAACTCCCTGTACACCTGTTGGGTTCTCGTCTGGAGCTAAAACAAAAAATAATAATAAAGAAAATATGAAAAGGTATTTAAAGGAAAACCTGAAAAAAACGTCACTGAGGCTCAGCTCATGCTTTGTTACCCGTTTACTCACAAAACAGTGATGATTTTGGAGAAAGATCATTTGTATTTAGAAGATTAGTAGATGATTTATGTAATATTTAAGCGTGACACAATGAATTTACAGAGTGAAAACACACAAGGCCTTAGAAAAACACCCCAAACCAAAAGGCAGAGGAGTCTGTACCTGCAGCTTCTGTCTTAACCATTCTGGACGGGAAGCTGGGGCGGCTGAAGTCCACAGCGTTGAGGGCCAACACTCTGAAGGTGTAGTGGATGTATGGTGACAGTTTGAGGTGAGCTGTCGTCCTGGTGCCGGGGACCTCGGTAAGATTATGCCAGTGCCCTCGGTGGTGCAGGGAGTCTTCATACTGGATCAGAAATTCTGTGAAAAAAAAAGTAATTTTTGGATGCTGTAACTCAAAGCAAAAAAATGTTATGCTGTTAAAACTTCACCATTGGACCCCATTGTAATCAATTATTTCAAGCTGACCTCAGCGGTCATTGAAGGAACTATACTCCGTTACTAACCCCTTTCAGTCCTGTAGGGTCGGTTGTGTTTTCCAAAAGACAGATTTGGTTGATTTTTGCCTGTTTTCACTGACTTTTGCAGACTATATTATTGGTTGATTGTAATTATGGATTTTTATAAATCATTGTGATTTTGTTCACATACCTAGGTAAATGTCAAAAATCCAATTAATCAAAGGTGAATTCAGTGATTTCGTTTTGCATCTTAATAATGTTGGGAGACCCATCAGAGACATCTTTTTAAAGTCAAAATTGATGCAGCAGAGGCCAAGATATCGTTTAGTCCCTGTATGGATCAAGCGCCAAAAATGCTCGATACTACAAGTCCCATAATGCAACTTAAAAGTGTTTTTAATTAGACCCTCCTTGCATCCTAAATGCCAACTTCTCTCAAATCGACACATGTTTTTAATACAGGCTTTCCTTTAGAAGATAATACAAATATCTCTATTCATATGTGAAATAAGTGAATTGTCCCAAACAGACAGCGATGAATACACCCTGACACAAACACACTTAAGACATACTCTGAATAGGACTGTTATGTTCATCCCCAGGGATCCAAGTGAGCTGAACACTCTTCTTTTTGTGGTCTGTCAGCTCCAGGTCAGTTGGGGGTTCGGGTCGCTCTGTGGGGAGAAACAGCACAGGCAGCAACATCAACACACGGTTACAGTTACAGAATATGGAGGGTTCATGCCACGAGAAGATGACGCAAAAACAAAAGAGGGTATCTGGTTACATAAATGTGTTTCTCTGATACTAGTATCATAACAAATTCTGTGTTTGTTGGTTTAACCAAGCACACCTTTCAGTTACTCCTCTGTTTCTTTACATGTTACATTAGACCGTGTTATGTGCGCTGTGATGCACATGCAAGACGCCGCACCATGCAAATGAAACGACTGACGCTCAGCTGAGCATCTTCCATAATCACTCTGCATGAAATAGAGTCTCGGGCTCACCAGAGAGGTTAAATTGATGATCATGTTCTGGAATTGTAATGATAGAGTGAAACGCATGCTTGGAATAAATTAATCATGAGGAAATGGCGCATATGAAAATAATCCAACCGGTGCTTTGGGGAAGATGTCTGCTTTACAAATGATCTTGGGTACGAGTGGAAATGTCCTCCCTTTTGCCAAAATGTTTAGTGTTTGATGCATTCAAACTTTATGCACTTTTGTGAAGAAGGAAAAACAATTAATTTAGAAAAAAACACCTTTAAGACAAAAAAATGATGATAAAAATAAATAAAATAAAATCAAAATAAAATACAAAAATGCACTGTGATTGTCCAAAATAAATCTTCTTAAAACATGCTTCACTTAACAAAAACATCCAACAAACAACACAAGCCCATGTCAGCTGAGCACATCTGGGTGCTCTTGTATGCTGCAGGTTTACCGTAGACAACAGCTGGTGTCGTGGCCTCTGCCAGGTTAGGAGGACAGGAGTGAAATAGGGAGTTTAGTGGTCAGTCAGCCATAAGAAAACAAAGAAGATTATCTGGCTCGCTGAGAAGACAACAATCAAATATTCATGCTGCTGACACGATAGCTGACTAAAGCCGCCCTGAACCCTCTTAAGTAAACTCTCAGGCAATTAACCTTGAAGGGCTGAAAGGCAATCTGTCGTGTCAGTTATTGGACAGATTCACTTCTCTGGGAAGAGCTGAGGTGGAGAGAAGTTTACACTTTGTAATAATTTGTGAGTTTGTTTTCTGAGTCGGTGAAATTGTGCTCCGGCAAAGCTGAACATACCGACAACAGTGAGCTCAGCGCTGGCTGAGTCGTGGTCCAGAGTGGTGTTCATGATGCAGGTGTACACCCCGGCATCGTTGTCTGTCACATCAATGATGGTGAGGCTGTCAGAGTCGACGATTAATCTGTGAAAAAAGCATTTAAAACAGACAGTTTAGCGATGCATCTGATTGTATCAAATCTTGTTTTTTTTAAAAGGTAGGATTAATTTAATAACTAATGAATTCATAACTAATGTAGACGGACAGCAAACACGGGTCTAAGAAGTGAGAGTTCTGCTGACCTCTCGTCATCGGGCAGCTCTCCGTCGTCTTTGAGCCAGGTCATGGTGGGGATGAGCGAGGGGTCGTGCTTCACCTTACACTCAAACACCACAGACCTGCCCATCTGGACCACTTTGTACTCCGGCTGCTTCAGGATTCGGGTGGGCTCTGATGGGAGAGGGAGGTTAGGTTCAGTTTGAATGAACTATCAGCCTCATCATCAGTGTGAACAAACATGTACCATGTGTTTGGAATAGGGCGGACTCCAAAGGTTAATATTAGGGCTGCAACTATAATTTTGATTAACAAAACTTTATTTTTTGATTGATCAATAATCGTTAAAATGAACAACAGGAGAAAAGCAAATAATTTGAGAAGCTGTATCCACAAATACTCTGTTTTCCATGTTATTTTAACAGTTTTAAACAATTTATTATCTATTTCTATTTTTTTCCCTAGTTTTATTCAATTGACTTTTCTTGTGGATCTTCTAATAGTTGGACACCGTAACCAGAAATGTTTGACATATATGTACTTTAAATACCCAAATTGTACATAGTTAATCATAAATATCCCACTGCAACAGCATCGTGTGAGTTATGAGTTGTGATCATATTTGGATCTTAAGTGAAGAAACACTCTCACCTTTGACCTCCAGATAGATGTGATTCTCGTAGATACCGAGGATGTTTCTGGCCACACACGTGTATTTGCCACTATTGTGAGCTTGAGCGACGTGGATCTCCAAAGTCCCATTGTCATGCAGGATGTAAGGGTCTCCGTCGAGGGTACTGGACCGACTCTCTTTGAACCTGAGACAGAGAGGCAGCCACTGTGAGCTTTTCAAGCAACGCAAAACGCTCTCCTCAGTTAAAAGGTCATTAACTCACCATGTAATTTTAGGGATGGGTGACCCGAAGGAAGCGCAGTCTATCAACGCCTGGTGATTTTTGATGATCTGGTAAACTTTGTTGGCTTGTGTCAGCACTCTGGGCGCCTCCGCTGCAGTGAGGCAGCAGCAATTATTGCCATGTTATTTATTACACTACGGAAATCAATGTGAATGGGGAACAGCATTCTAATACAAATGGATTTTGTGAAATGAACTCACAGAGCACATTGACGAATGCGTTGGACAGCAGGTAACCGAAGTCATTGGAGACATTACACTGGTAGACGGCACTGGATCCAGTCTGCACATCGGTGAAGATGATGGTGTCGTCCTCCACCTTTCTGCTGAGATCCTTCGGGGAATCTGTTTGTGGATAACAGAGGTTACAGATGTAACAGATGTAACAGATGTAACTCTGGCTCTTTGAATTCCCGATTCATCTTATTGAGAAGATATTTCCTCATTTACATCATAATTTGGGTAATTTAAAATGTACCTTTATTTTTTTTTAAGTTATTTTATGGCTGCACTTTGTTGAAGTAATAGTTCAACATTTTGGGAAAAATATATATATATATTTTTTTTACATCACTTCCTGTTACTCAAACTCAGGTAACTACCGGTACACAATACCGAGGTATTTACAAATCAGAACCAAAATCATGTCTCAAATATAAAAATTCACCAGCTGCTCTAAAATGAATGAGTGAGTCTCAGACTAAGGAACAGGTTGCACTCACTCTCTATGGGGATGCCGTTCATAGACCAGGAGACGGAGGGCTTGGGCGTGCCACTGGCCCTGCAGGTCAGCACACTGCTCTCTCCTGGAGCTAGGACAAGGTTCCTGGGTGCGCCGCTGATCCAAAATGGAGCAGCTGAAAATAGAACAGAGTGCAGCAGAAGGCTGGAGAATTAATCACTGAACATGCTGCCCTGTTGGCATCTGTGCATAAATCCATTATGAGATGGAGGGAGAATGAAGAGACGGAAAGAGGGGGGGATTGTCTGTGTGGCCACATGGTGAACGAATGGCCTGATGGGATACCGCACGCTTCATCACAGACGCACCTTTGACCGTGACGTGGATGGTGTGGTGCACCGAGCCCAGCCGGTTCCTGGCGGTGCAGCGGTAATCTCCTGCGTCCGACTCCGACGCGTCCACAATCCGTAGGGTCTTCTGGTAGTGCAGGAAAGATGTGCGCTTGGCCGGGAGGTCGCCGCTCACTTTGGTCCAAGATATTTCAGGGGTGGGCCTGGATTCAAATAGAAAGAGAGAGAGAGAGAGGGAAGAGACAAAGAGAAAAAAAGTGATGACGGCACTTGAGCAGGTGGGCACTTGAGGCTGAAGTAATGGCGGATTCTTTCACTTACAGTCCTTCGGCAATACACTCAATCTCCAGCACCTGTCCTCTCAACACCATCTTGGAGCTGGAGGGGCCAGATGGGATGAGGAAGGTTGGCTTCCTCTCATCTGCTGGGTCTTCTATAGTTACACACACGGACGCACAAAGAGAACCGTTACCAGCTCTTCTGCATTTGTCCATAGCAGAGTGAAGATCCAGGCGTTAAACGGACCCTTCACATTCACAATCCTTTTCTTCTCTGCGGTATAATGTAACCTCTCTCCTACAATGGGTCTGCAATGTACGGGCACTGAGCCACTTCATTACACACCACATTCTCATATTTTATGGTTTGATGTCAATTTTATTGTCATGTTGTGTTTTACTGCACTGTTTTCTGTGGGTGTTTATAGCCAATTAATCCCCCTCTGGGGTTATAATAAAGACTCAAATGAATCCGATACGGAATTGAGAATTAGAGACATTAAGAGATGCTTTCTGCTACTGAATTTGTTAAGAAGTAATCTGCTACACCGATAATACAGAAGTCAGACTAAATGTTTATGATGATGGTGATGATGATTAATTAACACCCTGGCATGTGAGCAATTCGATGACAAACTGCTTGCATGTTTCGGGTTAGAAAACGTGTGTTAAAGTTTACACAAAGAGGCGAAGCGTAAGATGTTTGGAGCAATTAGAAAAGAAGTGATGTGAAAATGACTGGTGACAGAGAGAGAGATTAACAACTAGCTGCGCTTTAAAATTAGGCAGGGCAGCGGGTAAAGAGTGATTTTGAAAATGAAGATTGCAGCCGGCTGTTTGACAGGAAAGGCAAAGAAAAAGGAGAATTTTAACAAATCTATACTTACAGGAGTTACAGGACATTTTATCATTAATCAGATTACATTTCCACATGTTACTTAACCACTTTAATATGATTTAAAATGTAGTTATCAAACATCAAGTCTGCACAGATGTTACATGTCCAAGTTACACAATCGGCTCAGTTGACATTAGATCATCATGCAGTGCTGGTTTAAGCAATTCACAGGAGGAAGTGAACAGTTATCAGAAGGGTTTTGATTGGATAGAGCAGGAGTGACAGAGGGATGGAGAATTCACTTCTTGGATTTAGGGGTTAGTGGGTAACAGCTTTAGTTGAGAGCGCTATGTTTCGGGGGTAAACACTAGGGGGTGCCAGATCTCACCACCATATGAATCAGTGAGAGGGTGAAAAGCTTTGGGTTGTCCGGGAGAAGGGTTAGTGTTAGTGGGTAGAAGCTGGAGTTTGGAGCTCTACGTTGAACGGGGGTAAACACTAGAGGGTGCCAAAACTCACCACTAAATAAATCAGTGTCATTGTAAAAAGCTGCCATTGTGTCATTGATTGCATCCACTGTAACACAACAAAAGAATCAAACACGCAACAAGTTGAAATCATCAGGCACATGGAGAAAAAAATAACAAATCAACATGAGTGTTCAGGATTAAAACAAAACTGTAAAATGACTGAAAAGTTGGGAGATGAGTAATGATAATCATAAAAATCTTGTGGGATCAAGAAATGCTTCCCTGAATGAGAGCGGCCTTTGTTGTTGGTGCGTATACAGAACGTCTCACAGAAGTAATAAAATGCACGCCTGCCTGGCAGATAGCGCCGGGAGCCTATGAGAGCTCTGACAATATGTCTTTTCAGTGGGATGACGACCCCTGGCGTCTCCGAGGATGGGATCAGAGATAGGAAAGGCTGTTTCCCTCCTACGCAGTCACGCTAGCACATACTACTGTGAATTAATGGCCTCTCACGCCGGCACGTTACACACAAACTTACACTCTCGGCGTCTCAGTGATGCTCACTAATTACACCCACATTTGACTTCCTTTAACTTGGTTTCTCCTCCTCCTCCTCTCTCTCTCTCTCTCTCTCTCTCTCTCTCTCTCACACATTACACACACACACATCACACACACACACACACACACACACACACACACACAGTCAGACTTACGGTTGAGGACCGTGACGGTAATGGGTTGCTTCTGCTGGATGGTTTGCGTGTACGGGAAGCGGGCGTAGCAGATGTAGTCGTTCCTGGAATCCTCTCGGAGTACACTGGAGAAGTAAAGGTCTCCGTTCAGGGACTGGGACACCCTGCTGCTCTGCGGCAGCCTCTGGAAGTCTGAAATGTAACCGCAAATGTAATAATTTGAAGCATACAGCAATTCCAATACATGAAAAGAGGCATAAATCTATAGAAAAGAACACTAAAGGGGATTCTTTGAGAGCAGACACATCAAGGACAGTAATCAAGATTTCCAGACCGACCTGGGCTCATGGGAAAAACCACCAGTGTGTTATAATGTGCTCATGTATGCAACTAGAACGTTATCTTCCACGACTGAAATGCTCACTATTGTCCATCCAGAATATGATGGGAGGAGGCAGGCCAGCAGGGGGTCGACACGACAGCACCAAGGACACGCCCTCCTGAACGACGAATGGCTTGATTTTCTCCTTCGACCACAAGGGGGACCCTGCATCGGTGGGAGAAGGATACACACATCAGTGGACGGGGGAGTCTTGTAATTTTGACATTGTCGCTGACATGATGACAGATGTGACGAGGTAGAATGAGAGGGATGATGGCCTAACTGAATAACAACACGCAGAAGGGGAAATACAAAGGGATAGTCGCTCTATCTTACATCCTCTACATGCAACCGTTACCTTCCAGGAGTGCTCTTAAGATGGAAAAGGCAACTTAATTGTTAGAAAAAAGAAAAGAAAAATAGAATGATGAGAGAAAGATGTGACATATGCATGACATTAAGAAAATGGAAGAGAAAGAAAAATGAAATGATAGACTGCACTCCACTTACTGGACTGTTGTACGACTATGTTGTTGGAAACAGCGGTTCCATGTTTGTTCCTCGCTGTGCACTGGTACACGCACTCGTAATGCTCGGCCTTCGCTCTGCTGATGTCCACCACCAGGGTCCCAGTGTGGGGCTTCATGATCACGTTGGGGTCTTCGTCGATGTCAAAGTGGGTCCCATTTCTGGTCCAGGAGAAACTGAGGGGGGGAGAAATAGCTTTAAAATGATGTCACATACTGTAGTTCTGTGCACCAATCAGAGGTTTGCAACATTTAAATCAAAGCCAATCAATTCTCATAAAACAACACAAGTCCCGATAACGCTGATTAGCTTTTTGACTGTAAATTCTAGCATTGATTTAATGCTTAAAAGAGAAATTATTATGATTTCAATTCAAGTGTTCATGGGGCTTTAAAACAGCCTTTCAAAAGATTCAATCCCTTTTGCACTTGCTGGGCTTCACTTCTTCAAAGGGGCGTTTGAGAGTTACATCAGACTTTTCAGGGTTACGGTTAATGTTCAAGTAAAGTGAAGGTTCAGGGCTAATGAATATATTTTGTCAATGAGGGTATTGAAGTACGGTGCGTTTGCATGCAGCGTTGGTGCCAGCAAATTAATGAGGTGTTACACTGAGATAGATGAAGCAAAGAGGAGGCCATAACTTGGAGCGAAAGACTCAAAAGCATTAGCTACAATCTTCAATTGGCAAGGGTAGCCGGTGGATAAAACTCCTTCTTTATTTATTGTAGCTTGAATAAACCAGAACTTTACTCCTCAACATTTAGACTGAAATTCTGGAGACTTCACAGATTCCTACCTGGGGTGTGGCTTGCCCTTCGCCTCGCAGTGGATTACAATGTTCTCTCGTGGGTCGATGATGTAATCCTTGGGGGATTGGTGAGTTATGGTGGGTGGCTGCGGCACTGAAGGCGATCAGAAAGAGTGTGATATTTAATCATGACCTTTACTGCATAACTAAGCCTTTTTTTCTGTAGCTGTATTGACCACACAAGCAGCCATTACCAATCACATGCAGACTTACCACACTGAATCAAACCAGACGGCTGTTTGCTGACAAGACACGAAAAGCTCTCATAGCATTGGCAACAGCAAAAAAAAAAGGCCATGCGGCACACTCAGGTACATTTCCCTTTATTGTAATGATCCGATGCTTAATGTATTCCTGTCAGTGCTAATATATGTAACTAATGGACGATGACGACACAAATGATACTCATGCTCTTTGCAACAATGCTCTACGGAAAACGCTCTACCACTGCACACAGAAGAAAAACAAAAGAGATCAATGCATGCAATATGTTTTAAGTCCACTCCAAAAACACACTCAGCATCTTATAACAAAAACAAGATCAAATATAGCCTTTAATGCACAACAAAAACGCGAGCACAACCTCTGCAGTGAATGCACACCAGTTTGAGACTTACATCCTTCCAGAACTTTAGTGTTTTCCCCAAGAATCAGCAAACAAGAAAGAAACATTGTGACAGTAAAGAGAACCGGACATTAGTGGAGGAAAAAGATCTCCCTGCATTATTTCAGCTTCACTCATAGTTTAAACAAGGCCAGCCTCCAGTGGTCAACAGCTGCAACCAAACAACATGTAGCAGATCTACGACAGTAGAGTGCCACCGTGACATCAGACTGTGGTGCAGGAGGTCAGTCTGGAAAACGTGTCGCTAGTCCACATCAGTCTTAAGGAGGAACAATAATTGCTTTACAAAACCAAGACAAAATGTCCTCCAAAAATAGAAAAATTAAAACAGGAATTGGACCTCAGAAATAGGTAGATATGTAGACCATATATATATATCGATAGATGAGTAGAGTAAATGTGATGAGAGCTGAAACAACTGTATTCAATTAATCAATCCTCAGAACATTAATCTGCAGCTGTGTAGATAATAACATATTTATTTCATTCAATATTCAAGCAAGAATGCCAAACAGGCACCAGTTCCTGCTTTTATGCTTCTTTTTGTCATATACGATGGCAGACTGAATATCTTTGTCTTTTTTAGGTTAGATTTAAATTTTTTATTATAATTTCACTTTGGGCATTTTTCACTACTTTTTGAGATTATTATTTCATAACCGTTAAATATATTCCTTAGTGTGATGATATCAAACAGTGTAACACAAGATGAACCATAAGGCTTCTTAAGGGGAAATTAAAGGGGAATCTTCCCCAACCAAATCCTCAATTTGATAAAATCCGGATTGACGGTGACAATTATTTTCCAAATCAATCAATCTGATTATTTTGTCTTCTAACTAAGGAATAGTTAAACATTTTGGGGAAAAAAAGTCTTATTCACTTAATTGCCAAGAGTTACATTAGAAGCTTAAAGCCACCCTCCTGTTTGTATGGTAAATATTATACTGAAAACAGCTAGTTAGCTTAGCTTAGCACAATGACTGGAAACAGGGGGAAACGGCTAGCCTGTCAGAAGATTGAGAAAGTAGCCCGCAGTTACAGTATATATTAAAGTTTTTCCTCATATTTGATAAAGAAAACTACACTCTCTTGGATATAAATGCATTCTGTGGTGTGTGATGTGTTGCCTTACGGTCTAGTGGGACCTCCAGCGTTGTGGCGAGGTGTACCAGGAACAGCACCAGCAGTGCTGCGTCCATCCTCCTCTCCATCATCGGTGTGTGATGCGAAGGTCTGCCCCCAAATACAGCGACGCCCCGCCTTTCTGCTCAGTCACACTGTCTGAGGACACGTGCTCATCAACAACTACAGGGAGAGAGAGAGAGAAAGAAAGAAAGAAAGAAAGAAAGAAAGAGAGCGTCAGAGATAAGAGGGTAGAGGCAGGAACATCACTGGGTTGAATAGCACATCCAGTTACTGCTTCCATCCATCATAATACTGAGTTTGTTCTGTTTTGTGCTCATGGTGAGAGAAAGAGAGAGAGAGAGAGAGAATGAGAATGAGAGAGATAGACACATACAGCTCTGGCCACAGATCAATGTTAGTTGCAATGCAGTGCAGTTTGCTGGAAGCTATCTTTTTTGATCTGGTGCACTCCGATGCGGACCGACACGGCTCACATGGGCTCACTTTGCTCGGCTAATCACCGCCGTGGCCAGCGATGCCATTAGGCCTCTCTGCCATATCGATCACATCAGCAGGCAGATGACATGCCGCTTGACAAAACAAGGGGACTTTACTTTCCATTTCACTCTCAGCTTTTATCAGTTTGATTGACTGAGTGACGGACTGAGCCTGCAGCAAACTGATCCCGCAATGAGGTCAGATTCCAGGCAGCGAACCGTCATCCTTTCACAGAGACCGTCGACGTGGGAAACATTGTGTCCTCTGACCATCTAAGTGGACACCCTCCAATGAGGACAGATGTTACAAGTTCAACAGAGTGTTCAGGTTCAAGCAAGGCGACTTGTTTACAGGTTTTCCAAATGGTGGAAGGCTAATTGGCTATTGATTAACTGTTAATGGAGTGAGGCTTTTCTTTTCCTTTGTTACACAGTATAACTTAATTATGCCTCCATCACATCAGTGTGGATGGACTGTGAATAGACTGGAAACAAACATGTTTGCACTGTATTGAACATAACAGGTCTGAAATCTTTCTCTTGCTGCCAGGCAGCTCAGTGTTGCCAAATCACACCTCCATCCAACCAGCAGCAATTATTTTTGTGAGACAAAGCTGGAATGAAAGCAAAATGCTAATGTTGAAATAATCACTGCCAGGGTCATAAAAGCCAGCGTGACCCCATGCTTCAGAGAATAATCATAACTCTCAGTCAAAATGACTTTGCTCAATTTAATTCATATTCATCTGCATAATTCAGCACCGTCACGAAGAAATGAGCAGTATAATTCATTGTTTCCCTGTGAATGTGAGCACAGCTTGCAAATTACCAGTAAAAAAAAGGTAAAATGGAACTCACGAGGAGTCGTTTTCTATCTCTTAAAAACTACAGTCTGACCTGTTTTTAATCTTGCTCTCCCGTCTGTTTTACCCCAGGCATTCGCTGGCACAGTATTCAAATGTCACAGCTCAATTTGGAGCTCAGGCAGAGTAATTTGCGGCGTTATCACAAAAGCACAATATCATATTTAGGATACTAATGCCGGTTACTGTATGAAAGAATCAAATGGAGCCCATTAAGAGTGGAGCTGCCGGTGTGCTGCTGGGTTTGGGGCGGGTCAGGGCTGCAGATGAGGTGGTGGGAGCTGTGTCTGGGACCAGAGGCAAGGCAGTCAGACCCCTGGCCTGGTTCTCCTTGGGGATCCGATGTATTTGTTAGTGCTGCCCTACAGTCATGATTCGGCACCGGCGTCTGGTGGCATGGGAAGAGACCAAGGCTAACGCCGGCTGGCCCCCGGGTTCCACTACACCTCTCTAAGGAAGGCATGTATGATACGCCTAGGGCAGCCAATCCCACAGCTGTTTGACATTAAAAGATCCAGGGAGGGAAGCGAGGGGGGGGGTTTCATCAAGCTAATAGGCTGCAGGGAAGGAGAGGTGTTTGCAGCAGCAACTGAGCAGAAAACCTGCAACACACACTCTTGTCATCAATGTTTATTTTCAATTTGCAATGTGTTCGGAATTTACAATCAGATGTCATTTATGCAAACTCCACTCATGGCGATTAGTTAAGAATTGTTATAATTTCTCAGTGCCAAATACATTTTGTTGATGTAAGAAGTTGTTAAGATCTCTATCATTTGTAAACGAGACATTTAAAAAAAAAGCCTGAACTTGGCAGTGCACAGTCACAGGTGAAGTGAAAAAAAAGGGGGAGGGGCAGCATGCGACAGCAAGAGAATACATGTGTTAATTATACATCTTATGGTGAATCCTCGTGATTCTTATCTGGAAAGGAGCCAGGGCTTCATCCAGGATTCATTTCCCAATTTAATGAGGTGTAGCAGCTCAGCTCAAGCCGGTCAGCATGTGTGTGTCTCTGTGTGCACACTATATATATGTCTGTGCCTGTATTCATTTGTGTGTATGTGTGCTATAATTATCCCCGTGAGCTGCAGTGATACGGGACCAACCTCTTACATCCCTCTCACAGCAGGACGACAGTGGGGCTCTTAAGACGTGAAACTAACCACCAGAAACTACTGACATCCTGCCTGAACAGAGAGCATACAAATGAATTAAAACAGCCAGACTTCACCCTATTTAAATCAAGCAGTGGAGTATTCAGGTTCTTAATTCTAAAACCTTCACTTTACCGATGTGACATGAGGCAGAAGCTTGCAATAATGAGGTGTATTCTGAGCTTAAGCCCTTCATCTTGAAGAGGAAACTACAGTTCAAAGCCCACTTCTCATTTGAATATACAATTCTTTGATGGGAACATGCGATCAGAAAATATCCATCACAATTGTTGAACTTCCGATTGCATCTTGTGCTGACGGAACTGGAAAAGCCAAAGTCAATAAGGCTCACTCCGGCGCAGACTGCTGAGGCCGAGATAAAAACACAGTAGTGTTTGGAGTGCTGTGCCAAAAGCTGTCAGACTGCTGATGAAATGGAACAGGAAATGGTCTCTTCGAAAGAAACATGGCAGGTTGTACTTGAAGAGTACTTGAAGAGTACTAAAAGGACCAAAACAGTGTATTGACAAGTTTAAACTTCTTTAACTTGTGTTTTGGCCATTCGGGCAAATCACCTTTTAAGTTGATATGATGAACACGTTGGCAAGTGAACACGTTGAAGTCGTAGTGAAGTCGTTTTTTGGCCACCTGATGAATGTAAGTCCAAAATACAGCCTTCTTTAAGCTCTGTTTTTGGTCTCCACTAACTACTGAGAGAAGTATCTGGCTCCTTAGCTGCTCAATGGGCCACAATGTTCACCAGCTAGTTGCTAACCGGGTCCGTCTGCCGTCTGTTGGTGCAAGTCAATGGCTGCCTGAATTGCTTGGAAAAACAACCTGAAACACAACAGCACGGTTTACAAAAACGGTAAGCTGTGATGTAAGGTAAATTAGATTTGTATTAAAACTAATGAATACAAAACCACCTTTAAGGACCGTTAAATGCCACTACATAACCCATATTGTGTTTCTTCAATAGAAATCAGCAAAATGAAATTCTCCAATGTTAATTACTGTCTGTAACCACACAAGACCACCTTCAATCAGGACTCGGGTTTTCTCTCCGTTCATTCTGTCCGTGGAGAAAACACTCAGTGCTTGAGTAAAAGCTGCATTGAGCTGTTTGGTCACTCATTCTTCCAGCCTCTTCAATTACTCCATTGTCATTTTTTTCCATGGCCAGCTACTTCACCCTCCCAAAACTAATTGGTTTTGTGCACATGTCAGAGACGTAGTAGCACATTGCAGCAACGTACACGTGCACACACACACACACACACACATATAAGCAACATATGCATGCACGCTGGCTGCAGAACGTGAGGGGTCAGGACATGTCTGAGCACACAGATGGAGCTGACAGGGGCACGAGCTCTGAGAACTGAAGCACACCACGTGTAAATGAATAGCAGTCGGCAGGGGGAAAAAGCCCAATTGAATTTCTCTTACAGCAACAGATAATACTACTCCATATGCTTTATGCTAACCACTAGTGAGGATACTGCCATTGTCTGTGCCAAAACAGTGATGAAATACTGCAACGCTGACAGAATCGCTTCCGTTGCATCAGTACTGTGTACAGTTTTAACATCTACGATGAAAGAAGAAGCCCTTCTCTCGTGCCAAAGCGCCCTAATTAACTCCTATAATCAGTGGTATTGATGGCTCATGAAATCGGGGGTTTGTGAGCCTCGGTATGGCCTTAATGGAGCAGCGGGGATCCCCTACAGACGGCTGAATGTGGGGGTATAATGATGAGAATGGCTCGCATTCAGGAAGGTGGTGATGAGAAAACGGATACGGTTGGAAGAGTTTATTTTTCCGAGGGTGCCCGGGCGCTCCCCGCTGCAGCTCAGGATGTCGCTGCATGGTATTCACGCCCAGGGGCTGCGTGCCCATTTCTCTGTGCCATTAAACATCTATGGGGGAGTGGGAGGTCGCTTGAAAGGCCTTGATGTAGAAGATGATGTGAGAAAAGTCCTTCATTTGGAAAGTCACAATCATATTAGATTGGGATACAATATGTCGTTTTTTAAACAAAAGCTGAAAGGAGCATTACACGTTTTACTGTCTTTAATTGCTCTACTAACGGATTCAAAGCTAATGTCGTTGACATTAGGCATAAGCACCGATATGAATTACAGCCATGAATGTTCAGTGGCTTTGACTAATACCTCTCACAGGCCTCGTATCTGCAGCTACAGGATCACAATGCTGAATTCAGCGGGCCGGCTTCAGCGTGCGTTTCCCATAATCTTCTCATTAGCTTTTATAATTGGGGGACCGTATGCAAATGATTGGTGTGGTTAACATATGAATTGGGGTCCTGTTGTTCAGGGAGACCCGGCAGCTCAAAAACACGCCGTGGCCCTTTCATCTACACTGTACAAAGCCAGACAATAAAGAGAAGAAATGCTACACGGTGAATATGCCCTTCTCCTTTCTCTCCTGATGGATGAATACTGCACGCTAAAACTGGTTTTGATACATGGACATCTGATCCACATTATTTGTACATTTCCTAATAAAAAACCTTCACACATGATGTGTTACATTTTACACCTTGGTTTGGGTTTGAAGGCTACACGTTTTTAACAGAAAGCACATGGTGCAAACAGGCAAACTGATGTGGAGTTAAAAATGCAGGCATTCAACAGGCAGGGAGAGTTTATTTAAAAAAAATCGGGCTGCATTATGGGACATTTTTTTAAGCTGGAGCCATACCAGGAAGTAAAAGTCAGGATTTGTTTCCGGCTTTTGCTGCATACATTTGGATCATTCTCAATAAACTTGATGGAACGTCAAATATTAAATCACTGGAGCAGTCCTGTAAAGATATGTTGCCGTGTTTTAAATACTTCTCCCCCAGCTATCAATCCACCACAACTCCTAATGCTAATGGGCATCTGCTACTAATGCGACGTGTCCGGCAATTTGTTTGGTCCTCCTCCTTTTCACAGAGCACCGCACATTGGCATTCACCGAGCTTGCTGCATGTACACGCCAAAAACACTCTGGGATCTGCTCTCTGTCCCCCTCTGCCCAAATGCTAATCATTGCCGGCGCCGGCACTTCTGAGAGGGAGCTCCTCTTTAGCATGCAGATGGAAGCAGCGCCGCTAGACGGGACGGCTGTGTGAAGGGAGGAAATCCCTGCCTGTTCAACCTGAACGGTACCGAAGGGCGTTTTTGCTTTCATCTTATCACTGCAGACCGGCTAAATATGACATATAGTCGGTGAGTCACGTCCTCACGTTATACCAGCACTCCCTCTGAGAGCCTTCTGGTGACTATAAATGGGTGTACGAGGCCCTCTCTTTCTCCCGAGGATAATTGTTGGTGGCAAATTGGAGGTCTGTCAATCTTCCCACTGCCTCACAATCACAATGTGGCAAAAGCTATAAATGATTAGCTAATAAGGCAGCAAGGTTGCACAAGTTAAGTCCCTAAAGTGCATTTGTATATGCTTGTCTGACACCCGACTTGTACAATAGCTCATTACTGGAGTATCAAGTGAGTGGAGGCACTTTTAAAAAAGCGTTCATTAAAACGAGATCAGAAGCACAAGGCTGAACTGTGGATCTGAACTTGACCTTTATTTGATAGCTGATCCCAATGCTGTTAATTACTCCTTAAAAGTTTCAATATTGCCAAGCAGTCCTGCTCATGTATTTTGTGGATGTGAATTCATACTTGTTTACAACCATTTGCATCCTTCTTGTTTCTGTGTGTTCACAGAGTCTTTGGGTCAGTGTAGCGGGGGGGGGGGTCAGACAATTCAAGATGGAGCTCGAGTACGCTAGGCCTGCCACATGAGCGTGTTTATGGGTGAAGCCATTCATATGCTGAGCAGAGGTTCATTATCATGAGCAAATGCAAGGAGAGTGGGTGGAATGCATGCCGCCTGGCTTCCTGAATAGCTAAAAGGACTCTCAGAATCCTCGGCATACAACGTCACAAAACACACTTTAGATACAGAAAAATAACAGCTTTCAGAAAGTAATCAACATAAAACCAACCTTCTGTGGCAAGACAAGCAAATCCTTTGAGACGGCAGACAGAAACACCCATGCGTACGAGGAATGAGAGACAAATTGTTGTTATAGTTTTACAATTTAATCCATACGACCCACGGTCCAGCAAATGCAGGAAAGTATTTTAAAGCTAAAGATAGGGACACTCCATACCGCTTTCAGCAGAGCCACTCCAAAAGTGCACTCTGTATCCATGGAGATCCCCTCCGGTTCTCAGATCTCCATGCTGACAAGAAGTTGTCAACCCTCTCCTCAAACACAGACATATAGGGGAGAAGAAAGGAACAAAGAGGTCCAGACCCATTTGTCATCTCATAAGTAACCTTGGAGAGAAACTGTACGCTTGGCATCTGCTCTGCCTCAAAAAAAAAAAAAAAACGTCTCAACCTCCTCTGAGCTCAACAAAAGAGGTATGATTAGAATCTCAGTTTGCCACCGTGTCCGCACCGGATGGCTTACTTACATGTGAAGGGTCTCTCACGATGGGGCCAATATGTGGAGTTTACTTAAAGCTTAGGGGCGCAACAGAAAGAGTGTGTGAGACAGGCAGTGGAGGAAATGTTCATCTCAGACACACAAAATCATGGCAGCCGTGATGTTTTGCAGCAAATGAACTCCTGCGGGCTAACACAAAGAAACAGTGTCTGTGTATGATTGCTCAGAGTCAACAGTTAATGCAGCCCAGGCCTTTCTGGAAAAACGCTACTGTATAATAAACACTGTTCTGGTGGAGTTTGGATTGTGCTGATACAGTACCGGCAGGCAGGCAGCGACGAGTCATTTAGAGCAGTGTACGCTTTTGTATGGTACCATTCAGTCTAGCAAAGCACCAGCCGACAACATCAGATAACAAAAGCATGAACACCGACAGTGGGCTGGAACGATCCTTTACCGCTGCGCGTTACCAGAACATGTAATTTGCCAGTGAGAAAGTAGCAGGTGGACAGAGGCAGCAAAGTCTAGTCTTATTGAGTACAATCTTCTCTGCCCTGAGGCCAGTGTCGGTACTTATAATCAGACTAAACAGCATGCTGGAATTCCTCCACCGTGTGAAAAGGACTCAGAGGCATTTCAAGTATAGGAGATGAAGGAAAAACCTTTCATGCGGTCTTTAAAACGATATAGACCTCTGAATGATGCTGAAACATGGGTCTAGAGCCTTGAGTCCTTTCAGAGCTAAATCAGCTTGCTAACATGCTCATGTTTAGCAGGTATAATGCTTATAATATGTGTGCCTTTTTAACAATTACTGAGACACTTCCTCACGCTACAGGAACAATCAGGGGATCACTAAAGTGTTTGGGCATCGTGGATATCTGTACGAACTTTCATATCAATTGTCAAGATAAATCACTGAGAGACAAAAATGATAACCTGTTGGCGCTAGTGGAAAAGTCAGGGGATCACCAAAGTCAGTGGGATTCATCCTCTGGGGGCCATGAATGCCTGCACACACGACATTGGAAATCTATCAAATAGTTGTTGGAATATTTCGGTCTGGATCAAAGTGGTGGACCGACCACCAGCACCGACATTGCAATAGAGATAAATCGCTTGCATGGCTAAAAAAAAGAGCAAATTTCACAGTAGAACTAGAAAAGCCTGAAGACTGACAGCCTGAAGACTGACAGTGTGCTGGGACAATCTGGTACCAGAACATGTACTTTGCCAGTGATAAAGTATTGGTGAGAAAATCCTCGGCAGGTGGACAGAGGCAGCGAGGTCTAGTGTTATCGAGGGCCACCTCTACATTTCACAGAGCACCACAATAGGCCTCTCCTAACGCTCCCCTCCTCCTCCTCATCCTCCTCCTCCTCCTCCTCCTCCTCCTCCTCCTCCTCCTCAAGCCCCTTCCACTCCACCCCACCTGTGTCTGTGAAAGGTCAGCGCAGAGGAGGGTCCTCACCCCCTCTCTAAACCTACAGCTCCCATTCCACAATCAGCCCCAACACTGGAGCCCAGTGCCAGGAAACTCAATCAAAGAGGGGGCTTCAGAAGGTTTGGGACCTCTCAAACCCCTCCATTGTCTCCAGAAGGCTTCCCCACACCGAGGCCGGTCCATATGTAACACTGTAAGAGGAGTTTGCTCATTACCGCCCGTCCCCGGTTCCACTTTGTCTCCTTTGTGCAGCTGACGGAAGAATCCATTTGCCCAGCCGGGCCAATAAAAGAGAGTGCAGTTACGTGAAAAAAAGAAACAAAAAAAAAAAGGATTAATTTGCAGGACTGGATGATGACAAGACACACATGTTGTATGTGTTGTATGTATTCACAGACGGGACAGAAACATACAACCCCGTCACCTGGGGTGTCACCGCGAGACAGTTCTTTAACGGCATCGGTTTAAAACTTGCCATTCATCCCACGAGTTAGTGAGTATTGACTGATAGACACACCACACCACAATGTGTGTGAATGTCAGAGCAATCCATTATCACATAAAGGAGGCACTATGTAGTTGCCCCCTCGCTCAGCCCCTCCTCAGCTCCTTTCAGATACGGCAGGTGAATACAAATCATTT
This sequence comes from Leptoclinus maculatus, assembly GCA_032191485.1. Taxonomy (NCBI): domain Eukaryota; kingdom Metazoa; phylum Chordata; class Actinopteri; order Perciformes; family Stichaeidae; genus Leptoclinus; species Leptoclinus maculatus. Next base: position 21,171,929 of record JAVDOI010000007.1, on the reverse strand, counting down.
CCCCTCCGCTGCTCTCGAAAAGGACTCACCATCCAATTTCAGACATAGAGGAGACAAACAATAGTCCTTTCAAAATGTGAGAAAATCAAATCATGGCATTTCTTTTAATGAAAGACACAATCAGGAGTTCACCCTTGCAAAAGGTTCTGACAACACTGCTCTCATGCAGACTTATCAAAGGACCTGTGAGTTATGTTTTTTACTCAATAATAGTATCAAGCTTTGAAACATAACTGCAACTAATGATTACTTTGTTCATTGCTTCTCAGCAGCCCAAGAGGCTAGGGATGGGTTAAACGCAGAAGTCAAATTTCGTATATGTGTATATGTATATATGACAATAAAATCCTAACTTTAACTTTGTTTCATTACTTGTTTTGATTAGATGAGACAGACCATTACTGAAACGTAGGATACTGCATACAAAAGCAACAGGTCAAGCAGAGAGACTTCTAGAGAGGAGATAGTTTGGGTCAGCGGAGATACTGTTTCACTCATCGAGATAAAACATGTGTGATTTTGCAGACGCATGAAGAAAGAGTAATTAATTTGTTAAAACGTTCTATGAAGCAAACAATGGCCACTCAGTAACTTATAATCACATTATAATGCATCATAACAGTGATTACAAAGCATTATTAAAAAGTTATCATGTATTCCAACAATTTAAATTCTAATATTCATGAATTATAAGTATGTTTATAATGCATCATAGACATGGGCATCATGGAAAGTGTGACATTAATTCACATGTCCGTTCGTCCATCTTTGCTTAGTTTGTATTAGTATGCAAAAATTGTCATCATTTTTTAAAGTTTTATTTCTGATGAATATTATTTAATTGTTCTGGTTGTGATAAAAAGCTTGGCAGGTAAAAGTAAGAAATCTTTCAATTTGAGAGCTGAATAAATACCTCAAAATGATTAACTGATTAGCCAAATTGTAAGCGATTAGTATTCAGATCGACTAATTGATGCATGTGGAAGCAGTAATGTTTTATAATTGTTGCTTGATAAATGACTTAAAACAATGACTCTAGATGCATCATCATAATCAATTGATGAATCGAGTTGAAGTAACACTTTTGGTTAAATATTGGGCAGACTTCCATTTCTTTTGTCGTCCCTCTATTCAGACAGAAGCAGTGGAACTAAGCACACAGCATTCATCCAACCTGTTAGTGTATGAAAACTGAATCAAGCAGAATATAATCCACTGGAGACACCGAAATAACACATGCAGAAATGCTGCTTAATGTGAGAATAGTGTGTGTGCCAGCTGCACTGATCCAAACACTCTCTTTTCAGCCAAGTCTGAATGAGCTTTGATTGCACTGGCTTGAGCTATTGCCACTTATTTCACGAGTCAGGTTTTCATATGCTAAACTCAACAAACAACTCGGGGGAGGTGAACAATTCATCAAAGATAGCCCCGAGTAAACTCCTCAGACTATATTTCAACTGAACGAGAATTTGAATTTTAAAACTTCCCCATCCAGACTTTTGATGGAATTTGATCTAATTCAGTTCTGAGGCTGAGAAATGTGATATTTTACCAAAAATTAAATAACAAGGGAAGAGATAACATCTCCCTTCAGTGAATGGAAGTATTTTTTTTTGCTAGCAAGTAATTGGATGACCCCATTTTATTTGAAGCACAGTTTTTTTTATGAAATTAAAGAGAGAATTTTGACGATAAAAGAATACTACGGAAAAGCCCCTGGTGGTGACTGACTGATGGCGCTTCAACAAGGCTTAGTGTGAACATGTTTCTCTCCGTCTCATGGGTCGGGATGACTGAAATGTTGGCTAATGAGTAATAATGATACTAACGAAGGACTTGGCTTTCTCATAAAGGAAGTCCCTTTATGTGCTGCAAAACTCCTCTTTTAAGTAACGCGAAGACGAGATGTGAAAACTCACCAGAGACTCAAACGTTTCCTGGCGTTATAGCTTAAGAGATTTTCCCTTTTACATCCATCATGTGCAGAGTTTGAGTGCGTTTCGAGTGGGTTTTGGTGTTCGGCCCAGAGGGTTTCGCAGCTCAGACAAACAGTGCTCCATCCTTACAGATCGTCTGGCCTCATCAGAAATAATGGCCCCCGGCAAGAACTGCTCCATCAGCCCTCATTTGTCAAATGGGGGATTCCGGAGGAAACATTGCTCCCGTTTAACACTAACAGTCCGCCCGGCTTCCGCTAACAGCCTCTGTCCTGTGTCTGTGTTTGACGGGATGAGACTGGTCCCTAATGCAGGAGAAGTACCTGCTGAGGGTTTGATAATGGCTGGTGGAGGCGGTAGTGGAGGCTCGGCGCGTGTGTTTATAAAAAGGTTTCGGCACTGGGAGGTTGAGCAGCACCGCTGGACAAAGGTGTGTGTGTGACTTGCCTCCAGGGAGGGGAGACCAGAGGGTGTTTCAGTGCGTTTGTGCCCTCAGGGTCAAACATGACAGAGGAATGAATTACTGCCATAACCGATAATGGTACAGTGGCTCTGCTGGAGCCACCTCGCCCTCCGCTGTCTGCACAAGACGAATGAATGGATGCATTTCATGGTCACCTAAATATAGCATTAAACAGTAGGACTCAAATGCAGGCGTACACTTTGCTACAATCATTTAAGAGCAGGGTCTGCAGTGTTAACTCTAACAAAAGGCAGCCAAACCAGAAATAGTGGAAAGCACAATACCAATATTGGTAGATAAGAGGTTTGATGTAATTGACTAAGTGGTAAACATCCAGAGACAAAAGACTACAGTATATAGCTTGTTATTTCAGTGTGTTCTCATATTCATCTCATTCCTTTACTCTCTCTCTCTCTCTCAGCAGGTAAAGAGAGAGATTCCTCATTAGAATTGGTGGAGATGCAGGTGAGCGAGGGGTTACATCTAAATTCATCCATTTGTATTCCACCACAACACCCGGAGCGCAGGCTGTATGATGAGCAGACTTGGCCTTGGACCAGGACCCAGCGCCCAACAGCCACATAAATCATTTGGTTTCTTAGAGGCCCCTCAAACCGAGAGACCCCCACCAGCTTATGATGGTGCGAGGACAATATTCTCCGTCCTGAAGCCACGTCGATACTCAGAATATGTCCACTGTGGGAAGAAGGATTCAGAGGCATAATAAGTAAAAAGATTTACAACCCTGTACTTTGAGATAGAACATTTGGTTTGGGCAATTATTGTGTGCCCCAAAAAAGATTGCTTGCTTTAAGATGGTTAATGTTTGGAACCATATGTAGGGCGAATATAACCTGGCCTCTATTTCCTCTACTTGTATCGCTCTGTCAATATAAAGAGTAAAATCACTAAAAGAGAGCAGACTACATGCTCTACTTTCTCACTTCAAAAAAAATAATCCATCCTCTCTGGCCAGTCAAGTATTCTGTCTGAACATCTTTTTTTCCCTTTAGCTCAAGTGAGAAATCCAGTTTCTTGGATCACTCTGTTAAAGGAATAAGTCATTCAATGTGAAACTATACTTATTGGCTATTTTCTGCCGAGAGTCGGATGAGAAGATTGATACTACTCTCATGTCTGTACACTAAAGATGGAGCCAGAGCCAGGAGGTGATTAGCTTAGCTTTAGCATAAAGACTGGAAGCCGTGGGAAAACAGCTAGCCTGGCTCTGTCCGAAAAATAGTTCCAGCATATAACTCACTGATAAACCACCAGTTACAGCCCTAGAATATAGAGGAGTTAGTATAGATGCATTCAGCAGTGCAAGAAAGGACTGAACCAGATAATTGCAGAGAGAGGGCAGCGGAGGTAGAACAGGGCCTGGAGGAAGGTTGTGCAGGTTGAGAGAAGGTGAGAGGAGTTTGGGGAAAAGAAAAAGAAAGACGGAGATGCAGAGCCGGATATAGAACGGTGTCTCCTCAGACTCTCCGGGCTGTCTGCTGAACAGTTTGTGAGTCAGTTGTGCGTGAAGCCGGCTTTCTCCACAAGCCTGAAAGATGCAGAAGCCCCTGAGGAGGGGCCTCGCCAACCTCTTTCACATCACCCAGCCGTTTCCCCTCCCTCACCGTCTTTGTATCCATCTATTCATCTATCTGTTTATTCATGTCCTTCTTTCTGACACTTAAGCTGCGTCTCCCTGATTCTCATGCGGCCTGCCGAGACACTGAAATACACACACACACACACACACACACAGACATCCACTCAATCACATCCACACAACAACCCGTTTCTCACACAGTAGCTCTTGCACGTAACATTCGCCGACAGGAGTGTTGACACAGAGAACCGTCAGAGAATTGTCAGGCTTGAGAAAGTGGTACCTAAGAAATATCTCGACGCGGTCATCTGAAACTGTGCGTACTGGGAGCTGCCCAGGGGCCCTCTGTGGGTGTTTGGATCCCTTTACTCATCTGCAGCTCGTCTGATCTCAGAACTGCTGCGGTACATTGCTTTTGAAATGAAACAATAACTCTGGAGGTTAAAGTGCCAATTCTGAGCTTTATAATTGGACAAATTAAAGGGGGAATGCTGGTCTCTGGTATGCATTTCAACATTGTTCTCACCTGTTAGCTGAGGAGATGTGGGGAAATGGTGACATTGGTAAAGAGAAGTCATACAGGGTAGGAAACATGAGCAGTCGGAGGAAGTTAGCCAAACGTATTTGAGCGAACATAAAGTTAGCATTATTGATACAAATGAAGGGAAGAAAACTAAAACAAATACCATCCAAGTCGTAATTAACAGGTTTTCTTTAATTACTGTTAATTGAATTTCTTAAGTGTTTTGGGGGCATAGAATGGAAATGAGATGCAGCAAAGGTTTTTGCAGTTCATGGTATCCTTAAACTCTTAAGCAATACACTAGATTTCTTTTCTTTTCTTTTAAGTATCTCATCAATATTTAATATTTGGTTGCAAATCCTTTTGCAGAAAATGACTGGATTCTACAACCCATAGGCATCAGAGGATTGGCATCTCCCCTGCTGTTGCTCTGCAGCCATCTGCACTTCTTGCTTGCCTTCAGTCTGGTCTTGAGCAAGTGAAACACATGATGAGCTGGCCTGAGGTCAGATAGACGATCAAGAGTATAACTCCTCGGTTGCCATTTCTGTGTGTTGAAGATTGTCGTCCTGCAGCACTAAAATTGTGTCCTTCTCTTCATGTCAAACGCTGGAGTCAGCACTCACAGTCACGTTCTCATTTCTAATCCAATGTGCTGGAGCAGAGTCAAACGCATCAATCCACAAATGCGTTCTGACTGCACTGTATATGAAAAGACCGGGTTATGCAATCAATCAAAAGTCATACTCCTGTAGAGTTAACAATATCATAGATATTTCTATAAAGGCAAAGCTCTGATTGGCCGATCCCCAATCTTTTTCCCACCTTCCCCCCCATTTGGCAATAAAACACACAAACAATAATACCACACTCCCACGTGAGAAAAAAACCAGTAAAAGACAGCACTATGGAGGTAAACAGAAACCTCTGCGGCCTTCTATTGAAGGGCCTGGGACCTGAATGCTGCTGCTCACAATGGTCGCTTCACGCCTCACTGCGTTTCAAACCGCAAATTCGGTCTGCCGCTCCTAAGTGTGGCCCTCTATGACTCGGCCCATTGAAAAATGTGGACTCAGCCTCTCTGGCCCGGGCAGCGCACATTCACAACAACAAACCCTCGACTGCCACAGTGGGATGACGAGAGAGGAACGGAAAGAATGAGCGATTCAGAGACAAACAGGCTGACGGATAGGCAGAGGCAAAGCGAGAAAGATTAAAATAGGCACATGAATGGATAAACTGAGAGAGAGAGCGAGCCCCGTACCTATCGCCAGAAATAAAACAAGCGTAGCAGCACCGACAGCAGAGGTAGATGAGCTCCGAGCCGTCAGAGTCCCTTAGCTCTCCGCCGTGGGCTGTGCGGTGCAGCCTTCCCCTCCCCGGGCTCGGCGTGCTGCGAGGCCGAGGCGGGATCTTTCCTTCACACTCCACTGGACGGTGGACACACATCACACCGTGTCACCTCCGCTCACAGAGCATTAGATCAACTCCCCGCTGAATCACAGATACACTTGCAGTACTACCGAATGAGGGGATGAGCCAAAGGTTACTGAGGGTCATTTAAAAAAAAAAAAAAAAAATGAAAGTAACCTGTGTGAGCTGTGGGTCAATTCTCTGGGCTCTAATGCACACTGAGACCTTCTGCTAAAGGGAGCTACTTTAGCTCTTAATTGTGCAACTGCCATTAGGGAACTTTTACACATCTGCTCCATTATGACGCATTATGTGTCAATAAGAGAGAGCCACTTGGCATATAATAAAGGCTCTAAGTGCTATTTTGTGATTTTCTACGTATCGACGCCCACCGCCACAGCACTGGGTGAGGATGAGAGGGCGTGTTACCTTGGCAACCATATGCATCAAACAGACAGTTCGACACTTGAAATCCGTTGCTTTTTTTTTTATATTCCCTGCCAAACCTGGCTGCCAAAATGGAGGTCGACACAAAAAGACACTTTGCCAGTGGACGAATGCCAGTCCAGCAAAGCGGTGACCTTTGCTGTACAGCTAGAGCAAGAGAGCAGGCATCACAACAGAGAGCGAGAGAGAGAAAGAGACGTAGCGGTGGAAGCCGTTCAGGGACGGAGGAGCTCCACAGAGAGCGTTCGTATTAATACATTCACACTACTGGCAGTAGCATAGATGGAGATATTACTGGGGACACTTGCCAGGCATGGCAAACAGACTGACATTTGTGTGTGTGTTCACATCCTACGGGAGGGGAAATGCCTTTGAGAAGAACAAGAACGTTTGATTCAGAGAGGCAGGAAGTTCACACAGTTTTGGAAAATGATGATGTTGGGTGAAGATATAAGTCTTGAGGGGAAAAAAAATGCATTCAAAGCCTGACGGAAATGTTTCCAACTTACCACAGAAACTCAAGTCCCCTCTCTCCTCCTCCTCCCTGGCTAGTTGTCTGCTGCTGCTGCTGCTTCTTCTTCTGTGGTTTTCTTCAATCTGGTTAAACAAAAATGGGAGAGAATTAAAAAAAATGTAGTGCTCATAACTCAGATTTCTCAACCCGGAGCTTTAAACCAACCACAAAAGAAAATACAATCTTTCTTAATAAGCACGGCACGGCAACAGTACGCATATTTAACAACCTAACAACCAGTAGATCAATTTGACTTCACAATGGGCCCACTCATCCATGTTTGGTTTTATTACAATCTGCTAAAATCCTTATCATATTGGAAGTCTCCTGCTCTGTCACAGATTACACACCGGTGGGTTCCCACTTGAAATCTCTCCTCCCCGTCAAACGCTTGGTCTTGGAGGAGTGACTTCTTTTTTTAAGCGTAATCATCCTCGAGTGTGTTGACTCTTTGGAAATGTACTTAAATCACTTCCAACTGTGACTAGTTTTGATGGTGAAAAGAAAGCAAACATCCAAGCTGTGCAAACCAAAAGTGTGAACATGGATTTTCAATGTGTGTAATCCAAAACTGATGGACACAAAAGCCTGTTGCTGAGAGCTGGAAGAGGACACATCTCCTCCCTTCGTCTCTCCTCTGGTCTCGTCTCGTCTCCCCTGATCTCGTGTCTTTTTTTACTCATCTCCTCCCTTCTTTTAGTGTTGGTACTTTACGTTCAGGATCCCATGTGGAGACGGATAATATGCAGATGTGAGAAGCAAATAAGCTCCTTTCCTTAAATTCCTTCATCCCAGAGTTTTTCAGCCTTTAGATCAAAACCCCCAAAGCAGAAAGTGATGTTAAATGATATATGGACGATCCTATTTTCAGTAGCAGAAAGTACAAAAGTGTGTTTCACATGACGACTCCTTGCTCTTCTCTGAATTTGGGAGGGTCAGAACAGTCTGTTCTGATCTATTATATCCTTTTCCTTTGTCTTCTCCTTTCCGATTATCTCTCAACACGAGGTCACGGCCCAGAAAAGGCTCCAATGTCCTCTCTTAACCTGTCCTGTCCTTTTCCCCCTCCTCCTCCTCCTCTCTAATAATCTCCTTACATTATATCTACTCTCTTGCCTACCTTGTTATTATGTCCTCCCCTCCTTTATTTCATGCCTGATCCTCTCCTCTTCTCAAACACTGTCACAGTGAACACAAGACACACATATCGGAATCGATGGGCAAAATGATTGAAGAAGCCAATCCAATTTACTTCTAGCTAAGGCTTATCGACTTCAGTCTGCTGCGCCACATCAGTGTGTGGAAGCCCCATTGAGAGAGAGACGCTGCCGTTTCCACCCAGTTAAATACGAACACTGCTTTCTGCACCGCTACCCAGATACTATTGCGAAATACAGGTTTACATTCATTCTGTTTCACACAAATAACAGATGTGGTTTCTTCGGTTGTTTTCTCTGAAGATCCCCGTTTTGTCTCACCACCCAGGAATCCATTCTGCAGCATGTGCACACTGGAAACATCGTCTAGAAACATTTGATCTGTTTCTTGATGCTGTTCTCCTAAAAACGTACATAATTCACTTCAAACTTTTGTGCAATACAAGGATTCCGAAAGCCTTAGAGCTCTACTCTATAAAATATGACTTCTTACAGAATATTACAACAGAACATCTGGACTTCCCACAGCCCTGGATTTGAAAGGCTCCTGACCCAGATTTATAAACCACTGACACACATACTATTCACTCACAGCATCACATTATTGCTGACACCTGTGCTGACACCATACCTGTGCACAGAGCTACAGTCCAGCTATCATGTTGTTCAGCTCTTTTACAGGATCATTTCTGCCTCGCTGTGCATAGATGGCAGTGAAACATCTGATTACAGCTGAGAGCCTGAGACCTATGAATAAAACACAACACCAAAATGACCTTTCCACATCCTGTTTGAAGGAACTGAAGGGCTGATCCCATCAAAAGCGGGCCCCCCCCCCCCCCCCCCCCCCATGACATCGAGCCAGCCATCCCGCCACGCCACGCTCAGCTCTTCGACACACCACAGAGGCGAGCCGAGCTCAGTCCAGCTCGGCTGCCATGGTGATAAGAAGAGAGAAACAAGGCTGAAAATAGGCTGAGATCGGATGCCGACAGTTGAGCAGGACTACAAAACACCACACAGCAGGAGACACGCGGTGGCCTCAAAACCTTGGGGAGCGCTCTCGTGTCACGAGTGCCGACAAACGAAACAGACAGCTGAATATAGACAGCGTACCAGCATTTTACAGGGAGAAACGATTAGACGCAACGGAGAATAAACAGAGGAACTGTGTGAATATGTTTATGTTAACACCTGATCAAATGAATGTGGGACCCAAAAGGGCTTACTCATGGTGATGAACCCACATCATCACCTGACTCTACAGTTCCTCGGAGCTCCATTGAGGGTTTTTAGTACCCATCAACTCACCGTTTTGGTTTTATAGCCCACTGGTTCACTCTCACTGCTCACAGCATTCAAAAACAGTCCACTGTACATTACCTGCCCACCGACAGATGTCACACAGAACATAACGTTTAGTGACTGAAGAGATAATATCAAATGAATATCAAAATAACTAACATTCATTATCGGCCAGAAACACGACTCCAAATGAATGATAATGTTGCTCCATAGCTGTAAATAAGAAGCCATTCGTTAACACGTTAGCCATGTCAACTTTAAAAGGTGTTCGTACATCGGTGTTGTGGTTACAGCTGGTTGTGCTGCCTCCAAGTGGCCAATAAGGGCTGCACCGTAGCTACAACATAGTAGAGCTGCATCATAAATGACTCATCCTGGGTTGGGAAATTATTAGAGTATCTTTTACGAAATACATCTCTATGAATTTAAATACGGAAATATGAGATATTTAGTATTCAGTAATGTGACTATGCTAAGCCACAGTCATTCAACACAGCAGTCACTTAACTGCAATGCTGCAGTTAAGACTTGGGGAAACTTTTTTTTCCCTCTATTTAAACTTCTGAAGAGGTAGTTTACGTTTCCATTAGTCCCATCACGCGACTGTCCAGTAAAGTGAGATGTCCTGCTGTTGAGACAATGGGTAAAGGTAGTGAGGTGTCACACATTTCTCTAATGAGAGTCTGCTGGTTGTCTCCTGCAGGCTGTGTTGTTTTGATGTGTGTGTGTGTGTGTGTGTGTGTGTGTGTGTGTGTGTGTGTGTGTGTGTGTGTGTGTCCTCAGAAAAGGGAAGGGGGCTCAGCAGCACCAGCGTAGCGGCCTGTGGGTTTAATTTTAGACTCTTGCCTAATGAGAGGCAGAATATGGCTGCAGAAGATACCGCTCTCCCGGTGAAGCATCATTAGCGCCAAAGAAGGGAGAAATAATTGCAGCCGGAACACCGTCTCTCTCTTCCTCTATGATGAATTTACATCACGGGACACGGCTCACAGAAGCGGGGAATCTGCTTTTATGCCATTACACTGAAGACAAGATGAGATTCAGCAGAATAAACAGCGCTATGAAGATGATGTGTTATTTTGTGAGTGCTGGAAAAGTGCAAACTATCTATGAAACTGTTAAAAACCCAGCCGACTGTCAGAGGACATCTCACCGAAAATGTACCACACTGTAAGAAATATCCTCACATCCTCAACTGTCACGCTGCAGGCTTCAGTTAGCAGACAAAACCAAATGGATTTGCTGTTTTATTAGACATTTTGGGAATCATCTGGAGCTGTAACTGATCATATTCCTTATCGATTCATTGTTTGGTGAATAGGAAAACAATAGTGGAAAATGTCTGCAACACTTTCCTTGGGGCCAAACTGAATGTTTTGTTTTGTCGAACCGTCTACAACCCAAAGATATTCAGTGTACTATCACACGAGAAAAAGAAAAACAGCAAATCTTCACAATTCAGAAGCTTAAATTGCTTAAATAGTTTAAGTGTTTTGCTTGAAAAAATGACTAAAATCACTACTGATTAATCAATTATCAAATTAGTTGCTGACAAAATGTTCTGTTAATCAACTAATTGTTTCAGCACTAATCGATATATTGTTAAGTCCACGATCAACAGTGAAAAACATTGGAAAACAGCCATCACATCAAGTTCTGAACGCTAAAGCCAACATCATCAAATGTCTTGTTTTATATGACCAAAAGTTAAAAAAAATATATATCTTTAATTTACAATATTAAAAGAAAGAAGAGCAGCAAATCCTCACATTTTAGAGGCTTGCACCATTACATATTTAATATTTTTCCTTAATAAATGACAAACGATTTCTTGATTATCAAAATTGTTGATGATGAGATCGATTCAAAACATCTTCTGAACTTTAACAACAAATCTTCATTTGCCTTGGATCACCTGCAGACCGTCAAGAGCATCACAAGAGCTGCACTTTCCACACAAACGGGTGACTATATGTCATAAACCACCCATTAATTAAACAAAAGAGACAATACATCACCTTTATCTCTGTACGGGTCAATAAGAATAAGTCCCCTCAGAGTGAGCATCCGCTGTGTGAGAGCACGGTTCAGTTGACATAATCCCAGAGGCTGCGTATTCCTCGATGTGTCTGCTGGGACTGAGTGACAGTAAAGAGAGACGAGCCGATTCCCTCACAAAATCACCCCCCCCCACCCCCCCTCCAACACACCCACAAACCCTCCTCCCCTCCTCCCACGTCCCTCCCCTGACCCTCCCTCCCCTCTCACAGGGGGATTAAAACAACCTTTTGTCTCTCTACAATAGAGGTTAAACATTTCCTGGTATCACATGAACAGCGAGCAGAACCCACAAAGTTACCGGGTGGGTTTTTTTTTTTTTTTTAAAACACATTTGTACAGACGCATTCAATATTCAAGTTATTTGTTTCGTATTAGACACGACCGTCGTCAGGATGAGGAGATGACAGAGCAGAACATCCTGCTGCGATATGAATTTGGCAGAGCATAAAAGCAACATTGACATTGTAATTGCATGTTAAATCAAATGGTACCCAGTGTACACTAGAATAACTGTCAGCTGCACTGATTGTGCTCCAGTCAATGCAGCTTTCTGGATGTTCAATGGAGGGTGGAGTAAAAACCAGCAAAGAGACATGAATAAAAGGAAAAAAGCCTCAAGGCACATCCCGAGGACTTCCTTTCCCAGACAGTGAGAAGCCAGAGAAAGTGCTCACCTACACTCAACAGATGTCCCCCCTGCAATCTAATCTAGTCGACTCCGTGAGGGGAAGCTTATTTATTGCCGACTCCTCACCGGTAGTATAGCGACCCGTTGTAAAAGAATAGATGTGAAAAAGGTTCTTTTGACGTCCGTTAGCTATGGTTGCAGAGGGCAACAATGGTGGGAGCTATCCCTTTGAAAGAGTCACTATTCTCCCGGCCCTAAATAATGCTCCTCTCATTACAAAAGAAAATGTAACGTTATCTGCCTCAAAGCACATTGTCCGACAAACTGAACAATGATTTAGACGCCAGTTGCAGTGGTGGAAAGTAACTAAGTACAAAATTACTTATGAACTGTACTTTATGGAGAACATTTCAGAAGAGAAATAACTTTATATTCCACTACATTTCTTTTGGCAGACTAGTTACTTTTGAGATTAATATTTTACATAGAAAAACGTACGATGAGCTTATCAAATTCAACAAATTGTTAAAAAATTAAATCACTGATTCATATTCTTTTTTATGAATCGTCTCAAGACCCTTCACATTTGTCTTGTGACCCTTTGGAGGGGCCCAACCCCTAGCTAGGGAACCACTGGACTAGGCCTAAAAGTATATATATATATATATATATATATAACAATTAGTAAAAGAGGAAATGTTACTGTTGAACCAGTCACCAATACATTTTACTCGGTAGGGTTGGCGAATATGGAGGAAATTATATTTTTGACCAAATACCTTTACATCCAATTGCATATTGGTGCTTTAACACAATCTTCATACAGTGAGAATGTTGATGAATAATCATCAGTAATGTTAAGTACCGAGAAAATGAACATCTCTTTATTGTAATGCAGCCTTTGAAACCAGGAAAACACCTATGCCCTATTACAATATAGACGGCAAATTATGCACCAGTCACGGCAAGAAGAAGAAGAAGAAGAAGAAGAAGAAGAAGAAGGCTGCAAGCAAGTAAACATTTGCAAAATTCAACACATGAATTTTGCAAATGTTTAGTGAGTAAGTAAATACATTTCACACATTTGTTTGAGCTCAAGGTTACACACATTGCGTTTAGTTTCCCACCTTTAAGTAAAAGCTCTGAGCACTATGTGTGGTGTTCCTTGCAGGTTTTGGGAATAGCCACTTAATTATCCCACAAAAGCATATGAATTCTGTCAGCGCCAGTGGGACAACTTCAATGGCTTCACAACATGGTTATTGTTGCATGCTACTGCGAGTATATCATTGCCTCCCACTTACCATGATGAAACCATCAGCCTGCAGAGCGCCAGGGCTTCATTGGTGGTCGAGAGACCAGAAACCTCTGCGCTGGAATTCCACCTTAATTCGCTAATGAACGGCTTCAGTCGTTCTCTGTGTGCACATAACTCATCACGTTGAGCTTTCGCAGCATCCAACGTCACCGCATGAGAAGGCATTCATTTTGAAAAATGTATCATAAATAAAAGCATTCATAGTGGCAGACATCTTTGGGAGAGATGATGGATAGCGGTGAGGTGTATGCATTATGGGATGAAATGAGAGAAAGGGCCATATTTCATTGAGCGAGGGGCGTGATTGACCAAGTCTAATGGGCATTATTTCTGCACACTGACTCCGTTGAGCGGAGACACTGGGCGAACCCCGCCGGCCCATTGCTCCTTCAGACTCACACTGAGATAGGACCGGCGCCCTCCCTGCTCTTTGTCACAACACCAATAGAATAACAATATTTCAATGGCAACTGCATATTTCAATGGCAACTTTTAACAGAACAAAGTTCATGCTGCGGTCTAGACCAAGCCCTCCTAACTAGAGCTGCACCCTGTCTTTATGTGTGTGTGTGTGTGTGTGTGTGTGTGTGTGTGTAGTTTTGTGTGTTTAGGTGTGTGTGTGTGTGTGTGTGTGTTTGTGTGCATTTGTTTATCAGTGGGTGTTCGTGGCGAGGACTCCTTTCAAATGTCCTATTCAGAAATGTGAATGGGAGTGAAATATGATTGGCTCGAGGAGAGAATGAGGGCTGGGTTCAGAAGGCTATCTAGGCGGCGGGGGGGGGGGGGGGGGGGGGGGTACTTCAGACAAGTATAGATGATTTAGCCCTTTTTAAGTTTTCCCCTAATGCATTCCTACAAGTAATTTTCAACGCTTGTTTGTTTGACTACTCCAAACACGTTTTTTCAGGTCACATCGAATCAGCAATTGTTTGAATGTGATCCTCTATCGAGTATTCAAGCCGTGACAATAACCCCCGATAACACAGAACAGCGCTGTTCTCTGGTACTTTGGTTCATTTTGTCCTCGTCCATGTCTGTATTAATTTTCGCCTTGTTAACTCTGGCTGAACTCATTACAGCACAATAGCGCTGAGGACTCAGAGGTATCGCATAGCAAGACTATCACGAGAACTCGAGGTATCTGGTTAACTGTCACAAGGAGCTGGGTGAAGGCATTAAGGATTGTTGTTGTTGTTTTTTTTGCTTGCGTTGCATTAAGCTGCATTGATGACACAGGCATCTGATCTGACTTTGAGGAAAACAAAGCGGTCGGGGTCTTAAGGGAATTTACATGAATTACAGCAAGAGGCCCGTAGGGACGGCCGCGACCTCTCCTCAGCTTTTTGGAACTAAACACGACCCTGATCCCGCCCATCAACACACACACACACACACACACACACACACACACAAAGACACACTGGTAAAGAATGGTGTGGCTGGTTACCATGGAGCCATGAGGCTCACTGACAGGGCTGGAGTGTTAACATGCTCACAGACAAGAGAGAGGATGATGGAGAGAAAAAGAAAAGAAGGGAGTGAGAGAGAGGGGCAGAGAGAGCACAGTAAAATAAAACAAAGAAAGTGTAGAATAGGAGAGATTTACCACACACAGGCAGCAGACCGTCCCCGAGGTTAAGGACCTGTAGTGTCTCGTATCGTATTTCTTTCTAACTGAAAGACCCGTAATGACACAATTCAAAACGCACAATAGTCCAACTTAACAGGAGCCAGAGAAGCACTGGTCTCTTTTTACTTTCCCCTCACAGTTTACACCATCAATTCTGCTTCTGTGAGAGAGTTAGGGGTTGGTAATCTTCTTCAAAAAGAAGTTAGGATATCTTTGTAAGAATTCTTCTTACATCCCAAAAAGCTATCAATAATCAAATACTCTGACAAAAAGAGGAAACGATCTGGATGCAGGACTCTAATAAGCTCGATCGCCCAAATGAAACAATCAGACGGCTGCCTTTGTTTACCTGCTGCTGCACTCATTGATGGTCACCGGAGTCTTCTACAAGCTGCTAGCTTAACAGTTTTAAGTACTAACAACAGCCATGTGCGTTGTTTATGTTCCTAATGATCATCAAGGGAGGCCTTAAGGAACGGGCTGTTAATGTTGCCGACTTTGCGACTTTCTGGGTAGATTTAGCAACTTTTGCAGCTAGTGCTGCTAGCTACTTTCATTGGAAAAGAGTTGGCATAGTTTTCAAAATCTAGCGTACTCTTGGTAGTTTCTCAAGATGACCGACCCTAGCTTACAGGGATAATTGAGTTTTATTTCAATTTGGGTCTTATTTTTGTAATTTAGGCCGTTATTCCTATAATAATTTATATATACATTGTAATATTCAAGTTAATTGCTGAGAACTGGGAATGCAGCAACACTGCAAAGAGGAAGTCCAACGAGGAAAGAAACAAGTGCGATCAGACAATCACACAGATTTTTTAAACAAACCCTCAGGGGAGCCAAACGTATTTGTGAGAGATAACAAAGCCAAAGGGTGAAGCTATAACTCAAACGTTGGCTTCCGAGAAAACAATCTTAAAATCCTGAAGCTTGGTCAGTGGCCCTCGGCGTCTGATACCGACACACCGAGGCACGCTTTAGTGTCTGCACGAGACGCACCAGACTTTCAACTAACTCTAATGTAAACCTATAGTCCAAGCAACTGACGTAGAGCGAGAAACTCGCACACAACTACAGCAAGTAGAGTGAGAATGTGTAAACTGCAATGGATGTTGACAATGAATAATAATTTGAATGTTCCCCTTCATTATCTCTTTCAAATAAGTTACTGGGATGGGAGGATTTGTTTACAACATGTACGATTGTCTGAACATTCGTGTTTGTTTCCTCATTGTATCCATTTCTAGAAATGTTGCTGTGTTCTTGGATCTCAGTAATTACTTTGGGGAGTACAATGGTATCATAGCCAATAAAACCTAATGTGTAGTAACTCTGAGTTTTCCTCCCCACGAGATGGACATCATAAGCTTTGTATCTCAGAAGGACTGAAAAACAGATGCACTTGTTGTCTACATTGGTTTTGTTTGACTGTACTGTAACTGGAGGCCTCTTTAGGTGTGTTTGTATTGCATGTTTCGCTGCGGTTTGCCATGTCGCACAGCTTCTCTGTGCAATGAAGAACTACCACTGATATTTCC
The DNA here is from genome assembly GCA_032191485.1 of Leptoclinus maculatus. NCBI lineage: Eukaryota > Metazoa > Chordata > Actinopteri > Perciformes > Stichaeidae > Leptoclinus > Leptoclinus maculatus. The sequence goes on along the minus strand of JAVDOI010000007.1, from coordinate 21,155,392 downwards.
ACTGTGCACATTTTGAGTTTTAACTCTGAAGTGATTTAGATTGTTGGCTTGTTTGCAACCTCTCTGATCCTCAACCAAATTTCTCTTTAAAGATAGACCACCAATACTGCTTCGTAGCCAACTGAAACAGGAACCCCTCCTCCCTTGGCTATTGTTAGCACACCGTGTTCGAGCCAATGACTTTGAGTGACTTGCCAACAACAGCCATACAGTATATGGCAATATGGCAACCATTCGTGTGGTAATGAAGCAGGAGAGGAAGCACTACGGCCTGGTATGATAAAGTGTGTGTGAGGGCCTTTCCTCCAACTGCAGAGAGCACCAGCTGAGGACGTGAGGGGAGGTGGAAGAGATCCAGAGTTTCCTGCAGCAAAGAGGGAGAGAGGCCCACTGAGCAGGTCTCCTCCTCTATATGCTCCATTCTGTCACCAATAAGAAGATCATCCTAGGTCCGGTGAGCATCCGAGGCGCGGACAAATAACACACACTACCCCACGCACACACAAACAACACACCCACACACTCTCTCTCAGTATGTACATGTGTGCTCAGCCCTGCATCCATATGTGTCCACAGAAGGCGCAGGCATGTGTGAGCCTCCTTTGCTTCCCCACCAGGACCAATTTCCATCCGCCGTCTGTGTGAGAGTGTGCGATCGATGCTGCACGGGGCGCGTTATCCAGGCTGTTCATTACTGTTGGCAACACTGCAGCCATGAGCACAAACAACCCGGCCCGCTGACGCATTACACTCCAGCCACGGCCCCGGATGAATGGACGTCGGTTTCATTTAACGGCAAGCTAAAGCATTAACTCGTTAGCGCAGTAAAAAGCAGAACTAGCGCTTGCTCCTCGACTGTCATTACCGATGTACATGTCATCGGTTTTCATTAGTTTCATTAGCGAACCACAACAACAGCTGAGAGAGCCCAGTGCCATCTTTGAAGTGCATGTTTGTGGCAGCAGGAGGGGAATGAGATTCCTCTTCTTCCCGCCTTCTTATCCTCTTCTTCATCCTCACCCACGCTGTGGGATCAGCTCTCACGCCACCTGTCTCCTCAGCACCACCTGAGCCTCCCAAGACCACACAAACACATATGGTACACTATCCACACAAAGGCAAGCACAGTCCAACAGAAGTGATGTAGCAGTGCAAAATAAAACTAAGAGTTTAAAGCCTTAATTCAAGCCGAAATATACTTTATGCAACCATGAGGGTCCTCTAGGGATTTAGGGATCACAATTCTTTCTCGGCATTGTGGAGTTTAGCTCATGTTTTGCCGGTTGACTTCATGCTTCTTTCCAGTCAATTTTGTTTGTATTGCCTCTGGCGTTTTTCGGAGAATAATGCAACGAACAGCGCGTTTTGTGCGTGCTTGCAGCTCGCACCATCTGTGGAGGCGCCACGATGCCTCACGTGAGTTTAAACAAAGCTCTAAGCACTCACTTGGGAGTTTAACCGGGGCTATGCAAGCAGCTCTGTAAGCACTTAAGCAAAGTCAGTTTTGAGCTAGATGCTAACGTCAGCATGCTAACATGCTCTAACATGCATACTAGCATGTTGATGTTTAGAAGGTACAATGTTCACTATCTTAGCTTAAAATATGCAAACGTTGGCCTATTGATTGCATCAGCATACCAACCTGCAATGTACTGAATGAGCAGATAAAGGTGATAAAGGCTCAACTTCCTACAGGCTTCACTTCAAATACACGACTACACGAGATAGAAGCAGCGAGATAAAACAGATGGCAAAGCAAAAGCAAAGAGAAACACCTTGAAGCACCTACATCACAGGAAATGCTGTGAGGCAAAATGATTTGCTTTTTAGTGAGTCCAAAAACTGACAATCTGATCTTGCGCCTCCTACTCCTGCTCTCATGTGAAATCCATATTGCTCAATGAGTCAACACAGCAACAACGGAAGAAAGGCAAAGGCATGCGTAAAAATAACATCTTCTGCTCACTCCTCCAATACACAGAGAGTTGACAGATATACCCTATGAAAATAAATAACTCTGATCGAAGTGAAACAAGTCGCAGACAGCTGGCGGGGTGGGAGTGTCAATGACGCGGCATTATGTCGAGGTGTGCTGGGCTGGAGACAGCGCTGAAGGGTTTAATCAGCCTGTCTACAGTAGACTGATGCTACACACGCACACACACACACACACACACACACACACATTATGTTGCTGCAGGTGCCGAGATAAAAATGCAGAGGCAGGAAGACAGAATGAAATGTAGGAGCGAAAGAAGGTATGCTGAAGGCAGGAGCAAATTAGAGGAGCAGAAGTGAAGGGCAGTGGATGTATTGGCTAGCTAGCTGCTTTGTGTGTGGACCGAACATTATACTGTATATATGTGTGTGTGTGTGTGTGTGTGTACGTTTCTGCAACATGAATCTGCAAATGTTTGTGTTTGTACGTCAGTGTAAGTGTTCGGTTGTGTGTCTGGCATACGAGTACATCACTGAAACATGAATCCCCTGTGTGAGTGTGTATTTGTGTGTGTGTGTGCGCGCGTGTGTGTGTGTGTGTGTGTGTGTAGTGTAAATTCTCAAATAACCACCGGGTGATTGGCCGGGACAAACAAATAAAGGCTGGGTACAAAGCATTGTGAAATTATAAATACAGGCCTGTCTCAAATAGGTTTCCAACAACGGTAAATATCGGCCCTGACCTTTGTGTTACAGAAATGATTACTGCTTGGCCTTCTCTGTTGTTTGCCCCCAAAAGACTTTAGTGTCTTTGCTATTTCTAACTGGCCCAGTGGAGGAAGACCACACAGTCCTACACCCCTCTCCCTCTCCACCTCTTGTCTCCCACTCCCTTCTCCTTCCCTCCCTTCTCTTCCCGGACGCCATGCTCTCTGATGCAGGTGACAGCCCAGGGACAATGGGATGATATCACCGCTCGGCTCCGAGCAGCTTGTCTGCATGCTGCACAGTAACAGACGGCTGCAGCTCGAGCGTGGCACAGTGTGAAGTTTGTGGCAGAGAAATAAGGAGTGCAAAGAGCGAGAGAGACAGTGGGTGAGGGACGGAGAGAGAGAGAGAAAAAAACTAACTGTACTGCACAACTGAGGCTGAATGGAGGAGAAGGGAGGGAAGAGTGAGGAGGAAAGACACTCTGTACTCTGTAGCATCAGCGTGTGTGTGTGTGAACACTGGTGGTCATGTGTGTATGCAAACTACACTGAGCCTATCGCCTATAGCTGAATATGTGTGGGCAGGACTGCAGACTGTGCTGCCTTTTAATTACAGCACTGCACCTTCCTCCACACACATACATAAACACACACACACACACACACACACAGCAAACAGCACACCTGCCATGAGGCAGATTGGATTTACACTGCATCAATAATTCACCCTCACATATATCCCCAAACACACAAACACACACACTCACCGGTTGTCTTTGAGTAAGAGGAGGCAGTCGTCACAAACACACAATGGTACCGAGAGAACCGGGGAATAACTTTGGTTAGAGGCGAACACGTGTCCCACGGACTGATTCTGCATTATTACAGCACAAATTACCTCAGATATTAAACCAATTATGAGCCGTGTAAACACAGACGGTGAGGAGACTTCTCTGTCCTATTCTTAGAAAAAACCCTTGAACAAAAACAACATCCCTGGGCTTTCTATTTTCCAGATCCGTTATTACACTTCACGCGGGACCGGCTGAGTACCAGACACACTGCTGGAGAGACGCTCTCATCTCCTCCACCGTGTTGTGCATTAGCCAGAATTTCAGCTGCCCCTGTTTTTAGCAGCTGAGTACCGGATGCAAATGGAAGTCTGTTACTGTTGTTTTGATCTGTTGTTGTTGTTGTTTTTGTCCTTCCACAATCGTATACATCACAACTGTGTGATTAGATGTGGCCAGGTGTCATTACTGAAGCATCTGTCCAGCATTTAGAAGTTTTGATATGTTCTCTTTGAGTATTAGGAATACTAACAAGCATTTCAGTTATCAATCATTTCATGTCAAACCATAATTTCTCTGGTCCAAAGCTCTTTCAAATTGCTTCATTTGTTCAGCTTACAGTCCGACACTCAAAGATATTCAACTGACATTAGCATAAAACAGTGAAAGGCAGCTAAATCTGACATTTGAGAAGCTGAAAATAATCATGAACATGTTTATATTAAGTAGATGTATTTAGTATTTTTGTATACTGGAATCTATCTTGTTATGTTGTTGATGTTATGTATACAGCAGTGGGTTTTATTCCCATGAATAAGGCCAAAAGTTTGGCTTGATGCAGAAATTAAACTACAGCTAACTACAAGACTACAATATATTTTAACAGCATGACATTTCATGGCTGAGTGATATGATACATGCTCAAAATACAACATCCATAAACATCCTATTGCAGCTCAAATGGCTCCTGGATTCTAATGAACGCTTAATGGATTCTAATGCTCTCCTTTAAAATGTGTTCAACCAGCTTTGGTATTTACAGTGGGAAAAGCTCATGTATTGATCAAACAAGCCATTAGCACTTTCAACCAGGTCTGTATTGGAAACGCTTAACATGAATTCCGTTAAAATGTTTTGAGAAAATGGATCCGCTGCACTACAGGCATGGGATAATGCACTCATTGTGGATACATGGATTCCATTAGGCTGAAGACTATACGAAAATGATCAGTAATGCAAACATAAACAAGAATGGCTGACCTTTGGAGAGTGTACAATCAAAATATTCTTACACTAATAACGCAGTGCACTGTTGTTCAGAGTGGATTCTTAAGAGGGAAAGTTTGAACATTTTCTTGAGTCTAGTAATGTATTCAACTTGGATGTCGAGCACAGGAGGGGGCCCGAATTTTTGAGGAGTGTGTAACAATTGGGCTTTTCTTTCCCGAAATCTGCATAATTATTGAGGTTAATTCATCGCAGAGCTTGTGCACCATTGTCTTTGAATGTGGCTGCCGCTGCTTAAATGAATAAATTAGTAACAGAACGAAGCAGACAGACAAGCTGTGCCTGAATGCACGATGTCAAGAGAAACTGGCTCCGAAAAAGATAAGCTGCAAGAAAATGCCTTCACTTGATTTGCTGGAGACAACAGCCTCTGTGACTTACAAGGCAAGAGACTTTTCTCCGTGATGCGATTCCTCTGGTATCCGTGCTGCATGCTCTCAGTTGTTCCCGACCACGCGACAAATGTCATGCAGCTTCCATTGTGCGAGTGTTAGTCTGTGTTCCCTCTGCTTCATTCTTGATAAGCAAAACTAACATTGCTGCAGTTGTGACAGGACACCTTGTAATCTTCAGGGAAATGATACAGTAAAAAAAAAAAAAAAAAGAGGGACAGATGCTCCACGCTGAAATAACTTAGATGGCAGCCGAGGCAGCTGCATAATAAGAAAAGTGATGGAACGTTTTTTTTTTTGGGTGAATGGATTAACATTTTCTAGTTAAAATATTGTCTGGCGGGGATTTGTTGTGAGCTGAATGTATTAACAGCGTGCTTAAAAAGTGTTTTTCTACTTATTTATCCACCCCAGATGTCTTTTATGGGCTGATTGGGCAGGAAAATGGCAATCGGTATGCAAAAAGTTCTCAAAGATGCTGTGCAGCATAGGGATGAGATGTATTGCAACAGAGCTTAACACAAATTGCCCTCTTACTACTCTGAAAGCTGAAATACTGCATAAAATGGAATGAATCACAAATTTATAAAAAAAAAAAAAAGAAGGAAATGTTAAGCTATTATCCAAGTTATTCAAATAAATCCTGCAGGGAATATGAATGGCAAATGGCAATTTATTCAATAGTAGAGATATTTCACTAAAAACATGAATATGAACTCATGATGGAAATCAAATGTCACCAAAGTCAGAGGCGTTCATCCTCTGGAGACCATGAAAGTATGAACAAACCTTCGTGGCAATCCAGCCAATAGTTGTTGAGTTATTTTAGTCTGGACCAAAGTAGTGGACGGACCAACCGACCAACCGGCCGACAGACATTATCACTGCGTTAGCTAAAAAAAAAAAGTGCAACACATATGTATTGTATTGTATTTACTGAAAGAAGCTCAAACATTTTCTAACTCGAGGCAGCAACATTGTTTTCTCAGTGAGTTCAGCGGCACATTCGCCCAACTGCTTTGCCATCAAAGGAAAAAATGTAATTATACAATTGGTTTATACACCCACAGTAACGTCCTTATTTCCCATCGTGACATCCTTCTTCTGAAGTGGGACTGGAGTCGGGTTAATGTACTTAAACGCGTCCCCGTCTGGGCTTTTAATGTGTGCGGTGCTGCTCTTATTTCTCCAGGCTCTTGACATGATAGATGTGTGTGTGTCCTTGACTTGACTGATGACCAGTTGAGGGCTGGAGACCTCGGAGGGCTCTTGTCAGGGAGGATAAGCCCTCCGAGAGGCCGCTGGGGGGGCCAAGGGGACCATAGCTTCAGGAGGAGGTCTGAGTGCTGCCTGTCTCCAGTAGGCCCTGAAATCACGTCTGGGGTGGGGGGAACAGTCTGGCCGTGAAGAGTGACTGACCAACCAGGCTGTCTGGCCGGGTACCTCTGGCCTTTCAAGGTCCCTCTCTGTTTGAGTGCTCAATTAGTGACTAAGAGCCTCGCTGACAGACTACCAGTAAGTCCAACGGCAGTCCTGGTCCAACACTGTTTTAGTTGTCTTTATATAAACGGGGGGGGGGGGGGGGGGGACTACATCATACAAGAAGGCCTGAGGCCAGACAACTCTGTACAAGGGGAGCCTCTTCAAACCCACCGACAACAAACAGCAAGACAAGAGAAGACAGGTACGAGTCACACAAAGGACGCTAATCATTTATCTGCAGGGCTTTTCTGTTCCGCCGGTTAAGCCTCTGTAGTCAAGCTGTTTTCACTCCACTTCTTAGTTCTTCATTTGTTGACTTTCAGTGAAAGGGGTCTTAAGAGATCAGTGTCCTCATCCGGAGGACACCTGCCGCAGCTGTGTCAAGGTAGCTGTAATTATTTTTCCAGCACTAAAACATTTGACAGGAGATTCTCTATTTTTTTTTTTAAGGTGGACAAACTCCTGAACTGTTTCTTGCCTATCTATCTGTTGTGGGTGTAACTGCTGACTAGCTCATTTGATGTCACAGTAATCTCTGTATTCTAGTAAGTATAAAAAGGCCTTGGAAGAATAGCCTGGATCAGCACTTTATACTGCATTTCCTCTCTCTCTCTATGCAGTGATCACAATGCCAGTTAAAGCTGCCTGCGCCTTTTCCTTCCAGTGTGTACTCATTATAGAGTGGCAAGTCAAAAAGCCCCACACAGTGGTAGGCATCCTGATCCCGGAGGGCCTTTCACATGTTAAACAGTTTCAGATGGGCCTAGTATTGTGCTGCTATAATACAGCATCTGCTTTATGGCATGGAAAAAATGCATTGTCACCAAAGCGGCAGTGAAAGAGCCATTGAAGGACAGCCAGGGCTTCTCCCCAAATGCCCGAGGCTGTGACCGTGACACAGGCCGGTGGGTGGTGGTCAAACAACAAGCATACTGCTCTGACACTGAGGTTGTGAAGGCGACAGCCATAAAATGAAATGCAGGTGCACAAGAGTCAAGTGAGGGGGGGGGGAGTTTATAGTCAGGCCAAGTTTGAGAACACGCAGCCTGAGCTGCAGAAACTAGTCAATATACCGCATAACCTCAGTGGAGCTACAGAGTCTCCAATGAGGCTTTGTATCCGGTCTCAATGCAGCAGCGTAGTGGGTCAGAATGCTGCAGTGAGCACTGGAGCTTGGCCAGGTGGGAATGAGACACGATGCAGACAGAGAGATAGGAGATGCCCCCTTATTCCTCAACTCTCCATTAAACATTTACAGCTGCACTCGGCACAGCTGAGAGCTGCTACTGTGTGAAAACATCTCAGTGTCACAGAAGTGTTCACTTATTCCACATCTCCCATCACTATTAGATATCATACAACACAGTGGTCTATTCTGTGTGCAGCTTCATCTATAAAAACACTTTGGTTCTGAGGAGACGAGGTGAAAGACGCAGAGGAGAAACTGCATGGTACCATGAAAGAAACTATTTAAATTGGCCCACAGGGATTAAGGTGATATTCTGTGTTATATTTAATCCTCACACTTCCATATCTGTGGTCAGGACGGTTAAGGCTAATCATAGTGATCCATGTTTAAGGCCGAGCAAATGTCCCTCTTACAGTTATCCGATCAGTTCATGAGAGCCAAGACAATAGATGGAATAAAGCCTTGGACTTGATAATCAGGCCAAAAGGGTCTTTGTGCTCTTTGTAGGCGCTGGCCGTTTCTCAGCCAGAGATTGTTTGTGCAGTCGCAAGTGTTTCTTTTAGTTATACGTCTTCTCTCAAGAGTAGATGTCAGGAGTCGGGTTGTCCCCAGTGAGACTTTTATTCATAGAATGAAATGGGACTTTTTTGGATCAAGTAGCTTGTGAAAAACAAGGCGAGTCAAATTAAGTAGGCTACAGCTGATATTTCAATATGTCAGATACATATTCAATCAACATTTAAGTAAATATAAGGATAGGATTGGATTCAAATCCGAATTGGGGCCAAAAAAATAGATTGCGACTTCCCTAATTTAACGTGATTTATTACTTAAGTTACTTGCAGAGACAGTGGACATAATTTTAATTTGTCAGTTTACATTCACAATGATCAACATCACTGCAAACATGTAAGTGTTCAACTGTTGGCCAAATGTTAAATCATCCATTAAAATAACAATAAAGCAAGCGACATGTAACATCATTACAGAAGAAAGCATGCAAAACACGAAGCAGCTAAATAGAGAGTACAAAGCTATACTGTATAAAGAGTGAGACAATCAACATGTAATCACATGGAGGACATAAGTAAAATAATGAAAGACAGCAGTATGAAAAGGACAAGGGGACACAATCAGACAGTCAAGGTGAGCGTGCTGCAACTTGGTTTGGTGAAGTGTTTGGTTGCTTTTAAAGTGTTTTAAATGTCCATGTTGCTCATTCATATTTCCTAAATTAAATGTCCAACCAACACCAACAACAAGTTCATTCTGTCAAATATATATATTAAAATGGTAAACTGCCACTCAAACACAGTTTTCCTGCCGTATTACCACATCAAGCACATGCCTTAGATTCTGCTAATTTTAGCATTACAAAACACAGATATGTTGAGGTTGCTCCAGTTTCAATTCACAGAGGCCCGGTGGTGAATGAAGGAGGTTAGGCATGCAATTGTCCAATGTTATGTAAAAGAGCCACTTTTATACCACTTCGCCATGTCTGATGTGAAAAAGGAAGTTCTATGTCAATCAAACTGAAGCGCTATGACGAGCTGTCCCGGGTGGTTTCTCCGTGGCCACCTACTCCATTATGCTTCACTTCCACACAATATGAGTCACGGGGATAAAAAGGGATGCTTTCACAAGTCATTATGGGTAAAAATGGACCTCCATCATAGCGGTGCATTAGATCAGTAATAAGTTTTATTCAAACCACCTCTTTTCATTCTTTCAAATCAGCTATTTGGAAGGAATTCATTCAAAAGAGGCTGTCAAGGGCCTGCCACTGCTGCCAACGCTCTGCTTCCACTCGAAAAAAATTCATACCCAAAGTCCCATTTCGGTTGAATCACAGCTTAGATAAACAGAGCGAGTGAAACAGGATTCAGCGACTTTTGTTTTGAGGACAAAACAGCATATTCAGCCCTGGCTGCATTCTGATGCTAGTCCGGGAAAAACAACAACACAAACCATCGAATCTCGTGAGAGGGCATGAAGAGGTGACTAGCAACTTCTTTTTTTGTACTTTTGTGGTTTTATTGTCCAAGTTAAGTCATTGATATAGTGATAATAGAACGCCGGAGCCTTTATTCACATGGGTACAGGTCAGTGATAGCTCAGAAACATGGGAGAGGACACATGGGGAGAGGACATGTCCTCAGGCCTCCAGCAGGTGCATTGTTTCCAGGATCAAAAGAAAAGAGCCATATTTCAGACTTGGGCTGCATCCTGGTGAGAGGGGAGAGCACATCCTGGTCACTTGGCTCTTCCCCGTCTCTCTCACCCCCATCCTGACCCCCCCCCCTCACCCTCCTCACCTCTTCCTCCCTTCTTCCCCACTTCCTTTAGGCAAACACCTGATCAATAGCAGTCTCCTGCTGTGAGTCATTCTCCTCACAAACACACTCTTTTCAAGGACTGCTCTTAAAAAAGCAAAAGACCACAGTAAACACGGACTTTCACTCAATGGACACTAAAACAAAAGAGTGAGTGAAAAGCAAACCCTCAAATTTAAAGCATACATCCAAACCCCACATCCTAAAGTTGGGACAAAGGGAAAGATACTTTGCAGGGTTGTATTTTGTCTCAACAGATTTGAAGGGGAGGACGAGAGGGGGGGGGGGGGGGCGTTAAAATGCTCGGTCTTCTGTTCTCTAATCTGTCTGTCGTTTCCATCCATACAGACACACTTCTAATTTCACTTCAAAGCGCGGGGGACTGTGAGCTGTACGGATGAAACTCTGCATGAAATTATCTCCCCAAAACACGCTGATGTTACTGTAGCTATACGCACTACTTCCTGCCGGGGTGATGAACATTGACTCCGCTTACTCAAACTGTGTAGGTTTGATTTGAACTTTATTTCCCCGGAAAGGTTTCTCTGCTTCCAGGACGACGTGACCGACATATTGCTGAGCCTGCGGTGACGACAGCCACCCCCCTGTTGGGTTGGTAGGTTTGCAGGGATTTCATCATCAACCCTCCCCCCCTTCAGAGTCAGCCCTAGCTTCAGATTATGGGAGTCTAGTTATCACCCTCTCCCAGGGTTGAGTTTCGGGTGCAGGGCCAGAGTAATCCTGGGGAGTTTGACGCTTAAGGCTTCACTGCCGATGACTGTGGAGAATCCAATCAGTCCCACCTCTGTGCATGTTCCCCAATTCTGGTCTGATTAGGCACTATATCAGTGAACAACGCCTACGTTTAAAGGCAATGTTGGAAACTGGGAATCTATGAATTCATAAAATATGCATGGATTTAATGAACGCTAGCAGTTTGCCTGAAGCTTTGCCCCGGATAAGACGGAGTAAACATGGAAGATCCCGGAACTATAATAACATAACGTGGACCCAGATGTGTGGACATAACATGTACATTTTTGGGGTAACAACATGCTAAATCAGATATTGTTGTTTAGAATTCCCTAATGATTGTGTGACAGCTTCGTATGTTAAATGTCCTTTGAACAAACCCAGGGAGAGGGAAGAATAGAGCTTCTTTATCATGATGACAATCAATGTATACTGTAATAAAAACTGGATGTGGCGCCACCGCTCAGCCTTGCTTAACATTTTTTTTACTGTGACCACTCGCGGCATTGCAGCAAAAAAATCCCCCTGAGGCCAAAAAGCATCTTCCCCCGAGGCCACCATTGTAAAAGAGATGTCTAAAAACAACTGCTAACAGGACACCTTGAACTGCAAACAAGGTGAATTATGACTTTCTTTTAAACATTATCTTTTTGGGATAGAACATTGTGATAGACTGGACATGGGGCACCTGCTCTACCAGTTTAGTTATGACATTTTTGATGATGATTTTTTTTCATCCATGGAGACAACAACAACAGCAGCAGGAGGAGAAACACTAAGGTGAGCGAATGTCATTGGACTGAAAAGGTGAAATCTTGGGGTCCAGTATGTCCATGGTTGTGACCTGTTCTTACGGTTGGCTACTTGAAGCCGTTGTCATCCTGTCATTGTACTCTGTGGAGCTTTAAGCATCACTAATTTAAACGGGTTGCGCCACACAAACCAATTCTTAAATTGAGATTAGTTGTTGCTAAATATTCACACTCTGCAACTGTCAGGTGTAGCTGCTGCATAGCTGACAGAACCAACTAACAGACTAATGTTAGCTTACTGATACATTACCCATTTAAAGAGCAAAATATGTAATCGGATATGCTCGACACATCTGACCTGACAGTTTAAAACTAGGACAGTTTTAAATGACATATCAGAGAAAAAAACACCTCAATACCTCAAATCAAATCTAAGTTCCCACTCATTCTGAAGCGCATGAATACAAGGCTTAAAGACTGGAAGTTGAGTTTAATATAAAACTGCAGTTCTTGAATGATATGCGACAGCTTTTGATGCTACACTGACTTCATGTTTATATTATGTCAGTGTAGAAAAAGCCCTTCACTAAAGTGTTGTATTGTATAACTAGAGAAGTTACTAAGAATAGAATAAAGACTTTACACACAAAGTAGCTGTGACGCACATTTAGATATGAAATATAGTCAGAGCGATATGTATATAGAAAGGAAGAGGTCAGAAAGGAAAGTAAATACAGAGAGGAACAGAGAGAGAGTGAGCAAAGAGACAGAGTGTGGTAGAGATCAGCGCAATCTGCTCTCAGGGCAGCGACTGCTCCTTTATTTAAATCACATGGCTACAAACTGAGATTATAAAAAGGGGTTTTAATAATTCCATAAGCGCCGTGCACATCTGAATATCAGCGGCTGGCCTTGGAAATTTTAATCATTATCAATCAATCAAAGGGGAACTGAGATTTCTACTGCGTTAGCCGTTTTGTCAATTATGTAAAAGCCTCAGATGTGCACTTAAATTTAGCTCAGATAGCTGACAAAACATGCATATAACCCAAGAGCGAGTACAGCGGCACACTGCAGCCCCCACAGTACATTAACAATTTCATCTATTATTCCGCACCAATCACATTTCATGGGAGCACCGCTGAACATCTAAAGAGCGCCCCCTTGACCCTGAGCTGAGCCTTCTACATACCACGGAATGTCAACTACAATCAAGATACTGACTTCAGAAACAAGCGCTATATGAATTCCACCTCAGTGACACATCACAAATGGCCAGCGAGTGAAAGTGTCCTATTTGTCTCTCACAGGATCTGTGGAGGCGTTCTCTCTGTCATGCAGTAACCCCTTTGAGTAACATGTCCACCATGGCTCCGCTCATACAGAGATGTGGTCATTGTGACTTGAGCCACCGAGAGGCCCAAAACCAGCCAACCTCGAAGACCCGAGCATTAGGTCTGCTTCAGACCGGAGTCTTTTCAACCTCGGCCAGAACAATACCAACTAAAACCAATATAAGGAATGCCATTCATCGCCAAGATCCAAACAGACAATGGTGTAGTTGTGTGATAGAATATACAGGAAATGGAGCACATGGAAAAGATGATTTCTGCTTCTGAAACGTAGAGATGTTTAGTGTGCTTTGATAGACTTTAAGCTCTTAACACCATGGCACTTTGGCTATAAACCACGGCACGCTGACAAAGACTCATTGATATTTCCACATAGACAAGAGAGACAAACACAGAGCTAAAAAAAAAAAAATAAAAAGCCCAGTGTTGGCCCAGACAGCTCTCAGCCACACTAGACGTTTGATTGGGTTATCAGGTCAGCCAGCCTCAGAGGAGATCCTGATAAATGAAGTTGCCATTTGTTCATCCTCCCCTCCTCAGGGCCCAGCTAGCCCACAGCAAGGAATTATCTTAGTGACAATTACATTCTTCCAGCTCCTCAAGAAGGCCAGTACTGAGAAAGGACTGACCGCAAGGAGATTATACTGATTGCTATTCCATTGCCCGCAATTGATCCTAAATTGCTTTGGCACAGTGCCTGAGCACACTCACCTCCATGGTGGATGTCCTTGGGTTTTTATTAATAAATCAACATTACAGAAAATCGCATTCTAAGAAATTATGTCCTTGATAGAACAGGAATCCTGAAAATCTGTTTGGTGATCTGCGTTGTGTGGTTACAGGAAAAAGACGGGAAATTCAACAAGGCACACATACAGTATAAATATATATCAGTAAGAGGTATTTTTACTGTAGGTCTGTTTGATTAATTCAGATCAAAAATATATTTTTGTCTGACCAACAGTCAAAAAGCTAAATTCATTCAATTTACAATGTATATAAAAAGAAGCAAATCCTCACATTTGGGAACAAATTTAGGACCTTTTTTAACGGATGACTGGAACTGAACAGATCAATTCACAGATTTCAGAATACTCAGTCAAAATGAATGTGGCTGAACAGCGACGTTATTGTGGCTACCGACTCTTCCCAGTGATACACATCAGCGGGATCAGCTGGGAAAAGGAGGACACTGCCTGGCAGAGTAACTCAGTCTACTGGCAAACGTGTCTGATGCTCATCGTGTGACCAATGGTAGCTATTGGCCCGTCTGTGATCTCTGGACTGCTCAGCTGATTGGTGTAAAGGAGGGAAAAAGGATCTGGTTTGACAGCGGCACAACATTTTATGATTCTAATGGATTCTGACCTCAATCTTCCCTAATCATTTCGAAGCCTGGAAAAAGATTATCTGGGTATAGATTATGTTTTTTACAACACGCGTGGCACCAGGACAAAAAACAACAACATAGTAACCCAAGCTAGCATTGTATTGTGTGCTTTTGATGTCTCAAAGGACCTGCACATTTATCTTCTGCTAAATGGAGGAATCTCAGATCTACACTTTGGATTGGTTTACCATCCCATTCCCTTTGTTTCCCCCCGGGAGAATTTTTTTTTCCCAGGATTCCTGTGGCTGTGTTTTTGGGGGTTTAAGAGATGAAAAAGGGAAAGAAAAGCCCATTGGTCTCAGCGCCACAGAAACAGCATCGAGAGCCAAGCTGTCATCCCACTTGGATTAAGGGCCCTTCAGTGGTGGCTGCTGAGCCGCTAACATGGTGTCTTACCCTAGGGCCGGGGTGTGGGAGGGGGTAGAGGGTGGAACAGGGGGTGAGGGCATTGGAAGGCCTGGCCTAAATAAGACCTCGAGGTCAGCGAGCCTCCTGAACCATGGAAAAGCCACTTTGTGTTTCCATGTCACCTTTATTCATGAGCTGACAGCTAAGTGTCTCCTTCTTTCCTGTTGATTCAATCAATGTTGCATCATGTGTTTGGGGCGACGAAGATAATCTACGCCTTCGCTCCGCATATCTCTGCCGACCCCCAGCTTTTACAAGTTTATAACGTTTAACAAAAAACAGACTGGAGTGTGGAGGCTTGCGGTGGAATTCTTGGCAGGGCCCACTCTTTAAAACCTCCAAAAGTATAAGCAGAAAAAGAGCCGTGGCGATGTATTTGCTGAGCCATTAGACAACACAAGTGGGCTGCATCGCTGTGCCAACAGAGAGTGGGATGTGCGTCCGCGTTACTCTTAAGCCCTATGCAAATAGGAGGAAGATGGACGCTTGAGAACAGGCTAGAAAGCATTCAAGTGCACACTCTTCCTGAATTCTCTGTAATTTTGGCGAGCCTTCCCCCCCTGCCGGTGGAGCAATGCCCACCTCCTGTTGTTTTCAGGACGGGAAAGGGAAGCAGTGGTCCTTGTTATGTGATGCCACTGGGCCACCAACTACCTCTCCCAACATCTGCTGCCCATCCAAAGTTGGCCGGAGCTTCAACGGGCCTGAAGAAGCCTGTCGGTGGCGAGGACTGCCTCTCCAGTCCTCTTCAGCATGAACAACAGTGTGTTCATATACAGAGAAGCTCTAACACCCGAGTTTCTATTGTGGCTCTCCTCAGGCATAACCCTGCATCGCCCCCCTATACTGCAAGAAAGAGGCGAGGACAGCCGTCCCGCCAGTACAGACAGAGAAAACAGACCCCCTTTGTTTCCCCTGCCCCTTCTCAGCGTCGACCGAGGTACATGATCCCGCCCCCCCTCCTCCTCCTCCTCCTCCCTCCTGCAACCCTGAAAGCTTCAGAAACACTCCCACTCTCCCTTTCCCTCTCTCCACTTGTTCTACTGGGTGGCAAGACTGCAGATCATCTTATGAACATTCAGAGAATATACGGTGAGCACACACCTCCCAAGTCTTGTCTTCATTTGTTCACATCAAGTCCCTAAAGTCAAGGTTGACTGGGAGTCAGATCTGGCGGTACATGCAGCTAGTTAACCTGTCAGGCGCTCTACTGGGGGGGGGGGGGTAGGGAGGGAACATAAAACCCACAGCATTACGTTCCATTACCCCAACCTCCCACTTCAAAAGGGGGCTTTATTGCCGTCACTCCCTGGCAGTTGGTTAGGACAGAAAAGAGCATCTCTAAATGCTTTGTTCTCACCAAGGGGTGCAATAACCTGGCACAGGCGATAATAGCGTTCCCTGGGCAACCTTGAGTGATTGGGCTTGATGACTGTCATGGTGTAAAGCTCTGGTGTAATGAGTCCACCACCACAGTCAGCTGTTCAGGGATGTCAGCGCTGACCGCTACTCATCCACCATCTGTCCACATTACCTGCTGACCAAAAAAAATGCTGCCCAGTGTAACAGTTCAGCTCTCTAATTCATACAAAACAGTATCTGTGATTAACAAAGCTTGAGATTAAAGATGCAACTAAAAACATTCTGATTATTTACTTGATGTCCCAGAGCCCAAGTTGACATGCTCAAGTTGCTTGTTTTCTCCAAAACCCAAAGAAATTAGGTTTACTATCTTAACTTTACTTGGGATATAGTCTTGCATAGTTGGAATGCATTATATATGGAAAATATATAATGATACAAAATACAAAAGAGCAGCAAATCCTCACATTTGAGCAGCTGGAACTAGACAATGCTCTGCATTTTTGCTTAGTAAATTACTTTAATGGTTATTCGTTTGACCCACTAATCATTTAAAGCTAAGGTTGGTAATCCTGAGAAACTAACAAAAAGAATCCCAGGCCAGTGTTGCAAACTCTTTTCCAATGAAAGTAGCTAGCAGCATTAGCTTCAAAAGATGCTAAATCTAGCAAGAAAGTTGTGAAGTCGGCAACACTGGCAACCAATCCCTTCAGGACTCCCTCCAAAGCCACTCCCCCAAAATGATCATTCTAAATGTAAACATACAAAAAAAGTAAATAACGAGCTAGCTAGAAACTTCTGGAAGACTCCAGTGACAAGCAATGAGTGCATGGGCAGAATAGACACAGGCAGGCAGGTAAACAGGCAGGCAGGTAAACAGGCAGGCAGGTAAACACGGCCGTCCAATCATTTTATTCGAGCCAAATGAAATTATTAGACAGGCTTATTACGACAGCGACAGCCACATACACCGGATATCTTTCTTTTTTTTGTCAGAGCATTTGACTGATGCTGTCGGGATGTAATGAGAATTTCAACAAATGTACCAAAGATGCTTTTGAAGAAGATTACCAAACCCTGCCTTTAAGCAATAACAAAATAAGTATAAATCATTGAAGCTACTGTATATGGCCGCAGGGGTTGAAACAGAAAATAGCAAAGTATCTCCACATCTTTTCATCTAATTGCTCAGAAAACCAGTCTCGCTATGAGCGACACATAAATCATCTAATATCCATTTGCCTTCGTCATCTGTCACCATCCCCTCCTGATCATATAATAGAGGTCTAGCATGTAAACATCAACAGTTGCAGCTGTGTGGAATGGATTCGCAGGAACGTGTCAATCCCCATTAGAGGCTGCTGCCTAACTGAGTGTGAAACTCTAATTGCACCCACCAGCTTGCAGTCATACAGGCCCCACACACCGAGAGGGGAAAAAGAAAGTGTGTGTGTGTGTGTGTGTCTGTAATGAACATACATGTCCTTCTTTGCATGTACTCATCTGCCCCTGCATACATTTGTCCAAATTACAACAGGGGAGAGTGTTCAAGCGCCCGTGAAGCGGTGGAGGGGGGGGGGGGGCAGCGTTCCCTCTGTGGTCCCCCTAATGAGGCGCCCATCAGTCCCAAAATGAGACGAACATGCGTGTGACAAGGAGGTCCAGGCGATGTCAGTGTGGCTGTGCTGCTGTGTGTGACTGGCCCACTGGGATGAAACACCCACACCGCGGTGACACTAATGGATAGGCATGGGCCTCCGTCAGTCCCCGGAGATCCAGCCCCATCACAGCCGAGCAGCACAGCGCTTCTATTCACAACGACTGCAGGATCGTCTCTGCTCGCGGCGAGTACACGTGTCACCGGGACGCAGTCAGTCAGTCAGTCAATCAGCTGGAGGGGCCTATGATGGGGCCTTATTTGACTCTCAATTAAAAATTTACTATCGCAGTGATTTATTGAAGGCCAATTACAGTTTTCTTCAACTTGGGCATAAGTTTTGTAGTTTTGTTTTAACTTATACCAGTAATGATAACACTGTACTCAACTGATGAGAACAGTGCTTAAAAACACAAGAAGTCAGATGACCATATAAGGCTGTAAACAAACCACACGGTTAGACAAACGAAGGCAAACTGTGAAGTTATTACTCAAATTGTCAGTTGTAAAAATCCATCACAGTTAAACAGACCAACACGCTGGTTGTAGTTGAAAACACACAGTTGTCGTATAGGCCATGAAGGATTATTATTAAAAAACTAAGTGTGCTCGTGAGCAGTGTTACCTCCAAATATAATGATGTATCTTGTTTACAAACTGTCTGTTTTACTCAATGAATCAATCAATTGTTTTGTCTATAGTACGTCAGAAAATATTGAAAAATGCCTGTTACAATTCCCCACAGCTCAATCTCACGTCTTCAAATGTATTGATCTCTTCAACCGTCAGTCCAAAACCTAAATATATTCAGTTTACAATCATTTACGACAAAGACAATCATCCAACCGTGACATTTGAGCAGCTGGAACCAGAGAATTGCTGGCTTTTTTGCTTGAAATATTACTTGATCGTAAAAATAAATTGTCTGTCAATCAACTAATCAACTGATTGATGGAACAAATCATGTCGGCTCGAGTCTGATCGCTCATTTCTTGCCCCATTAGATGCCCATTTTTTCACCAGATCTCAGTAAAAATCATAGAAATGAAGGTTAAGACTATAAAAGTAAGACCCAAGTTGTAATTATCCTGAAGTAACCTTTAAAATGTCACAGAGAGGACTTTGAGTCATCTTAATTGGAAATGTCTGTTAACCTACGATCTACTGGCTTTAACTTTCTCCTACTCTGACTTCAGCTGCAGTCGGGTTAATTTCCTTATTCCCATCTTTGAAACATCATTTCTACAACATAAAGGAAGTGCGTCCTTGATCGAATGAATCACACTGAGAGAGCGTCTCAAGTTCAGCTCAGTTCCTCTCAGAAATGATGTCATCCCCGCCACGAGTGACACAGACCAAGTCTTTCTATCTGTGAGACACTTTGTCCCGTCCTGCGGTTGGCGGAGTTCATAATGCCACAGACGGCCGCTGACAGAAGGAGCGTTGATCACTTCTCGCAGAATAGTCTGCGTGTTTCTGCGCCCCCACGGAGTGGAATTGGTGGCATTTTCCCTCCAACACCCAAGCTTTTCCCATAGCCCCCGCAGAGGAGCTGCCCGCCACTGGTTTTTTGGGTCAGCAGTGTGACTGACTGCTGCTCTCACAATAACTCCGGTCAACGTGTGTCATGGTAATCCCTAAGTTATGCAAATCTCCCCGCCTAGTGCCCGTTTGCGCTGAGGGTGAAAGTAAAGATGGCAGCACAATGTAGGTCACTATCTTGTCCTGATTTCTCCACGTTTGGTCAAATGAGCCGGAAATGTCCAGTCGGTTGAGCTCAAGTAGCTGCAGAGTAGAGTGGCTCTCTGGGCTCAAGCAACATCCTGACTTACCATGGTGAAGATATGCCTTAAGAGCCCATCAAAAGACATACACACACACACACACACACACACACACACACAGTCAGGGATATGCATATGTAAAGTGGTATCGCACATTTTACCGCCTGTTTGAGAATTAATGCAAACGAGACATAAGGCAGGGATAGGGGGATATTGTTATCTTCTTAGACAGATTAACAATAGTCTGCCTGCGGTGAATAAACATTACTGGAAAGTGTGTCAGTCCTTTTAGAGAGAAAGTAAGAACAAGAGCTTCACACAATGAAGCAGGGATCATTAGCATTTTATTAATATGGCTATCGGAGTCGGCAGTGAAAGTGTGCAGCTGAGGCATGTGGGTTTGGGTGTGTGTGTGTGTGTGAGTGTCTGGGGATGAGCGGAGGGAGAGGGGTGGGGGGTGTTGTTGCATGATGGCGAGTTCCCCCTTGACTGAAGCTTTGACCGAGGGGAGACAGAGGGAGGGAGGAGGAGGAGGAGGAGGAGGAGGGAGTAAGCAGAGGATTTGGGTGGGAATGCGAGGTTGTTGTTTTTTTGTATTCTTTCAGTAAAGCAATTCCTTGGCTGGTATAATAAATGAATGGGGTGTAATTGGTGAACCTCTCGGGGCTGCCGTAATCAGATTGAATCTGATGAAGGTAAATTAGACTAAACAAACTGACGGGTCAGTCAAAACAAGACAGAGTTTGTGATATGAATATGAAGGGAATTAAACCACCAAATCAGCTTAGGACATGAGGGATTTTGTGTGAGAGGAGAGCTATTTCATCAACACAGGACACAAAAACACAACTGTCAAATACAGCAGATCTATCTATATCCATATCTATCTATCCATCTATCTATATCCATATCTATCTATCCATCCATCCTTACTTACAGTGTGTGATGTGAGCATCATGAAGCAAAGGGCAGATGATATCAAAGGTTCAGATTGGAAGACAAGTGACAACGACTTCTCACAGCATCTTGTGTCAAGCCTTGATTTGACAGTCGCGCTCCGGAAAAAAAACCGCACACCTTCACCTGCACCCACTGATTACCACAAGCTAACGCGTAAATGCGTCTTTGAACATTTTTTTTTATTAAAAAAAAAAAATAGATTCAGCTCTGAAAACAGCCCCCCAGTAGCAGCCCTGCAGCATCCAACTCCGTGTGCCCGCTCCTCTCCCCACAAACTCCTGACAGTGAACCGTACGCTACACGACACGTGTTTGTTATGAATGGTAGAATTTGGCTCACCTTATCTCCTCCCTCGGCGGTGCGAAACACGAAGCCCGTGTCTGTGTCTTCGGTCCCCTGCGACGCAGCGATAGCGTCGGCTCTGTTTGTTTACGCGGAGTCCCGTTCAGCGCCGAGCCTCTTTTCTGCACTTGTCTCTCCTCACTGCCTCAGTCACTGGTCCTCTCTCCTCTCCCACCAGTTTACCGACAACCATACGCACACGCACGCACACACAGGCGGGGGCGCGCAGCAGCAGCACCCCTGGGGCGTGCGCACGCCCATTGCGCGCGGCGCTACAGCGCCGCTGCCGATGTGTGGTGGCCTCAAAGCACTGAACCATTCGAGCAAATTGTTATCCAGAAAGACACGTTAATAGCACTTTAGCCCCGAAACCACAGATGGACAACAGCTGGACGAGTTTTAGGATAGAACAAGCCAAAGTTGTCTCTTAATGCTCAGCAATGCCAGTTATTAAACAGCGGGGAGCTCTTTTTTTTTTCTTCTTTCATTTAGCTGCAGTATTATTACTGTTAAAATTAAGCATCACGAAAACGCTACAAGCAGGAATAATGTTCAACAGTGAAATAATTCCCAGCCTTAGAGGCTTAATAATCCTGTACAGTTTCATTAATCAGGCCTGCAAAATGAGGGAGAGGAAATAACAAAAACAAAACTCAAATAAAACAGACTACCATTAGTCCAATATGAGTGCTTTCACCTTTTAGACAGTGGATTTCACTCCAGCTGTTCTGGACTTTAATTGCTTGGAGCCATTTGCATGTCCTGATACCCTACACCACCAGTTTGCCCTGAGATCCAGATTGCACCAATAATCATACAGTAGCCTGTGGGCTCAACCAAGACTCTGCTGGATGAGCTCATGTGACTTTAAAAGCGACATTTCCTCTTAGTTCAATCTGCTGCCAGCCAGCCAGCCAGCCATGCTCTCTTCACTCAGTGCATGTTGCACACATGCATTATCTCAGGCTTAGCAATGGTAGCCATCTGCAGCCAAAGAATCAAACACTCAGAGCAAGTGACGCCGTTATTACTGTGATAAGCCTGGTTTGGCAAGAAGACAAGGTTTCTGGTTGGAGTTACCATCCAGAGGCTGGTTGACTGAGATTAGCTGAAATTAGGTTGTTGCACGGATTTGAAGCAAGATGAAAATGGGTTTATAGATATATAATCATTTGGCAACAAGCCAAAGTGAAGTTCATCACGAGAAGGTTAACAAAATCAACGATCCTCCGCACCACCCCCCCCCCCCCCCCCACACCACTCATTAATTTCTCTTCACATCTTCTTTATTTGTGTTCAGCCTATTCTAAGACACTTCTGCTTTACTTAACAGTAGGCTTCATATTAAAATGTAATTTGAAAACTGAAAAAGGAAAAGGGTGCAAACAAGGTCAGGGCATAATTCCCCACGCTGGAACCAGTTTCCCCTCATCATCAACTGAAGGGGACCAAGGGATTCGCACCCACATCTGCCGTCGGTGCCACGCAAGGAAGTATTGTAATCGTCCTCGCCTCTCATTTCAGACCGCCTCCAGATATGTCTGCATACCTCTTGAATCTCATTAAAATATTCTTTTAATTTCCCTCAAGCATATTATCCGCAAAATACTCTGAGGAATTTTCACAAGTTCAAGGATACAGCACCATGGAGACAAAGCACTTGCAAGGTTGCAAAGTGAATCTTGTCAGTTCTCTGTGTTGAAATGCAAAAAAAGAGAAGACGTCTGCCTCATTGGTAACTCCAATGAGGTCTGTTTTCGTCACTGATTATGCCAACCAACATATGACCTGCCTTCCATCAGAGGTGATGATTTAGGGTGAGTAACACAGATTCAACACAGACCAGCAGGCTCCCAGTCAGAACTTATATTAAAACACAACAGTCGAAAACAACATCACAGCCACCATAATATTTACACATTTTAATGGAGACTGTGAACAAAAAAGATCTTTGTATTAACAATATTGTGCATCTGCTATGTTAAAGTTTATGACTTCGTCAAAGACAGTAAGTCACTTTCTTTATTATTCATTCAAGCTGTCAGGATTTGTTTTTCTATCACTTGTTGTTCTGTCACTTTTTTTTCAAAAGAGGCAATCAAATTGTGCAATTAAAGTCTTCACATCTTATCTCAATATCTGCAGCTCGCTTCAAAACTAATTAAGTGCTAATGAGCTGGGTTTATTTGCCGCAGCTAAATGTGAGGTGTGATTGAGCAGCAGCCACCCCGAGGATAAACCGTTACGCGACAAAGATGGGAGAACACATCGCCTGTCAAAGCCTCGCTGAGATATGCTCCTGACGTGGACTGGAGAGACATATTTATACTCAGAGTCTGGAGGTTTGGCCAAAGGTGCAAAATAAATCAAATTACTGATGTGATTACTGCTGGGGGACAAGTTCATGAGTCAGATCTGTTTACATCTGGGGAGGATGCATTTCCTCTCTCAGTCTGCTGTATTATTACATTATGACTTTTCTATATTGAGTGGGAGCAGCCTTTACTGGCTGCCTAACCTTGTTAACACACAGGGGGCAAAAACATGACATGAATCCACTAAATACAGCGCAGTGAGCAGATACGGAGCACCTGTGTTTCGGTATATAGGTAATATGGTTTTGTAACCATTATTCATGTGTGTTACGCCCGGCTCGTGGGCCGCAACAAAGGAGGGAGACGCACACTAGATTTTCAGTAACAATCTTACATTTATTTCAACCAAGTCAAAGTAGCAACGCAACAACAGGTTGGTGGAGACGGACGGAGGCCGACAGAGACACTGGCGTCTGGGCAGGCGGGGTTAAATGCTGTAAGACCTGCCTTGTGATTTAGAGTCAACAAACTGCCTCCAAACCCCTTTTAAAAATGTAATCCGTGCTTTTTGCACTCTCTCAAGAGCTTAGACGCACTGGAGCAAGCCGGTCGTCTCGCTAACAGGTGTGACACAGGTTCTCGGTCTCAGTAAATATGAATAGGACAGGCAGTGTATTTACACCCGTCATAAAAGCGTGCACTAGGGCCCGTCATAAAAGCGTGCACTAGGGCCCGTCATGATAGTGTGCACTAGGGCCCGTCATAATAGTGTGCACTAGGGCCCGTCGTAATAGCATGCAGTAGGGCTCGCCGTAAAAGCGTGCACTAGGGCCTGTCATGATAGTGTGCACTGGGGCCCATCGTAATAGCGTGCACTAGGGCCAGTCGTAAAAGCGTGCACTAGGGCCCGTCATGATAGTGTGCACTAGGGCCCGTCATGATAGTGTGCACTAGGGCCCGTCATGATAGTGTGCACTAGGGCCCGTCATAATAGTGTGCACTAGGGCTCGTCGCCGGAAGCTGCATAAGACTATGGTCATCAAAAAGTTAGAAGGTGGTTTGGGTGCAATAAGCAGAGCAAAGACATCATCACATCTTGCGATACCCTTCTCTTTACTCACTGTGATTATCGAGGAAGAGTCTGGCTGACAACACTGCAGGTTTACACCAGATACAATGACTGATCAGGAGAGATCCGGATAACATATAGATTTCTTCTGGTGGACAGAATTAAAGTAGCTGACAGTGATCTTTACACTCATGCATCACGTTGGCTATTGGTGGGTTTTAACAGAAGCCCTCCTCGGGATCTTTGGAGCCAGGAATGCTGCATTCAAGGGCAGCCTTCAGTATTATGGTGCCACTAACTGGATGCAGCTGGACAGGTCTACTCTGGCACAAACTAGTCGACAGGCTCTCAAATGGTAAATGAAGACCAGTGCACTTGATTGATAGCCTGTATTAATAACCAATGGATCATCCTGATGAAATATAGTAAATTGAATCGTTGCACGTCAAAAAGTGGGTACAGATAAAACCGTTGCTGCTTAAATGCACCTAGCTGCCATTATCGTGACCGATGACTGATTGAGAGGAATCATTTCTCTAAACATCTCTCTGGTGAAAGACTTATTCTACACTTTCTACATGAGAAGAATTCTGGGAACACAAGCGCCTCTTGATGACGTTATGCCGATTATTCCGCCATCAAAATAAGCATCAAAACAGAGAGCACGCTTCCAGTCTTTCTGAGTGTTTCTGTGCTTTTATAGGCTTACAACAGAACAGATTGATGACAGTATAATAGCTTTTAAAGACCCTTGATAAATCTCTGTGAAAAGAGGCTCTTCATCCTGCATTGATAGTGTTAATCTCAGTTATCTGGTCCTCGTATCAGAGCATCTGAATGAGCTGAATCAGGACTCATTAAGCCGTTTGTTTTTTTACTGGGTTAACAATCAAACTGACATCTCCAGATCACAGGGTTCAGTGTATGATGCTGCATGTTGCACACAGTAGATTTTCTGTAAATGTATAAATTTGTCTAGTATTTTTATCTGCAAAAAAAAAAAAAACAGCACTTATATTTAGAAAACACCATTTTAATTTTAGATACAGTCAAGGTCCACCTTATGCATGCTATGCTATAGTCATTCAATCACTAAAACAATGCATGCGATTGTGAACGACCTTCGTCCAGTGTTATTTCCCCCCCCTCAGACCACCGTTGATGCCGTTTGTTGTGTTTTCATGCGTGTAAAGAGTTGGTGGAGAGCTGTGTCAGTGCATGGTGTTTTACACTGGAGGGAAACGCAATCCATCACAGCCCAGGGCTGTTACCCAGGTGCCTCAGCAAAGCCTTGCACAGTCATCTCATCTCACCTTCCTCTCTTTTTTTACGACAGGCAGCTTGGGGAAGGGCCTTCAAACTACCTTCCCCTGAAAAATACACTCCCACCTTTACAACAGGCGTTACAGAGAGAGAAATAAATACACTGGGTAATGTGTGCAATTTGCCTCAATTAAGCCAATCACCTTGGGAGTTGAGCAGCGAAGGTGCATTATTAGTCCAGATCTCCGTTTGAGCAATGAAACAGCTGTAAGCGCGAGTTATCGACGTAATATCCGCCCGTCTCCTCTCCCTGAGATGATCCACAAGCTGCGAGGGGAAACGGCAGGTTTTCTCAGATCACAATCAGCTAATCTTCATATAATTAAGGAGGCAAGATGCAGCGAGGTTTCAGTGATGGGTTTTAATTACATACACTCTCAAACAGTCTTTACACATAATCAACAGAACAGTGGCATTATATTAATCTGGGTAAAATCTGAATCCACTTTACCTCAGGTCCTCTGGGAGTGACCGACACATTGCTGCATCTGTTTTACAGTACTTGACCAGGTTAGGCATGAATGTCTGAAGTGCATTTTATATATATTTTTTTAGCTGTACATTGTTATTTAAGATCATTTGAAACCATGATAAATCAATCAAGCAGCAATCTGTTTCAAACCAGTCCCTCAGCTATGCCCTTTGTGATTTCAACAGACATCACAGCACCGCAGTGTGGGGGGGCTGACACACAGCACCTCAAAGTAGAAAGGGTGACAGAGGCAGCAAAGGGAAAGAGGGCACACTTGCAGACGGAGCAGACAACAGTGCATCGCCCTCGGGGAATCCGTAAAAACCAAACAATCAAGCACACGAGGATAAAAGCGTTTGAAACAAGTGAACTTAAAATACTCCCCGAGGCTAAAATAACACAAAAGTTACATCCTCATGCCAGCGTGCCTCCATTTATACTCATCTGCTATTCCTATTTATTAATCTTTACAGGTATTTTAGAAACAAATATTGAGGTAAATCTTTGCAACAAACACTCCCCCACTCGATATTTACTTTTCTTTGTGTAAAATCTTAAATATAACATGCATGTACGTAGAACTACGCGATACTGTAATGCTTGAAGTGGACCCTCATCTACCAGATGCTACTACTATCAGTATACCATGACACAGTTGACCAGTAGCCTCTTTGTTTTAGTCAGTACATTTCAGAATTGTCACTTGCATTTAGTGCTCAAATAAACCCATTTACAAAAATAAAAAGGATTTATTTTTTTTGTTAGCACTCGTTACAGTATTGGTGTTTTACTGCGTCACAGATCTGCAGCTTAGCTTAACAAATACTGCATTTCAAGAACACATATATATCCCAGCTACACGTTTTATGTGAAAGTACAAACACAAGTTTGTGTGGACATATTTGCTGCCATAACATCTTTAAAAAGGAAAAACAAGTGCCTCAAAAGTGCTCACTTGGTAAAACAGTCCGTTACTGGCTACTGTAGAACTTAACAGTATTCTGTCTATTTTAGGAAATATGTTTACTGGCTTTCTTGACAAAAGTTAGATAAGAAGATGGATACCATTCTCATCGCTACGTGGCATCAAGCTTCTCGTCCGACCTTTAGCAAGAAAGCAAACGAGAATATTTCCTAAAATGTTGAACTATTCCTTTAAGGATACGAGCTGCATTGGCTATCTGACAGTGAATCCCTATTTAGGGAATCCCTTAATGCAACAGAGTGCCAAGTCGAGTGCTGCCAACCACAATGACAACCAGACACAATCAAAGTGTTTGGCCTGTTGGACACATCACCTACTTGTGCGTTTACACGCGTTTCAAAAGCTACACAACTACGACACACCGATGAGGGTAACATGACATATTCTAGGCTATTTAGAATAAGAGGAGAGTTTCCGCGTGAGGTAAAGTCGGCTCGTGTTGGACTTAGAGCTTCGACGTTTTAAAGTTATACATGTCGGCCCTGAGCCTGGCCCACTCCGTCATCGTCTGGACTGAGCTCTTCTCTCGGGTGAGGAGGCGAGCGACCTTCTGCAGCTTCTCCTCGTTCCTCTCCAGATAGCGGCGGCCGTCGGCCTGCAGCAGGTCCAGCTTCTCGTGGCGGTTCTCGTCCATGGAGATGTCTTCGTTCATGTAGGGGTTGAAGCGGAAATAAGCGTCGCGAGGGAGGAATGCGTCGAGCATGGCGTGAACCTCTGGAGGGAGGAAGAAGAGAGGTGAGGGTGAGGTCGCAGACGAAGCTTACATGACAACTTGCATAAACACACAATTAGCTTTCCTAATAGTCGCAGTCTGTGCAAACATTCAAATATTGTGTTAAGAGCGAGAACGGACGTGTAAAGTCAAAACTCGCCCGTCGGAGCCGCGACAGCAGTTCATGCGTTACAGAGTAAAGCACTCGGGGCTGAGAGTGTGAGGTAATACCAAGCGGGAAATGTCTGGCTTGTCTGTCTTGGTTGTTTTCAAATGATACGTCCGAGAGGTTTAAAATCAACAACATGCAAATGCATACAAACAGGCAGCGAGTAGCAATAACAGGAACATGTGCCTGAAGGAACCCGGAAAGGTGACGGAGGTTGTTTCCATCAGTGTTCCCACAGTAGTGCAGACGTCCAGACAATGGATTCAATCAGAACTAGCTGTGAACTGCATTTTACTTAAAGGTCATATGGAGAGTGTTATATAGACTCTTGTGTTTTTATATCCAGTTATGTTCATGTATTACGGATGCATTATCACATTTTTTAAAAGTTATACACTGAGAGTAAGTATATTTACAACATTCCTGAGATGAGGCAAGCCTTCTTGTTGAATGAATATATATATATATATATATATATATATATATATATATATATATATATATATATATATATATATATATATATATATATATATATAACACGTGTTAGCCATCTGTGTGCCACTAACCAGCGGCTGTACGGTACGTGATGGTTTATCTATTGGACTAAATCCAAAGTGTCGGAAACGTGAAACTCCACCCGCACCTCCGTCTGGACCTCTCAGTTGGCCGGGAGACCACCCTGCCAGGAGGAGAGCGTTCTGCACTGAGCAGCTCCGGGAGGCGGACCCCCAGCCAGTTGTTTCTAAACTGCAGCTCCATCTTATGGAGAAGCTCATTTGCGGCCTGCTCAACGTGACTGAGTGAGTTTGTTATCGAGTACAAGCCAGTTTCATCAGGCGCCGTTTACACCCAACATCCCATTAGATCAGCCTCATCCGTCTACAACAACAACAACAAACCGAGCTCCACTGATGCACCGAAGACAAAGCAGGAGGCTTAAGAACACAGAGGCAGGAGGCACGCTTTGGAGAAAGAGGAAATATGTGATAAACACTCTTTGCTAATCTGCGGCTTTTAAATAACAAAGCCCGTCGGATAGCTGGGGAGAGCTTAATCACTAATACAGGAGGAACAAGTGCGGAAAAGCATCTAGGTCACCCACTGCAGCGCCGCAGCAGGGACGGGGACGGGACCGAGCCAAATTTAGGCACAGCAGAGGTGCCCATGTCCAGAGGTGATAAGGAGACGGAAGAGGTTGCCACTGCGGAGGAACACAATGGGACGCGTCCAGAACTGAGTCAACCTGCAGTGCAGTATTTTTCTACACTGGTGACATCAAAAGCCCAATTCCTCCTCGCACAAACGACACAGACACACAGGGAATAATGTATTCAAGTCTCTGCAAATTTTGATTACGGTATAGTTTGTATCAATTTAACCTTCTTAGGTTGACATTTAACATGAAGATAACAGCACTGCACACACTTCACAATAGATGGCACGCAACATTAGGTTGGCTTATCCCCGTTTTGCCCGTGTTCAACCATGTGTAACACTTTTTCTTTTTGCTGTAGTGTTGATAATTATTTGTAAGTGATCCGATCAGGATTTGTGAGTCCAGACATCAGCAGCCTATCTGTGTGGGTCTCTGTGGGAACAGCGTAGGCGGCAGTAACTGCGGCAGTAAATAAAATGGATCCTACACGTCCCAGAATGCACCTGACAGCAGTTTTTATTAGACAACTCTAAATGACGCGACGCATCGCTAACGGTGTGCAGTGACGCTCACTTACCCTCGGTGTCCGTGGCGCTGCTGATGACATTGGTGAGTTTGGTTTTGAGGCTCGTGTAGGTGGTGCTGTTCTTGCCGGGAGTTTCAAAGCGGCCCGTACCGAGTGACACCACACACTCCAGGGGCGAGTTGGGCCACAGGCACTTGCACTCATGGATAGCCAGCGCTGTGGGGTTGTTAATCAGCAGACCTCCGTCCTGTGCACACAACACAAGAGCTGCCATGTTAGAGAACTCATTTACACACCGTGAATGTTGTCTTTCAGTCAGCGAAACCAATTAATTGGCAGTTGAAACCTCTTTCATGGATTTCAGCAGTGAATAGATGACAATTTTTTGAAGAACATCTGACGAAACAAAAAAAGAACGGATCGATGTGCAGTTCCAGAGCTGCTTCTGAAAAGTCTACAAAGCACAGAGCTTCCCTCACAGTTACAGTGAGACTGGCTTTGATATCGAACAACCGCCCAGGAGTGCTTTTGCTTTGGATCCATAGTCTACCCAAGGCAATACAAGTGTAGGGGGGGGGGGACACTGACACTGTGGGGATTGTTGAATAGACATGAGGCTGAAGGGGCCGCAGGCTGGCAGCGGGATCAAACGCACAGGGGCCAGTCCTCATTAAAGAGGCCAGGCTGGGGGGGTGGGAGCCGCGGGGGCCCCCCCAGGTGTCTAGGGACCCACTACGGGGGAAGACTGCTGGTTTATGTGACTGTGTGTACGTGCATGTTTGATGGAGAGCTCGCGCCTGCTTACACTCAATGCATATAATAATGTGGGTACGCGTTTGTGACAGCATATGTCACATGGATTCACACACAAGGGGCCCTGGGGACGAGAGAGAGAGAGAGAGAGGGAGGGGAGGGAACGACCCGTCTTTTCAGCACACTTCAGTCGTGTCGCAGCCGAACAACACATCTGTACAAATCTGTAGCCGCGGACGTCGTGACGGGGAGTTTGAGGGCTGCCTACCAAGGTAAAAGGTCCGCTTCAGCCGAGGAGCTGAGCTGAGAAATTGTATCATCAATCCAAATACCAGGAAAACAGAATTGCAAAAGGGAATTGGTTATTGTAGTTTGACTAGGGGGCAGACTGGACCAAGTAATAGCTCCCATGATAGAAGACGAAGCTTCGTGAGTCACTTGTGGCTTTAAATAAAGGAGTTGTCTTTAAAAACGTACTGAGCTGCTTTGAAAAATGACAAAGCAAGCAAATAAAGAGAACTAAGCCAGGATTACATGACAGTCAAACAAGAGTCAAAGTCTAAAGACACACTTATAGCTCTGTAAGGATTGACTGAGGCACAGCAGTCGTAAGGGCAACGCTGAGATGCAGATGTTTAGTAAGTTTAATGTCACACGGACACACGGTACAGGTGAGGCTGATGGAATCGTCTTTAAATCGGTCAGAACTTGGTCATAAACCAAAGATCCGAACTGGAGCTGCAACAATTCGTCGAGAATATATTATTTTATAGTCAATTAATAATTTTCTGGTTCCAGATTCTTAAACGTGTAAATTATCTGGTCAGAAAAAAAAAAAAGATATTTGAATGGGATTAAATTATGGACATTTTATAAACAAACATACCAATTAGTCGAGGAAATAATTGACAGATAAATCAATAATGAAAATAATTTTTTTCCCCCAGCTATACAGAAATAAATGAAAACCGTGACCTGCTGGTGGGGCTCGATGAAAGGTCAGGGGAGCATCGAGAGTCATGCTTTGGGCAGACATGAATTTCTGTACCAGATTCCATGACAATGTATCCATCAATAGTAGTAGAGACATTTCAATAAAATGTGAATCTTGTGGTGGCACTAAAGGAAAAGTCGGGGATTACCAAAATTATTATCCTTCATCTTTGAGGGTATTTTAGTCCGAGCGGTGAACATTGCTGGCGTGGCTAAAAATGAAGAAAATATAAAAAATGACAAAGGCAAATGACTCCAATCCCTCTGAGTCACACTGTCTGATAGAGGAATGTTCTATGATTCAAAAGACGTTATCTTTATTATAATTAACTGTCTGAATCATTTAAAACCGTATATAGTTAGTGTTCTGTTCGAGCCGGACACTCAGAGGGCACCCGTCCCACTGGCTCAGATGGAAGTCACACAAAGAGGGCTTCACTGTCCCACAAAAGATGTGAGGAACTGCTGAGGCAGCCGTTTGTCCAAAGCACGTCGTTATGCACCAGTAGGGTATCTGGCAGACCAAGACATGAACGCAGAAAAGGGAGAAAATGCCTGGATTGCTCTTAAAAAAGGAGACTTCGAGAGACTCGCGCTGCGGAGAGCACCACAGACGAACCCAGCTGCAAACAAAACAACTCAGCACTTTCTCTTATCACTCGCACCACTGTGAGAGGCTCCATTTTCTGAACTCGGCTGCAATTATGGCAGCGGTCTGAGACCAGTCACGGGACTCTTTGTGCCGATAGCTGGGGGGCAACTTTCACAAGCACAGTGGCCGGCGTTGCACACAGAACCAAGCCATGTAACGTTAGAAGCCAACACGGCACAATGCTCCTTGTGAGCCGGGACTTGAATGCCATAACTTGTCTCCATTTCACTGCACCTGCTCGGGCAAATTCAAAGCATAGTTGAGGCCTTGAAGGAAAGTCTGATTTTCTTTGTGGTGCCACTGGAAGACGGTAGTTTTATTTGTGTGTGTGTGTGTGTGTGTGTGTGTGTGTGTGTGTGTGTGTGTGTGTGTGTGTGGCGCTCAGAACTTTTTTGAAGAATCCATAATTTAGAAGGTAATTTGCATCTGTCATCTCCCTGCACAGCTGACACGAACAAACAAGCTTGCTTGAGGAAGACGGTGTCGGGCTCAATCTACACGGAGAACAGTTGGGCGGATGCTGAAGCTGCAGCGGTAGAGCCGATATCCACACTTGGCCCGCTGCCACGTTCTCACACAAGGGATTCCTGAGGCCAGGGCATAGTTGGACATGGACTTAGAAACAATGATCTACTTAGGACTAACTGCAAGCTTTGCATACAAAATGGCCAAAAAAAAAAAAACAAGCTGTCAGTCAAACAGCATGACGCAAGGTGAAAGGTCACTTCCATTTATGTGGATTTAGAGCTGTAACGCTGCTCAGACTGACAATGGCTCGATCTCACTGTGAGGGGAAAAAAAGTGCCGCGCATCATTGGATGAATGTCCTCAGAGGGCACAACCCTGTCAGTCGAGACCATCCCCACAAAGGTTTAACCTCAGTCTGAGAGGAAACTGAATTTTGAAATTCAGAGTTTGAATAATGCCTTCCTGGAAGGCTTAATGATTTCCTTTGACGGCGCTCCTCGAGCCCATTTGTTGATACTCCAGAGGATCACAGCTACTCTGGCCTCGCCTTTGCCCTTCAGGGTCCAACGGCTGATTCACAAATCAGCTCCTCATTTCCCCCCAACAGCTCAAATGAAGCCACTTCTCAACCAATTAGGAGCTCCTGCACCTTCAGGATCACGTTGCCCTTCTCCCTACGGCCAATTAAACTGAAATAAGGGCCGTTAAAAAGAAAACCGTTCTTGCAGCGTATTTCTGGAATAAAAACTGCTGAGACGATACGGGTGTGATAAATAAACAAAATTAAGACGCGTGCACGATTTACGGGTCCCTCGCTTTGCTGTTTGAAATTCCTCAGCAGTCATTAACTTTTGGGGGCTCATCTTCATTGTGCCAGTTAAAGCGGGTCCTGGAGAGTGATTTGAATAGGAAAGAGGCGCTATCGCCAGGATCAGTAAAAGTCATTTCACGCCCCAGTGTATGTCAGCTCCCATTAGCTGGGACAGCAAACTTCCTCCTCTTCATTCAGCCCGTGTGCCTCCGTATCTCTTGCTCTGCCTCTCCAACCCCGCGGGTGAGCTTCAATGGCGTCTCGTGCGAGCGTCGTTACGAGCAGCCTGAGGGCCTGCTCACACGTCTTAAATGAGGTGAGCCTTCCACAAAACATCTGGCGGTGGTGCGGCGTTCACATCACAGTCCCGATGAGCAGCTGTAGTCGTTGAAACTTCTTCTTTGGCAGGGCTGGACCGAGGGGGCACTGAGCTCTGTCATGATTCATCACGAGGCTCCCTTCTTTCAAATGATTCATTAGGGAAGCGTTACATAAGTGGTGGACATCTGATTATTCCTGTGACAATGACCAGACTGTTTTCCAGAGATGGTCATTCAATCGATGAAGTAGGTTATTAGGCCGCTATAATAAAAAAAAAAAGTTAAACTCTCAATCTTCCAAATCAATCCACGCTGTTTGCACATAAAAAGCGAGCTTTCTCCGTTACTCAATATGTAATCAACAAAATAAGTCTGCTCATTGAGTAAAATGAATGGCCTAAATGGCATCCAATCCACACAAAGGCCACCATTGTCCACAGTGAGGATGAGAATGACAACACGGTCGGTGTGGTGAGTGCCACTCTTAAGGTCAAGTCAGAGGTCTTCATGCCCTATTATGCAATTACGCAGACCAGTTCTCCGCTTCGCCTTTTTTTGCTTTATGGGCCTCAAAAGGGTCACATTGAGGCTGTCAACAGAGGAGAGACCCGTCTGTGTGTGTGCGCGCCAACTTTGCCCCCCGGCAGGCAGAGAAATTAAGATCTACGGTTCACGGTTACCTTTTCCCACACATTGGGTGAATACGTGACCACACATGTACACCCGGAATTGAAACAATGAATCATCCCCGAGGCTGCGGCTATTCAGATTTAACTGTGACAATCCCTGCAGTGATATAAATGGCTGCAGATTTACTCCCCCCCCCCCCCCCCCCGAGGCTTTACGTATACATTTGACAACTTCATATTAGACGGCATAATTTTTCTGTCCATCACCGACTGAGCAATTTAAAGCTAATTTCCCTGCTGTACACAGGAGATGTGAGGGAACACAAGCACTCGCATACCAAATACAACGTAAAGCGAGGCTCAAAGCTGCGAGGCATTCCAAAGTTGTGGTGCACTGTGAAGAAGACAAGGTGGTTGGAGACGGAGAGGCTCAGTCACGATAATCAGTGGACTGACCTAATCCCCCAAACAAGTGTGGCGGTGCAATCAAGTGTTTGTGCAGGAGCGAAAACAACAGAACAAAAAGAGCAGCCAGTGGAGGAAACAAAAGTGATAATGAGAGAATCCGTGTGTGCGCGTTTATACTCGAGGGACAAAGATCCCAGAGTCTGTCTGGGGAGGAGGAAGCCGTCTGAAGAAGGGCTCAAAAAGTCTGAGCTCCATCCTCCGACAGCCTCCAGGCCGAGCTCTCGGGGGCTTAACACAGGAGGAGAGGACTGGGATGAGGAAGTGGCTAAAAGGCTCAGATTCATACTCTTTGTCGCCTCCCCTGAATCCACCACCTCTCCTCCCCTGAATCCACCACCTCTCCTCCCCTCTGCCTCATCTGAGAAGCACTTCGGAATGACTTAATTATGCGAGACCGTATGCCACTTTCTCCTCTTTTCTCACACGGAATCATAACAGTCGGAGTTCCTTAGCCAAAAGCTGCCACATTTAATGACTTCTTAGACAACAATTTATGTCTCACTCCCTCCGTCGTCTTCTAGCAACAAGAAACACGGCGGTGCCGATGTGACCCAGCCCATTTCAAGGCTGTGTGAAGCCTTTCTGCCGAGAAGTCGTGCCATGTTGGGTCTCTGAAGAGCTCACGCTCCGGCGGTGGCCAACTGATGCCATGCCTCCCGTCAAATGCTGGCAGAGGTGGGGTACGAAACGTGCTCCCCCATTCCTCCTCAGCGCCTCGGGAGACGCCATGGCAACAAGACGGAAAGAAATTGGGCCCTCCTCGCCATTCCACGCATGCCCTGGCATCCATTGTGAAACGTCTGAAGTCTTCTGTGTTCTTAAGAGCAGAGATAACGGAGAGAGCTTTAATGTGGGACCTCCCTCCCTTCATCTCCTCCATTTTTTCCCCCCCTTGTTCCCCCTCACTAAGGCTGCGGTAGCAACTGTGAGGCTTTGATAACACCACGGCCGCTCTGCTTCAAAAGGTCTTGCTCAGTTACAATCCCCCCCCCCCCTCCCCCGCGTTACCAGTCTGAATCTAAATTTCTGGCAATCCGTCAGATTTCAATATGCAGAAATCACAAAAACGTCAACAAACAATCCCAACTTTTCTTGAAACGCTGTTTGAGGATTCCAGCATCGGTTCAGCACATGGCAGAGCGACTGTCCCCTGCTCTCACCGAACAAAGGGGTGATTGTTTAGCGCTTGAAGTAAGTGGAAAACTCTGTGGGCGTTTGTGGAAAAAGGAGCGAGATGACTCTCTCTCCCTCTCCCTCTCTCTCTCGCTCTCTCTCTCTAGGGAATCCTGACATCACACAGACAGCACGTTATGCTCATGGCTGGTTTCAGAGGCTCAAGCAGCCAATAAATAAAGCCATGAGACTGGGTGGCGTTTTGAAGCTGGCGAGGTTCACGTGGAGAGTAAAGTAGCGGACAGCAGTGAGAAGACGTATATTAGAAGGAACTTATTACAAATGTTCTTTTGGCTTTATCCTAGATTACACTGTCGAATCATGTTCAACAGCTCATTAAAACTTACATTGTAAAAGAGGCCTTTGCCCCTTTTTTATGTGGATGTCCAATCAGTGCTGCTAAATGGAGTCGATATGAAGATATATGACGAAGAGGCAATAAATTCCTCGGTGCATGCCATATTGATCGAGAAAGCAGAGAATCTGTTGTACTTCTTGCATCCTTTGACATGACAGTGATGTAGTTGGTGGTAAGGAAGAACTAATACTACTACTTCAGCACCTGGGCTCTGAATAAAGTAAAAAACTGAACAGGACTTCCTTCTCTTTGCTTGTGTAGCAAACTAGTTTTGTTTCCATCAGTGAAAATGACATCCCAGAACATGAGTGCAGAGGATGCAGGTGCAGCGAGAGAGGAGAGGACCGGCAGGGCCCCTCCAGAACCTGAGCTGATGCCAACAGAAACTCAATCATTCTGCTGCAATAAATGTCAGCGAGTGCAGTGTTTTGCAGGATGCTGTCGCTGACACCAACCCAGAGAGTGTGTGTGTGTGTGTGCGTGTGTGCGTTACTATGCATGAACGTTTTACACCTCACATGGACAGAGGTGTGCCAGAGACTTTAGGAGAATACCTCTTTATAAATTAAATTTCTCACAAACGGCTAATAAAGACACAATGGATGCTTCTGGAAGCTTTTTGTAATTTCTAGATTGTTTTCCATTAATTTGACATTGTTGTGAAATATTTTTCACTGAAGAGGATCTTAAATCATGAAATCAAGATGCTTTATCTTTGTTGGCCACAGCTGGCAGAAGCAGAAGTTGTGAAAGAAGAAGCTGTAAAGACTTAAACCAGAAGACATTTTGTTCCAGGAGGCCACTCCCACCTCCTTTCACCTGTTATGGAAATTTGAACGTATGCATTAATATAAAACAGCAAACTGAAAGTTTTTCAACACGTAGAGGTTGATAGCCCAATAATAATAATAATGTTGTGTTGTTTAAATCTCTTTGGAAGAGCAAAGCTCAGCACAACAAATGCTGTTCCAAAACAAAAAGGACAGAAAGTAGAACAAATGAGCAAAAGAACAAATCACGCAGGAATTGCCAATGAAGGCAAAACATCTCCTTAAAAATAGTCTCTGTATTTTCACTAGCCTGAGAAAAACATCAGCAGAGCAAAATCAGAACAGAAGCTCTCGTTTTAGAATTTCTTTCAGTTTTTTTCCATCAGGATTTTTCTTTTGACAGAAACTGAATTATAATGCAACATAAAAACAACAGATTTCAAGTGGCATGTATTAAATATATTTAACTAATGATGTTGTCAAATCCTCCCACAGTAAGAGGCTTCCTGTTCGCAAACTAACAAGAGTTTGGAATAACTGTCATTTGTCTTAATTGTGTTTTCGTTCCAACGAGGCCGATGTGGGATTCAGTTGTGTGTGTGTGATGAATGCAGCGCTGCATTGGACTTAATGTATGCAGCCTCTCACAGTTGGCTGGGACGCTGCTCGACACCAAGCTGAGGAAATCTCTCACCACAGGTGGGTTTTCATCAACCAGTCTCTTTCATTCTCTGCCCCTGAACCTCCCCAGTCACCTACACCACTGACACAGCTTCCAATTAAGAGTGTGGGAGAGCGCGCCGGCACGGGATAAAGCCTTTGATGCAAACACATGCTCATTCACGTGTGCTGCTTCTGTCTTTACTACCCCCCCCCCCCCCCCCCTTCCAATCTTTGTTTTGAATGTCGATTGAAGGAGACATTGAAACCTGGATGTGACGGGTCAAACACTGGCTACATCCGCTGAATACTCAAACAGAAGTCAAGCATAATGACTTGCATCTATGTTTTCCTGTTTGCTTATTTATCTTCTTTCATTGAACTTCTGCTTTGAACTGTTTTCTAAGATTCTAGATGCCTCTGCTCGTGTGGTTTGTCGTTCCTGACCAAGCCCTTACTGAAAAGGTAAAGGCAAACAGAGCAGCCATACGTATCGATTAGTAAAACGGTGGAGTGGAGCAGCGGTTTGCTATGTCACGGATGGCTAATGCATACCTGTTTAGCGGTGATGGATGCGAGAGCGTCTCCCAGCGACTCACTCTCCCGGTAAGATGTAACTGAATGGAAATAAACACGGACAGGAAGGAAATGGAGTTCCTCCCCCTCACTTGCTGTGTGGAGGATTTTTCTCATTAGGCTCCTCAAAAGCCGTCACTCTCCACCATCGACACTGACTGTACGTGCTTTTAAATCCGCCAGCCTCAACAGTAAGCGCTGGATTATTGTAGCAGAGGACTGCGGTTAAATTGTCACTACGTGTGTAGATATATATGGTGCGAATGTGAAGCAGAGTGTGAAAAATAAGCCTTCAAAAAAGGTACAAATGAACGGGAAATATTTCACTTGACAAGCAAAGGTCTTCAGGCTGTGTTCACGGTGGTAGACTGAGGACTTGTTTGTGCATTATTGTCTTCATAGCCAAACAGTTTGGAGTATTAAAATGTTCTAGAATAGAAAGATTTGAGAGAGAAAAACATGCGTTTTCCCCAAAACCTTAGATAGTCCCTGACTGACTGGAAAGAGTGGCCTTACGTCTGGCAGATCGTGTATATATGCTCACAGGGGTACCTTTGTGACTCGACTGTTTACTCTGTCATTTTGACCCTTGTTTAGTCTTCTTTTGTCTTAAAATCAAATCCAATTGTGTATCACAGTGTTAAATAATCATAAGAAAGACAAATCCCAGAGACACCCATTATGCATATGGACCAGATTCAATAAACTTGTGTTTTTGGACAAAATTACAAACACCAAACAAAGGACTTTGAGTCCTCTTGACAGAAGGAATTTAAAATCAAAACCCGACTAGTGCAGATGTTGTACTGACCCTTAAATGTGTGATTGCCATGTTTGTACGCCAAAGAGACAAAAATCCCAGAAGATAACATTAAATAGTCATCATGCGCTGTCACTCTGTCCACATGTTCTCTTGGAATTTAAGCTTATGTAACAGTTGTGCTCGTGACAATCGCCCTCGATAAAAGCATCCGCTAAAAGCTTAAAATCTCGATGTAGAGTTTAAATCCACTGAAGTCCTATCATTGTCCCTCTTCTGTAACTCGGGAGATAATTCGGAGATAAAATGTCTGATTTAATCATCAAGGTCACTGCCCTGTTGCTGCTGAGAGTGGGACTGACCTGGTGGAGATCATTTCCCAACTTGAACTCCTGGAAATAACCAGGGGCTGCTGAGGAGGCACGGATGGCCTGCCAGAGCTGGTGCTGGGAACCCCCCAGGTAGTGGGAGCGCAACCCGGGCAGCAGGTTGTAGTTCCTGAACACGTACGCCTTGAGAGGAGTGCCGCGGTTCACAATGGTGCTCACCGCTGCCACCTACAGACAGAGGAAATGACACACAACCAGACTCTTCCAGCATGAGGCGGCATTTTTACAAACAAGCTTCATATCAAGATCGACCTTCTGACGGATCAATTTAATATCATCTCTAGACCCTCACAGGAGTCTGCTGACATATGGATCCCTGGATACCTCCTTATCAACAGTGTCTTATATGGCATTAGAGTCTATTTTCCTTCCACTTGTCATCGCAGAGATAGAGATAGGAGCTTTTTTTTTTTTTAATATATCCCATCAAGGTGAGCCAAAGTCTCAGTGGTCCGTGCCCCGAAAAGAACAAAAGTGAAGAATGTGTGAGGCCGTGTTCTGAAGCTCACCTTGGGGCATTCTGGGTTTCTTGAAGTTTCCACCAGAAGCTGAGAGCCCATTCTCTCTCTGTGGAAGGGAAGACAGGGTTATTTTTTTTAGCATTGGAGCATGACTTCACAAAATCCTCCTGCAGATCACTTAATGGAGTTTGAAACCATTCTGTGATTGCCATCATTATTTTCAAAAAGGACAATTCTACTGCTCGTAAGGTTTTTAGGTCTCGTCTACAACAACCATGAAGACTCAACACGAGTGTCGACAATATTTACGCATGCAGTGGTGGTTTTTTATTCTTTAATATCATTTTTACAACCAGCCACTGTTTTACAGTTACTTCCATATTGGATGACCCTTGAAATTTGCTCGAGTTAGTTATCCATCACAGTGAGCACCATGTCTGCTTTTATGGTTACCCATAATACATTATTGTTGCACGGCAATGCAGTGCAGACATGGCAAATAATCTGCAGTTTAAATGCATTATTACACAATATTAACTTTGACAAATATAAAGCGCACCTTTGATGGATTTCCTAATTTTAGTGAGGTACTTCCAAATCACTGCGTTTACTTTTACTTCCCGTTTTTCCACTTCCAAGGCATTTTAACATCCTAATTAACAAAGCACAAGCACCACTCCACAAATGACAGAGGAACAGACCTGAGGATGTTCTCCCAGGCTTCGCTGTCATAGAAAGCATGGTTCCAGCCCATCTTTACAGTACCAACAATGACGTTCTGCTTGAAGACATCTGAACCCAGCTTGCGGTAAAGATCGTCACACTCGATCAGCGGGATTTGGAACACACCGAGCATGAACCCCAAGATGGCACCTAAAGGGGAAAACACGAGCAAACATTCACAGCGGGTAAACGAACCACACAACAGCATGCTTTTGCAAACAGGAAGTACAAGAGCTTCCCTCTGGTGATCCATTCATAGGAAGTGCATGAAATGACCATGGCTATTACACTACAAGCAAATACTTCTCAACTACTTTCCCTCCATGATTAAGGATCCCCAACAGGATAACTAACCCACAACAGTGCTATGAGGGCAGAGATGGGGTGCACTTGAATAATGTGGGTGTGATCAACCTCGCCAGATGTGGCCCAGATGGGTTTTAAATGTGTGAACATCATTCGATCAAGCAGACGGATCACATTATGCTCTGAAAACATTCACTAAATGTGAAAATGAAGTGCCTCCAACTGGTGGGGATTAAGACTGAGAGAACTGATGGGAACCGGGGACAAACAGAAACTTCTGGTGGTGATTAAAGGCCACAGTGCTCTGCAAATATGTTTTCAATCTGCTGTGAAATGAAAACAACCAAGCAGCAGGTGGAGACAGGTGGAGGATGGTCCACAGCACCCCCTAGTGGTGGATATGTAAATCCACCTAATAACTATTCCTAAAACCAGATGAGGTAATGCAATTTCATGATGAATATAATTTCATGATCTATTGAACAGTTTGAAACAGTTTTATCGTGGCCTGACTTGAGTACTAAGCACAGTGGTGTTGGTGGTGAAATTGAGGTCAAAACAGGAGCAGAGCAGTAGGACGACGCACCTGTGCTGACACCACAAATATAATCAAACAGCTTGTAAATGGGTTTCCCGGTCAGGGCTTCCAGCTTGTGTAACGTCTGAAGTGCAACAAGTCCCCTGAAAGTACAAAGTGAGACACAAACACACACAAAGAGTGAATGAATACACACACACACACACACACACAGTCTAAAAAGTGACAGCTGATTGATTCCCCACTATCATAACAAAGGAAATAAATCCTTCTCCATCTAACTGAGTGTTTCTCAGGAGTATATTTACTTTATTGAAACTGCAAATAGAAGCAGTGAATAGCTTTTCAAAACATGGTCTTGACTTCAATAAACGCTATTTAGTTGATTTGACATCAGTGACTCATATCCTACAATAAATAACAGCAGAGCTGAACTTGTACCTTAACCCTCCTCCATCTATGGACAGGATCCGTATGCCCCGGCCTTTCACAGGTTTATGGTAGCCCACCAGAGCGAGGGCTTCTCTAACTGCCGCCCTCAGGCCTGGATCACTGGCCTGGTTGAGACGCAGCAGACACGGGATAACCTGCTCCTGATGGACACATAAACACGCATCAGACGTGGAACTGAAACACACAGGTCGGTCGTAGAGGATTAACATTCCCAACACCAGTGAACGGTTTGAAAGGGTAGCGCTCTACAAGTTCCCGACACCATCCCCGATAAGGCAGAGACGTAAATAAATGCGGCAGTATGTTGTCCGCATGTTCGGTAGTTGTCAAGCTCCGACGTTAAACAGAGAGCAACATGTAACCTGTTGCCACAGCTGACAAACTGACATTTGGCCGGCATGGGAAAAAATCTCCAAACACAAGCAGAAGGCCATTATCAACATTATTTACAGGATTATGTAATGTGTAAAAACATGCTGCTGTGATCACAGTCATTGTCTGAGGTTTCTTCCATCTCTGATTACAGCCTCGAATACGTTGGTATCGAGTTAGTCGATACATATAAATATCTGGGAATTCGGTTGGACAATAATATAAATTTCAAGCAACACTTGTACAAAATACCTATAATCTTATGCAGGATAACTGGCTGGGCTTTAAGGGGCCACCTGTGCGGTCGATTTTATTATGGCAACACTTTTGTCACGTCTTGTTGCCTTTTTGTCTAAATGTATGATTCAATCCATCTATTTAACCTCTTCTGTAGATAGACTTGTTTTTACTCTATAATGTATTGTTTTGTGTTATTCTATGTGTCAAATTGACATGCAATAGACATGTAACTTTGCTACCTTCTTGTGATCACCATCACAAAGGAGATTTTTTTTTTCTCAAAAGGATTTTATCTGGTTTAATAATTAATAATAAAGATCCGGAGCGAGTGCCAAACATAAGAGTTGCTGCT
The DNA here is from genome assembly GCA_032191485.1 of Leptoclinus maculatus. NCBI lineage: Eukaryota > Metazoa > Chordata > Actinopteri > Perciformes > Stichaeidae > Leptoclinus > Leptoclinus maculatus. The sequence continues at coordinate 21,112,552 of JAVDOI010000007.1, read as the reverse complement.
TTTGACTTGCTAAGCATCATCAGACGCATTCCTGACTCACCTTGACTGCAACACCACTGGTCTCTGGGAACTCCAGCAGATGGTAGCTGAGGTCCTCCACCCTGTTGATGTAGACCCTTACATCCGAGGCCCTGTGGAGAGCCTGAACCAGACCCCGAGTTCGATTGTCCACACTCACCCTGGCAATGATCTGGAGACAATAAGAAAAAAGTGCAACTAGTTAGGTCCAGCTTATTATGGCTCATTTAAAAAGGTCAGTCTGAAGAAGAAAATCTGGTCAAAACATCCTTTATTAGGTGTGCTAATAACGGAGCTACAGGCTTTTATTGATATTTTCATTTAAAAAAGGAAACTCATTTCTATTTACAATACGACACCGTAGCTAACGAATGTTGTCACTGTAGTTTCATTTCTTTCTCATGTGACCTCCTAGACCAAGATGAGAAGCAATCAGTGAGAACATTAATAAATGTCCAACACATCACTTAAATACAATCCCCAATACGCCATCATATCATGAGTTAATCATTAAGTTGATCTCAGAAATCATTCCAAAATAGTGTCAACAAATGCGTACCTTTTCAGTAATTTGAACTAGATTTTGTTACTTTGATGGTACAGATCTCATGTCTGCTCCTTGGGTTGAGTGTAACAACATAAAGAAAACCCACCAGAATATCACATCAATGATTGATCTACTGTACATCAGCCAAAGTCAAAGCCGTGTTCTGCTAACATATCATTAGATCACGTTATAAATACTCAGTCCTGCCTCGACATTAAGTGTTGTGTTAATCTTCACAACAGCAGGCTCGGCCTATAAGGTGAACACCTTTTGTGGCCCTCGAACTCCACAAGGGGGTTATTTTTGAAAATAGATTCCGAGAACTCGGACAGCACGTCAGCACACCTCACTACCCTGAGACATATAGAGTAGCAAGAGCTGCGGTCAATGTCTGGGCAGTAGGCAGCCTTCTATATATATATAGCAGATACTCAGAACTATGTGATGTTGGAATTATGATTTCCTTTAGTTTAACATAGACATACCTTCTCTCTTTGAAGTAGTAGTTTTTTGGCTTTCTCCTCTGCAGTCTTCTGCTCCTTACTAATTGTGACCTCAATCTGTTGGACAGGTGCATCCTCAGACTTCTTTTCCTCCACTGCAGCACTTTTGTACTCCGCCGTCCTAAACCTTGGGACCAGGGGAGCAATGTAGCTTCCTACGAAGGCTTGTACGGTGGGAGCCGAGTAGGACAGGTAGTGTCCTAAGCCCTTCTTCGTGGAAGGCGGGGTAACCGGAGCAACGGAGACTGTTTTACCAGGCACTGGCACGAGGACACTGGTTTGTTGACCCTGAGAGGAAGCAGAGGGAGAGTAGACATTGTCCGCTTTCTTGTTGTTTGTACTGCTGCCAAAGTAGGAGTTGATGTGATGGGCCAGGTAGCTGTAAGTCTCATCCAGGCTGACTGAAATGGTGCTGGGATGGAAAAGTGCCGTGGTTTGTTCGGAAGTGGAGCCCTTGCTCTCAGGATCACTCGGTGAAGGTTTTGGCTCCTTTTGCTTCCTGGGAGAAATGGCTTTGACAGCGAGAACAACGCGTCTCAGCCGTTTCTCCTTAAGTTCCCCCACAGTCACAAGTGTGGCAGCGACGGTCGCTTGGGCAGGGTTGTGAGAATGTGTGGAGGCAGTGGCATTTGCATCAAATGTAGCGGCAGAGGTAGGAACAGAAAGTGTGGCAGAAGATGAGCTAGATGTAGGTTGAGGTGGAGTAGATGTAGAAGGGGGAGCAGGAATAGGTGGGACTGCGCTCTCCTCGGCTTTTGGGGCCGACTCAACACTTGCCTCAGCCACTTTCCCACCTCTTAAAGAATTCGGCTTGAGTTTGGCGATTTTGGAGAGGAGTTCTGCGTGTGTCCCACTCACAGCTTTAGAAACCGTGTCCAGTGTGTTCCTGACCCGCAACATCTGTTGACTCAGACCAGCAGACCACCGTGAGGCTGAAGTGTTCAGGTACACGGTGCTGGTGTGGAGTCCGAGCCGTTGTCTCACCTGGTGAGCTTTACAGATCCATCCCTTTCGCCCAGGGATCCTGAGGTGGTGGACGTGCCTCCTGCTGAGATAGCCAACCTTGTAGCCACAGGGTTGTTGTAGATGGACCCTGCAGTGAGAGGCAACAGACAAGGGGAGTGATGCTGCTGATTTGCGGGCATGCGTTCGCCATGAATGAAACGCTCTGCTTAACTTGACCCAGGTTTTTGGAGCCCATTTATGACTCATTCTTCCAGGTCACAAGAGTTTGTGACATCAACATCTATGCTCTCCCTTTTCAGTACCCTGGTGATAAACAATAAAAAAAAAAGGTTATGGATAAATGATAGAGAATGGAAGTGAGAAGGAAAATTAAAACATGACATGACGTGGAATAACTGCTCCTAAAAATGGACTCTGAGAATTGCTGTTTTCTTAAGTAGTAAAATCTCCTGAGAGGATAACAAAATAGTTAATATCTAACGTTACTCACCATAACATATTTCAACAGCAGCCACTGTTAGCTGTTAGCTCCACTATCGCTGCTAGCTAACTCAAGCAGCATTCAGAAAGGCAACACAAAACATAACAAACCATACCTGTTTATGTCACCATATCATAGAAGCCGGAACTCCTGTTATATTCTCATTGAGTCGCCAACCTTCGTTAACGTGTACACACAAGTATTACAACGTAAGTTATGGCAAAACACGGCCACTCGACCTGGCACAACATCCACAATGACGTGCGTCGTCAGTCAAATGAAAAACAATGATCACGTGACACTCTCTGTGCTCTGCAATTGGCTGCCTGTTAGTCGGCCCCTTAAATGGAGTGTGTTGATTGGTTGAGGAAGTTCTCCGCCGTTGACTGTAGCAGAGGTTCAATTTCTGAGAGTACGCCGGGCCTCTCCCGGGTAGGCCATGGGGAGGGTGGAGTCAGCATCAAATAATAAAAATGGAGCCCCCCATTCTTCTATGTATCACGCGGGATACGCATCTGACCAAATTGAGCGCTACGCAGACCTTTGGAAACGTGGTGACGTGTTACAATGTTATGTGGTGCTTAACTATGCCTCAAAACTATATTATATCACAGTATGTATAGTACAATGTTCAGACGTAGTTGGTAGTAGTAGCAGTTAGTAATACTATCCATTTCAAACAGTATATAACTGCTGTAAACACTCACAACAACAGCATCAAGGTCACTATCGGACAGTTGAAGGGGGCAGTACCGGCATTGGCCGACAGAGGGCAGTAGAGCACCAACGCTAACTGATAACGTCTAGTTACTCTGATTCAGTGAAGGATCGAAGAAGACGTGGAAGCGTTGGCCGGCGGGCACCATGATGCAGCTTCTGACCGCTGCCTCTCGATCACAACAATCACCGAGAATAACAACTTAACACCATCATGTTTAGCGTCGGGTAAATGGTGGAGATTGGCAGAACTGCAATAAAAACCAGCTTAAGCTGCTCTCGTGCCACACAGCAAGGTAAGAGCGTTACGTAAACGGACAATAACGTCACCTGGGCAGCACCTTCTGTTAGCGACGTCAGCTAACGTTAGGAGTGAAACAGTCAACTATAACGTTAATACTTACTTATATGATATCTAAGGTAGTGTTAATCTATCTTTTTGGAAAGCATATATTTTTTGTTGCAGAAGTTAATATGGTGACGTCATCTAGCTAGGATGATTAACGTACTGTTCACGAGCTAGCTATTTACTAAGGTGCCTTGTTCTCTCCTTTGCTTCATTGCATGCAACACATTTCACTTTATTTTCTCTCTCTCTTTATTAATGCAGGGGACATCAGAGCCATGGCCACCGTCCATTCTGCTGTAACGTTTGCAGTGTGCATCCTCGTGATAGCAGAGCTGATCCTCGCCAAGAAGGACTATTATGATATCCTGGGAGTGCCTAGAGATGCTACTGAGAGACAGATTAAAAAAGCTTTCCACAAGCTCGCAATGAAGCATCACCCAGATAAGAACAAGAGCCCGGACGCTGAAGTGAGGTTCAGAGAAATTGCTGAAGGTACACTAATCTTTCTTTCTCATTTAGGTGTAAAAAAAACACATTGTTTCCAGACATACTGGAATAATATTCTTATTTCTAATGCAACATTGTGTCCGAGTATTGTTTAGCCTGTCTCGATTTCAATTCAAGAATTGTGGAGGATAAATGTAGCTGAGCTTTCACTTTACCATATATTATTATTATTGTCGCTAAATCCATGACTTTGTAAAAACGATGAGACCTTGACTGAATTTTGTCTTTCTTTTTTTGCAGCTTATGAAACTTTATCAGATGAAACCAAAAGAAGAGAATATGACCAGTTTGGTGACACCTCTGCGTACTTCAGTGGGGAGACGCCAGGCAGACATCGACAGGGTGCCCACCAGCCTTTCAACTTTAATGACATTTTCAAAGACTTCGACATCTCCAGCCAGAACAGGCATGCCCGTCACCAGAGACACTTCAATGAACACTCCAGGTCCCACAAGGAGACCAACGGCAGACACAAGAGACACTTTCAAGGAGCAGGTGTCTTTGATGACATGTATGACGACATAGAGAGAATGTTTACCTTTGATAGACACGCCAAACAGACTGACAACAGGTTCCATGGTGCATCAAAGCAACACTGTAGAACAGTGACGCAGCGCAGAGGAAATATGGTAACCACTTACACAGACTGTACCGCATCTTAAGATGCACTGTAACATGACTTCTGACTCAACATTACTGTTGTATTGGGTAACAAGCCACTTGGTTCAAATGCTGTGAAATTTGAGCAGTGACGTTGATATCTGACAGTCGGGCGCAGAATGATTCGAGCAGTGACACTCAGTTTACTTAGCTTAGGTCTGAATTTACATTGTTTTTTTCAAACTATTCCCTGTGTGTGCTTGTGGACTTGAACATGATTGTAGTAGTTTTTCACTTGTTGAAATAAGCTGACAGGGAGTATTTTGTCAGTATTTTTTAAGCACCTTCTTTGATCGTGAAATCGTACAGTTTGGGAAAATCAAAAAATCATGCTAAATTTGGCACAGGGATACCCACGTGTCGGTTCACCACTAGTTCACTACTTCCAGCCTGTTGTTTTGTTCAGTTTTTTTACTTTCTTTTGTTTCGGTTTTGCCATTGTGGGTCTCAAAACACAACTGAAGGTGGAAACAATAGCAACAGGTGGAGTTTTGCTTATGGTTGTCAAATGGGGAGCAATGTCAACAAAAGTCTGCAACCCTCCACATGTTGGCTTGTTGGCTTGTTGTTTGTGCTAACGCTACATCTTGTTGAAATATGTATGTACTCTACACTGTCAGTCATGTTTTTTTGAATGTCATATAATGGAAAAATGTGTTACATCTCCATCAGGCAATTGTAAAGTAGAGAAAAGGTTTAAGTACATGGAGAAATGCTTGTGACTCTAGCCTTTCAATTAACACAAGTGTGAAGCCCATAATGTCCTGTATTTCTTGTTGTTTGTGGTATTTTGTGCGCTTTGTCGTGACAAAGGACATCTGGGTTGAGGCCATCTTTAATACAAAGAAGTCACAACCATTTCTGAATCACACCTTTTCTAATATTTTCTAGATGTGGAGAATTGAATCTGAATTTACTATTACAATGCTTGAAATGTAACCAGAAAGTCTCAAATATAAGTATTTAAGAACTTTAGATTGGCGCATCAAAACTTGCAAAGGACCAATTTAGCTGTAAGCTGACTACAGAACTTACGACATGACTCATGACTTCTAATTGTACTAGTCACGAGGTTTATTGTTTTTTTTTTAACTAAGAGTGCAAGGGTGTAAAATACTGCATTTTTTAATTCACATTAAGTGTCAGAATACTGCAGTCCTACAATGCTGAAATACTGTATGTATAAGAGCATACAAGCATCAATGTTTGATTTACCTCAGTGTTGACTAGAAGATGAAATTCCCAGTGCATTCTGTTTTATGGGTTTATTTTTCCATATCTGTTACAGTGACATGCTCCTTCTACATTTTAGTGTGCAATATTTATTTCCTATTCTGATAGTGTTGTAAATATTCAATGGCACTTTCAATTTTGTATAAAATGTGTTTCGAGACATAAAAAGAAGAGACCAAGCTGAGTTTCTTTCTCTTTACTTGTTATTTTTATGTTATGTGTAAGAAGACAAAGCAGACAGAGCTTTGTCACCGGCCTCTCCAGAATGATGCTCCTTGTTTGAAGCATCTGGTCGAACATCCCAAACTTTCCCCATCATCCAAGATCCTCTTGGAGCTGTGGCGTCCGCAACAAGGACAACGTCTCCAGTAGAGAGGCTTCTTCTTGAAAGAATTCCTTTTTAGAAGCCTTATTTGTCATTGACTCGTATACGTAACAATACGCAAATAATTTCCCCCCATAGATAGTAGGCTGTCTCCAACGTGAAATCACAAAACACAGACGTTTCAAAACTGTCTTTCACAGCTCAGTGGAGTTATGCACTGATATTATATTGTAAAAGGAGTAACAAACTCTCGGGATTTACAATAACAAATGTCAAATGTATCATCAAAGATAAATTACAGATTTCAATCTGTAATACCTGGTGTAAACATATCGTTTTGTCTACCGAGATTCACCACAATACAACTGTGGTGAATGAAGCAAATTGTGTTTCAAGAAGCTTTCCCAGTTCCTCTGGATAACCCAGACCTCACTGTGAACCCATTTGTGAAACATCATCTGTATTTCATGTGTTGTAAAGCCGCGTTTTAAAGAAGTCTTCAATGTACTCACAATCCATTCATATGTCATAGCTGCTTCTATGACTGTTGTGTTAAAGTATCTCATAATTTCGACTTTCTATAGCAACTGGAAAAATCTGGTCAGTGTTATGGTTACAGATGGATGCACCAAAAGTTTTTTTTATTTTTTTTTGCTGGTGGAAAAAAAGTAAAATAAAAAAAAATAAAAATTCTTAGAATTATTATTATTTATTTTGTGGGTGGATTTATTCATTTTTTATTTTATTTCTTTGTGAATTACATTTTTTCTTCTTTTTTTTTTTAAGTTACTATTTTTTTTTTTGTGATCTTATTTTTTTTTTTGCTGCAGGAATGGGCTTCCATAGACTTCAGTTGTTGTTTTGAGTAGAAATAGTTGAAAGTGGTGAGAGGTATTTTATTTGCATACAAACATGATAGATATAGCATATAAGCAATGCCACATTATTAACTTAAAATCTCTTACATAATATATTAAAGTTAGCTGTCATCTGACACAATACAAAAAACAACATTGATGATTAATATTGCACATGTTGTGTATGTTTATTTGGTTTGAATGAATTAATGTATGGAGATCCCTCACTATAGCTTGTATATATGAAAAATATTCGGCTCACTGTGTTCAGCCTGTCTTATTAAATGTACACAGAAACATTAAGGGCTAAAGATGGAACAAAAAATAAACTTGAACTCAGAGAACATTTATTCATTTATTTATCAAATATTTGATTTTGTCATTGAAGCTGTTTTGACAAAAACGAGTAAATAGGTTATATAAAGTTACCTCATCTTGTGAGGAAAGAGCCTGGAAGACGTTCAAATCAGGGAGTACAAAGTATAAAATAAATACCCACAATTGTACATCATATTTTTTGTCGTTTTCATGGTAACAGCAAAGTGCTGTCCCATTCCTATTTACACCATTTCAAGCCCTCACAAGTCTCTCACACTCAACCACTTACCAGGTAACGTCTGTAAGTCCTTGAGGGTTCAGGGTTTGAGGCTTTAGGGGGGACATTGGGATTGGGCCCCACACCGGCTCAGGCGTGGCTCATCCAGCTGACGACCCTCGAATCAGCACCTGCAACAAATAACGAAACACAATAGGGACACCTATGGGAGGAGGAGGGTCGACACACAGGTAGTATACAGTTTTGATTTGTCAATTGTCAAACACTACAATGCTGTCAGCCCACAAAGACTAAGAGCCTGGATGCAAACCATGGCAATAAGTAATGCTTTTATATGCAGGATAGTTTTGATGGACCCCACCGGCCTACAGGAGGAGGAGGATGAAGGACAGGATGAGGAGGATGGGGGAGAGGACGAGGACGAGGTGTGGGATGGGGACCCGCTAACCCTTGACGCTGACTCTTCTGATGATGAACTAGAAATGAATCCCACGTTTATAAATAGTTTGTTACACACGTTGGTTGCGGAGAGGAAAAAATAACTTTCTTTTCATTGGTTGAACACTATTATGACGTCACCGGCAGGAAATGTAGTTCCGCAGAAATCAACTCCCACGATCACGGCAATGTTGAGCGAGACTCTGGTGAACTCCAACTCCCATGATTCAAATCTGGGCAAACTGTGTGCGCACTTAGCTTTGTAGAGCTAAAGAGACACCAGTTAGCATTAGCCCAGAGAGACATTGAATGACTTTGTAGCGCTGTGCGGCAGGGTGAAGAAAGTTGTCTGTTTGTTTTGACAGGTCGGTGAACAGTCTTTGAGCTCATGGAGGCCCTCATACCTGTCATAAACAAACTGCAGGATGTGTTCAACACGGTCGGAGCGGACATCATTCAACTGCCGCAGATAGTTGTTGTGGGGACTCAGGTGAGGAACGCCACTTTGCTAGCGAGTTAGTTAGCCTGCGACAACTTATTGTTTTGTCTTCTCCTGGTATGTAAACCGGAGTTCTTCTTTCAGTTTCACGCAGGTGTGCTACACAGAACTGCGTAGACTGGCCTTACATACGTTTTGCCTTTTATAAATCTAAGCTAATTTACTGAGTCGCTAAATTAGCATTAGCTACATGTGATCTCACTTAGTTATAGACCTAACGTAGCTAGCCATGTTTTTAGCTGACAGTTGGTGAACGAGCACGTATCCACACAGCCCTTAGATCACTATCCTGGAAGTAAAATCATATTCTTTATTTAAACCATATTAGATTACTTGTCGATGAAACACAATTGCATTTTATCGCACCATTCACACCAACATCTACTCTCTGTTTCCAGTTTGTTAGCTAACTTACACCTAGCTAGCTAAAACTAATGCTGGTTAAGTAAATAACTTGTAATCCCTGCAACGAGTCCTACGTTTATAAAGGTTACAATTATCAGTTTTGTTGAAGGTTTCCATATATCATGAGTGACATGTAGAATATTATATTATATTATATTATATATATATATATATATATATATATATTATATTATAATAATATATAATTCAACAACACTTCGAACCACTGATGACCATGAAGTTGAATCACACCTTTCTTCTCTAACACAGTTTCTCTCTGTCCACCAACCACCCTGTGGACACGTTAAGGCCTAATTGGTTTGAAGTGGCAGGAGTTTTGTCTAAACTATTTTCTTTCACTGGTCAGCTAATAGAATGTGGCTGTCTCAAACATTTTGGCATCTGATGGTGTTACAGTGAGACAAGCCAGAGGTTGGGTTAAGTTTGACCTTACAAAGGCCCAGATCTGCAAAGACCTTTATTTAAGGACAGCTGTATCTCAGACCTCATGCCACATATTTGTCATCCCTGTCAGATCTATTAATAGGCCTACGTAATGCATTAGGTTTACTCCTACAGAGTAAACCTACAGAGTAAACCTAATGTAACATTCGTAGCCTTCACCTCCTACTGAGCTAATCGGGACCAGTCCAATAAAGCGTAATCTGCTAGTCGAGGTGTTTCAGTTAAGCAGATCTCATTAGAATAAAGTCACACCTCGTGCTTGTGTTAATGAAAACTGTACAGTTGAAGATGCTACAAGGTTTGTGTCCGATCAGTGAGTGACATTCAGCACTGCCAACTTCACCCCAATACTTCCTGAGCCATCTGGTAATACTCAGAGAGCAGGAACCTTTGTGGGGCCCAGAACTAAATTAGACTTTTGCACTTGTGGTCAAAATGCAATCAAAACTGATTTCTCTCTTCAACGAGTCATTTATACTTCAGTCTCCCCTATAATGTTTTTTTTTTATGATGTTGTTTTTGTCTACAGAGCAGTGGGAAGAGTTCTGTTTTAGAGAGCCTGGTTGGCAGGGACATTCTGCCGCGTGGCACTGGCATTGTCACACGCCGACCTCTCATCCTGCAGCTCGTGCACATCGATTCAGAGGACTGCAAGAAAACCAGTGAAGAGAATGGTAACACCGATGTCACCTCTGTTATCACTGTACCTGTGGAGTCGTTGCACATTTATCTTCTTCTGCAAACTATACTTAAATCAAGTTAATAATATTTTAAAACAAACTGAAATATGGAAATGCTGCATTAAGCGGACTAGTTGGTGTACTTCTTCCACATTATTTAGTGATGTCGCAGTTGGAGCATTATTCAGACAGGAAGCGGACGAAGCTTCTCTTTCACTGGCCAAGAGTTAAATGTAAGAGAGATCTTTACCGGACACTTTATCCAATGTCAGGAGACTTCTCTGCTACGGTGCTGTTGTAATTAATTACTCCACGATGGGATGTTTTTATAAGGAGCAGCAGTTTAAATGATCCACCTCCTTGAGTGAAAACAACAGTGGGGAAAATGTGCCAAGTTCCTGCATTTATTTAATACGGTCCTCTGGGAACGGCCTCAGAGCGACTCTGCATTGCTGCAGTTTAATAGAGGAGCTGCAGATAGCCAGGCTAACTCTTTTGTCTCCTGTCGTCTCTCTTTAACCACAGAATCCAAGAAAAATGGACGCCTCTACAGAGGTCTCCTTCTCCTTGTTCTTTGCCTTATTGTGTTTGTATAGTACATAAGCTCCCCCGTCTCTCCTGCCCATTCTGCCCCATCCTGCCTTGCATTTGTGTAGCTTTTTTTTTACAAAGCTGCCAAACCACGTGGCTTCACTTTATTCCGCTCAAGTCGTCCCCTCGAATTAGGATGGTCTCTGTCAGTTAAAGTTAGATGAAGAAAAATTGCAGATTCCTGTCAAAAAAATACTTTTGTGCTTAGTTTTACATTTTAAAAGTCCACCTACGATGTCCTGAATACCAACTTCCTCTAAGAAGACTAACAGACTCCACCTACGTAATGTTGTTTCCTTCTTTTTGTTGCAATGTTGATTATTGCAGCTGAGATAATTGCTGTTTTTTAAAGACTCTCTAGGTCCTTGCTTCCCCAAATGCACATGCTTTTTTTTTTTATTGCTTTAGGCTTTTATTTGCTTCCATGACTTTTGTGTGAAAGCCACTGTCTTTTTTTTCCTCTTCTTTTTTTGAACTCTGTGGAGTTTTGCTGTGGGGAGTTTTTTTCCCATCCCATGTTTGCCTACAAAAAAAAATCATCCCATGAGACGTAGCACTAGTAATAATAGTAGCAGTGATCTCAAGGCCACATCGACACATCTGTCACATCAGTAACTGAAAACATCTGTCCTCAACTTTGTATTCCTGCAGGCATCGACGGAGAGGAATGGGGCAAATTTCTCCACACCAAAAACAAGGTAGAGTTGTCTCACTCCTGTCTGCCAGAAAACAATATTGTCAATGGAGTCTGCCACCACTGTTGTCTTGTTTATAGAATCTATAGAAATCTGAATATTCGATGAACCGTGTCTGGTTCAGCATCCTGTGTTGATTCACTAACATTTATGGTTTAGCAACATAAAGACATTCTGTGGTATGTTTAAAACAGCAACATCTATAATGAGATGAGGCACACACCCTCTCAGTAGCTGTTTGTGTGGCTTATGGTTGAAGTGTGTCTCTTTAGCTCCACATGGTTCATTGTGTTTGAACAAAGAAGCCCTCATGATGTGCTCATAGCCTCATGACTATAAACAGGAAGTCTCTTTGAAAACGAACCACATCATGTCCTCTTTTTTTTTTTTGTCGCTCTATGTTGTTGTTGTTGCTGCTAACACATTGAAGTATTTTTAAACTGTTAAATTGCTCTTCCAGATCTACACAGACTTCGAGGAGATCAGGCAAGAAGTTGAAGCAGAAACTGAAAGAATTTCAGGCAATAACAAGGTATGCTAATTACGCCCATTAAGAGGGAACGTTAAAACAAGAAACTACAGTAATGGATGATTTCTAAATATCAGCATCAACCGAAAGAGTTTCACTCAACCTCTGAAGCACTATCGGCCTGTTAAGAGTGACCAAATGTTGTTTTTTTCCCCAGGGTATAAGTGATGAACCTATTCACCTGAAAATCTTCTCCCCACACGTTGTGAACCTCACATTGGTGGATCTGCCTGGCATTACAAAGGTGAGAGAAGTTTCCCTTGTTTCCGCTCCATGTCCAAACCTCAAGTATCTTATGAACTCAAGATGATCCTGCAGATGAATCTCAGGGTTTGTAGTCCAATGTGTGTGTCTTTGTTAAAACAGGTTCCGGTGGGAGACCAGCCCAAAGACATAGAGTTCCAGATCAAAGATTTGATCTTCAAGTACATCTCCAACCCCAACTCCATCATCCTGGCTGTGACTGCTGCCAATACAGACATGGCAACATCAGAGGCCCTTAAAGTAGCCCGAGAGTTTGACCCTGATGGTAAATGGCTTTCTTGTTGATTCATTCTTCACGTTCTTCTGTTGCTCTTCTTGACGTTTCTTCCGTTTTTTATACTTCGAGGGTGTAAGGACAGAGGGTTTCGTATGCTGTACAGATTGTAAAGCCCCTCGAGGCGTATTTGTGAAATTGGGCGATATAAAGAAAATTGACTTGACATCTGTTTTTTTTTACTTTTAACGTGTCATCAGCATATGCCCATACTTTTATTGTCATGTGCTCTTTACATTACCTGCTTCAGCGGTGTCTATGATGTCTTTGTCTTCAGGCAGGAGGACGCTAGCAGTGGTGACCAAGCTGGATCTGATGGATGCGGGCACAGATGCCATGGATGTGTTGATGGGCAGGGTCATTCCTGTCAAACTGGGCATTATTGGAGTCGTTAACAGGTAGCACTGCACTTTTGTGCCTAGTTAGTTAGTTAGGAGGGGAGGAAGGAACAAACAAACTTTATAATCCATTTTGTGGACAACAACACAAAGCAGAGGATAAACGTACTCAAAAATCCATATTCTGTGTGTATTTTCTTAGGAGTCAGTTGGATATCAATCAGAAGAAGTTGGTGGCAGATGCCACCCGTGATGAATACGCCTTCCTACAAAAGAAGTACCCCTCGCTTGCAAACAGAAATGGAACCAAACATCTGGCCAGAACATTGAACAGGTATGGAGCTGGAATTCATCTATTCTTTTAGATATTCATTATTATTTTCTAATTTAACAAATGAAATGTTTGAGTCTCTTATCGACCTTTTTACGTTTAATGGTTACTCCCTCTCTGACTTCTAAATCTTCCGTTCTGATGCCGCACAGTTAGTCAATAACTAATCTCCCTCTTAATTTCCAAATCTGAGCGTAAACTGATTCCTTTCTTCTCGTCAAAGGTTACTCATGCACCACATCAGAGACTGTCTTCCTGAGCTGAAGACGAGGATCAACGTGCTGGCGTCTCAGTACCAGTCGTTACTCAACGGTTACGGCGAGCCTGTCGACGACAAGAGCTCCACGCTGCTGCAGCTCATCACCAAGTTTGCTGCAGAGTACTGCCACACCATAGAGGGCACGGCCAAGTACATAGAGACAACTGAGCTGTGAGTTACACAACGCTCGTAACTGCATGTGCTTCCATACACCACTAAGGGGTGCTAGCATCAATGCTACCCTGAGGTCTCCAGTTAAGTAGTTTCGTCTCCTTTTTTTTTCAGATGTGGTGGAGCGAGAATCTGTTATATATTTCACGAAACGTTCGGTCGCACGTTGGAGTCGGTAGATCCTCTGGGCGGTCTGACGACCATCGATGTGCTCACAGCAATCAGAAATGCGACGGTGGGTTTCTGCTTCCTGTTGTAAGTTGTAATCTGTGTTTTTAAATGGCCCCTTTTCGAAGACTTACAGCTTCGTTGTATCCGACAGGGCCCGAGGCCTGCTTTGTTCGTGCCCGAGGTTTCGTTTGAGTTGCTGGTAAAGCGGCAGGTGAAGCGCCTGGAGGATCCCAGTCTGCGCTGCGTGGAGCTGGTTCACGAGGAGATGCAGAGGATTATCCAGCACTGCAGCAACTACAGCACACAAGTGAGAAACACAGTCTCGCATATACACATTAAAAACCAACGCACAGGGGCACGCTGTTCTAGTAGCCTATTAAATGTGAACAAACACTAAGTATGACAGTTGTTCATCTCTGCAGGAGCTGCTGAGGTTTCCGAAGCTCCATGATGCCATCGTAGAAGTGGTCACCTCGTTACTCAGAAAGAGGCTCCCAGTCACCAATGAAATGGTCAGCACCTGCTCACACTGAATACCACTTTAAGGGAAGTTTACGGACATCCTAGTGCTGATTAATCAATCTTATTCTTTTTTTACAGGTTCACAACCTGGTTGCCATTGAGCTGGCCTATATCAACACCAAGCACCCGGACTTTGCCGACGCCTGTGGCATCATGAACAATAACATAGAGGTAAGACGCTAACTTCACATAATGCATCTATTAAATAATGTGTCTTCTAATCCTTAAAGCGTCTATTGTTTTTTGAAAGGCACTACTAGAGGACAAGTTTTCCCAAAGAGAGCTTAAAGTACTAAAAATACACAAAGCTTTGTTTTTGAGACATGAAAACAGTCTCTACAGTTTCTATATTCCCTCTAGAGTTGTATTTTCTTTCCCTTTCGTAGGAGCAGAGACGCAACAGAATGAGAGACCTGCCCTCTGCTGTGCCCAGAGACAAGGTACAGTCGGTCCCCATGATTTTAATGTTTTTCAAGTTTCTTGTCACTGGCTTTAACAGATCTCCGACCACTATTGCACATAACGATTCAGTCCAACTTCACATGATGTAAAGTTCCTTCACACCTCTGGCTGCAGCTCCACTCTGTTCTGCTTGATGTTGTCTTTCTCTAGTCCCTTAAAGGCCCAGGTGGTCAGTCTCTCTCTCCCACTGAGCCTCTTGCCTTCGAGGGCGAGGCCGCCAAGGTGTGACCCGTTCGCTCACTGCTTGCCCACACTTGCCCCCCCCCCCCCCCCCCCCCCACCATGCCCCGACTGTCGTCCTTATCTCCACCATGATCAGATCCCATTTGAAAGTCCTGTGCTCCTCTAAATTCCCTCAAACCATGTTGTAGCAGGTGGTTGGGCCTTTGGTGTCCTGATAATGCAGTGAGATTACTATAACTGTGTGTTTAACCCATTCTGCTGCATGCTGATTGCTCACAACTAATATAATGTTGCTTATTAATATAATAATAATAATAATCATTTGCATGTGCTGTTTTTCCTTGGAATTAAAAAAACACTAATTAGGTATGAGTGGGAGATATGGAAAAACATATTGTACTTCTGCAATGAGAGCAATCTTTCTCGAAATTCTATTGGAAAAACAACTTTGTAAAATAACCAAAAGTCTCCATCTGGCTAATAATAAAGTCCTGTAAATCCAATATTGCCATAAAGTAGTTTTACTTATTGATTTGCCATGTTCCCTGCTACTGCTGAGGGAACAGTATTTTAACATCTCTTATATCGTGGTATATATTTTCATATCATCCAAACCTGGCTTATGTCATTTATGCCGTCTTTTCCAACAGTCCTCTTACTTTACTCTCGTACTAAGTGAGAAGAATGAACAAATACTCTTGATGAACTTCTTTGCCGTGAAATCAAAGAAGGCCTGTGGCATGCTGCTATTTGAAACTGTTCTGGAAATTAACATTTACTGTGTGTGTGTGTGTGTGTGTATATATATTATAAATACATACGCATGATTCCAGCCCTTGTAATTGCCGGAGCATCTGCAGGATTTATCACACGTCCTCTCTCCCCGTCTCCCCCCCCATCCATAGGCTGCACCAGGTGGCTCTCAGAGCGGCAATGTCAGCGACCAGACAGACAGCGGGACGGGGACCTGGAGGGGCATGTTGAAGAAGGGAGAGGACGGATCAGCTGGTGACAGAGCCATGCTCCAGCACCCGCTCCCTGCAAGCCCACAAAGGGGCCACGCTGTCAACCTACTCGATGTGGTGGGTACCGCTTCAAAACATGGCACTGTTGATTTCAACCATATAAAGTATGTGCACTTTCTGTATTGTAGTTATTGCTCTACGGTAATATACAGTATGTCATATGGAGATCAATGAGAGAGTTTCTACTGTCGGCAAACGCACCTTGAAATGTAAAAACAACCTATTCACCTTTTGGTCTCTATTGCTTTTTCCTCGTCACGTTCCGCTTAATGCATTAAAGTCTAACTGAAATCCTTTTTGTAGTCAAAAATAATGTTCTTAAAATGTATTCTTAATACTTTTTCGTTGTCAGCCGGTAACGGTGTCCAGAAGGTTGTCTGCTCGAGAGCAGAGGGACTGCGAGGTCATCGAGAGACTCATCAAGTCATACTTCCTTATTGTACGGAAAAACATCCAGGACAGGTACTCGTGTGATCAGTTTAGTTTTTTTACCCACCATACTAACATTTTTGAGAACTTTGCATTATTGCGCCGCTCTGATGTGCTCTACTGACCCTCTGTTGTTGTTGTTTGGCCTCAGTGTACCGAAGGCGGTGATGCACTTCCTGGTGAACCATGTGAAGGACTGCCTGCAGAGTGAGCTGGTGGGTCAGTTATACAAGGCGGGCCTGCTGGACGACCTGCTGACAGAGTCCGAGGACATGGCTCAGAGACGCACGGAGGCCGCTGACATGCTCAAGGTAACGGATTCATCAACTGTCACAATGGAACGCCCAAAACAGGATCCTGTATCAATCGTATGCGCACTGCTCAGCAAAGCTTTGGTCGGGGATCTTTGTCATAAAGGGTTTTTTTTAAGCTTGAAAGAATTGGTTCACAATTTTTCCAATCTGGTTTAGAACAATAGTCGGGTGTCAAGTTTGTTTGAGGCTTCATCAGTTTGGGTATATCATCCGCGCAATATCTTTTGTGAAGCGGACCTTGAGACGGGGCAGACAGCGGTTGCAAGTGATGGACAATTGGTGGTGCTATCGAGGGCTGCAATCCATTCTTTTTTTTTTTTTTAATTCACCCCCCAGTATAAGAACTAGTTGATGTAGAAAGAGCGTACCCTTATATGTACCCAAAAGGCATCAGCTGAGGGTATAGGAATAATAGAGTTTTTTTTAATTTGTGTGTCCAGGCGTTGCAGAAAGCCAGCCAGGTGATCGCAGAGATCAGAGAAACCCATCTGTGGTGAGGGGGCGGCCTCTCTTCAGCAGGCTCCGTTCATCCCTCATGGACCATCCAAAAGCTCCTGCTGTGACTCCCAGCTCCTCTGACTGCAGAGACGAACAAGTTGAAAATGCACTGGTGTTGATATGTGTATATCGGAAAACATAGTTTTAATGTACAGTAAGGACTTTGATTTAATGAAGGGCAGTACATATCTCTCCATCAGCATCACACACGTGCTCCTGGCCTAGTTATTCTATTTTTCTCATGTAATTGAAACAATTAGTAGATACTGTTGTACATCAGCACTATGTGGAGCCTTGCTGAGGAATCTCTGCTCTTAAATTAAAATTTGAATTAAAGCTGGAGATGACAAAACTCATGCTGCAACATGTAGACGTTCTTTTTATGTCAATTATTTTTCTTAGATGTTGACAAAATAATGCGTCTACAGCTGATTGTTTCCAAAGAAATGCACTTCATGTAGATGTTTTACTGTTAAAACCAGTTGTGTTTATACGCAGATATGAAACTATTCTACATCACACCCACATTTGTCCCTTTTTGTTTACATGTTCACCTAGATCTAATCACAATTGTAGAGGTTTTAAGTGCATTGAATGAGCCGTAAACTGAAAGGTTCTGGCTGCTGGAGTCTTTGTATGAATATGTTATGGTACTATATGCTGGACTTCATTACACAGATAAATCTGCATTGTTTGAAAAGAGGCAGCAGAGTGGATGTAATGACTTATTTATTGTTATGATATTTGACATGTAACCCAACACAACAGAACAATGAATACACGGATCATAGGGCCAATCACTGGTGTTGAAGTCTGCCTCGTCCCCGTCTGGCTGCTCCTTTACCTCAGCCGGCCGCTCATCTTGCCCTTGCCACGTCCTTTGGCGCTGAAAGGATGCAGGGAGAGATAAATGCCAAATGCAAAACATTGCAATCTTTAGGTTTAGGACACGTGGAAGTCGTTCACTTTCTGCACTCGGCAAATCACAACACAAACGGTGAACCGGGTGTATTTTGTACAGTATTGATGGTGAACACGGGCATGTTCTCTGTCTCAGACCGCTGCTCTAACATGGGAGGTTGTGATTAAATCAAAGTTGTTCGAACACAGCTAGATACATGTATTTCAGTGAAGCTTGAAAGTTTGTTACACTAATGACATTGCAAATGAATTAAAGTTTATTTCCTTTACAGTTTTGAAAGAGTTCATGCTCATATGTACAGTATCAAAGTATGCAATAAAGTTTTTGCATTTCAATTAGATCACCGGAGCCTGCCAGGTGCAACATAAAACATATGATACGTTTGAATAAAGTGTGCCAGGGCGTTCATAGTTCAATGCTTGTGTTTGAGATGGGTGGAGAGAATAAATGGCCTCGGAGAGGGTTTTGTGGCTAATCTATCGTTTGAGTCTGTGTGTTTTAACATTCAAATGACTGTGATCGTACTCTGAGATCTTCGATGTTTGTGACGTGGTATGGTGTGTATAAAATGGAAAAAAAGTAGCACATTTTGAAGATGGGGTTCGTGTTCTTACCTCTGGTGATCCTTGACTCGAGCAAGAAGCTGGTTAATCTGCAAAAACACACAAATCTTGCTCAGTGTTTTTAAAGTACACACACATGATACCAGATAAGTCCAGCAGAGGTTGACCCAACACCTTTCACCTGCAATATGTAACTTCATGCACCTGCAAGGCTTTTGCCACTTGTGTCAGGTGACACATTAAAGAAGGATGCAGTTGAGGAGGCGGACGATTTATAGCAGAAATTGTTTCTCCAGACATAATTTCTAAAATCCGTCCATCCAATATCTGTAACTCCTTATCCTTTACATGGTCGCGGAGGGCTGAAGCCAATCTCAGCTCACATTTTTTTCTAAAACTTAACAAAACATTGTTGACATCCACATCTGTCCCAGGTGCCACGTTTGTCGAGATCTTCCTCTTTCGTTTCTCATAGAGATAGAGGACCTCATCACCAAATCAATTATGTCTATTGTTTTGTGGTGTTCTGGATGACTTACATCGTACTTCTGTTTTTTGAGTTTTTCACCGAGATCAAACCTCTCAGCCTCCAGCCCCATCAGCCACTGCCACAGCTCGCTGGCCTTCTCCCTAAACACAAATAACCACAGGTCACATTGAGAGTATCTATCTCATATCCAGTGATACCAAACATTTGAATCATTCAAATCCTATTGATGTCAGGATTCATCGTTTGAGACACGGTGCGCAGCTTTGACCTACTTGAGTTTATCCTCGCTCAGATGATCAACGCTCAGAGCCTTCTTGCGGTCAGCCAGGATCTTCTTCTTCTTCTCCCTCTCAGTTTGTTTCTTTGCTCCTCTTCTGTTATCACTCTGTGTTGGTCAGAACGCACACAGACACATTAGTCAATCTGAATGCAATGAAACTAGATGTAGTATTTTGTATCCATCTCTTTTTTTTTTTTTTTACAAGGGATTGATACAAAATATATCCCAGGAAAACTACTATAATAACATGGAGGTACATACTGTGTACTGTACTAAGTATTCTGATCCTTTAATGAAGAAAAAGTACTGATAAAACATTGTAAAACTACTCCATTACAATAAAAAAAGTAATTCAAAATATTACTAAGATGCTAAATGTATGGTAAGGCCTGCCCTGTGAGTTTTGTATTAGTAAACACTAATTATATTATACTTATTAGTGTATTTTACTGTTTTATTTCTACTGATGCGCTTACAGTATATGTGTAAGCAGCATTCCAGTGGCGTAGTCGGTCGAGATAGTATAGTATAGTATGTACAGTATATCACTGCATAATTTGAATCCACTATCCTATATGTTTGTTTTGTAGCTTCTACTTAAATAGGATTTTTTGAGTACTTTTCCCATCCCTGTTCATTATGCTTCTCATTTAAACACTGTAGGCGATTGGGAGTTGAATGACCTTTTGTCCAGCGCTGTACTGCTGGGTCATGTTTGAGAGGGCCTTCTTCTTCTTGGCGTCGTCGTCGTGCTTCTTACGATGCTCCTCCATCTCCTTGCGCTCTTTTTCGTCCTGTATGCAGCAACAGGTCAACTATTTAGTGGAGAAACTGATGACGTTGTCTGATATGATCAATGAGTTTAACGTTATGATCATACCGCAAGTCTGGCCTGCCTCTCCTTCTCCATCTCTGCCCGGACCCTCTGCTGCTCTGCTCTCTCGGCACGACGTTTCTCCTATAGGGTGAAACATACACTGTTGTGGTGATTTGGACCAAACGGAAACACAATAATTCCTCTTTGACTGACACACTCACAATTCTGTTAACAAGGGAGAGGAGATCTTCCTCCTCTTTCTTCCTCTGGATGAAGTGAGCCTCGATCAGAGACTGCAGCTCAGACAGATCCTTGTCCTGACGCTTCCTGTGGATGTCCTGCCATCAGAAAAAAAAGAAATCGGGGAAGTAAGGATGCGTCTGTTGTTTGTCAAATCTGATCCGAATGTTTCTATTGACTCACATCAAAATCCACTTTATCACCATCAGGGATCTTTGGGGGAGCAATATTTGTCATGAACCTGTGGAAGTGAACAGTTTATTACTGTATGATCTGCCTTGAGTTTGGTTTGAACTGCTAAGCCAAAGAGAGCTGAGACCCTTACTTTGGCTTGGGCTTCGACTCATCTGGGACGAAGAAAAGAAAATAGGAGACATTTAGAACAAAGTGACAAGCGAGTAAGAAGAGGTCGTCAACAAGCTGTAAAAAAAAGGAAAAATATTGCTGTTTTCTTACCTGTGGCCTCTTCTTGCGCTGATGACCAGGACCATACATGATTAGTGACATGATTGGAAATGAAATGAGGTAAAGTACATAAAAACATGGACGAGTGCATCGTTCTTACCTTCTTGCTCCCTTCAGAAGTAATGACAAAAAGAATGAGAATAACAAAATCATGAATAACTTGTCAGACAATATGAACAGTAATATGTTTGTTTTAATCACAATATGAAAATATAAAAGTACAAAAAACGAGTACATACAGAACTTCCTCCTCCACGACCTCTTCCGTGTCAGACATTTTGTTATGGATGAGCTCTGCAAAATGTGTCCCTATTAGACTATTTTTAGACTGACAAATATTTCCGATCATTAAACAACATAGCAGAGCACAAGATGACAAGCATTCACACACTTCACGCTGACCCAAATATCTGTGGTCACTTTGGCAGTAGTGGAAAAAAGTATTCTGATCTTGTACTTGAGCAATAGTAGCGATGCCACAATACAATACTCTACACTAGTACAAGTAAAGGTTGTGCATTCAAAACAAATACTTAAATGAACTAACAATACACCTTTTACATCAAAATATACTGAAGAATAAAAAATGTTGCAAGATATAAACAGTATTTCAATGTTGTAGTTCAGATGCTGCTGTGGATCTATTTACTGTTTTATAAACATGTGTACTCAAGTACAGTATTCAAGTAAATGTACTTTGTTTCTTCCAACTCAGGTTACTACTCTACAAATAGTTCATCAATCCTGTGACAGAGCGGTTGGTGTTTAGTGAAATAAAAAGGAAATCTTCCCCTAAAATGTGGTGAATACTATAAAGTAGCATGAAATAGAAAACACTCCACTATTCTACAAATATTTAGTTTATTTTCTATCGGGTCATTCAAGTTTTTTTAACAGCAGAACCACCAGTAAAAAGCACGTAATCTCATGCAGTTCAGTCACATTTAGTAAACGTGACTGTAAGATCTTAGCAGGCAGTGAACAAATTCAAATCCGTTATCTCCGCCTCATAGTCGTTAGACAGCAATTAAGTTCAAGATTTATGACTGAACGAGGCTTTGATTTAAAGTAGCAGCTCTGACATAACAGACCTTACCTGTAACTCAGACAGAGGGAGCTCAGAGACGAGGGGCAGACTTCAGCTCCTTGAGGTTCACAAACAGGTTGAGCATCAAGAATACATAGTCCAGTCCTTCATACTCATGTGACTGCAGCACCCTATGGCTGGTCAGTCTATTGTTAGACAGCTGGATATTGGGGCTCTGTCACACACAGACACACAGACACAGACACACACACACGCACACAAACATGCCAACACACATTCTGCAGGTACATTCCCGTCCTGGTAAAATATCATTTATCCATTCAAGCTTTCAACAGCCACTCACGTTTCACCACTCTATAACTTCAAAAGTGGTTAGGAGGCCCATGAAGCAACATTTCCTCCCAGTAGCTGAAAACAGAACTATAACACCTTTTTTACTTTTTTATTTATTGCTGAAGCAGGTACAAACAATAAGTTCAAACATTCAAACGAAGCAATCCACATCTGAAAGACTCCAATACAATTTGGCAGGACCATGCAACTCATGTTTCCTGCAGACAGGAACACCGGGAACAATTTAAATTTAAAACTGAGTGCATTTTGCCATTGCCTTATACACCTTCATCACTGCAGCTGCAGTGCAATTAAACTGCAGCTACTGGCATGTAAACTGATGATATCACTGCCTGCCTGTGTAGAATTGCATTTGGTTACTGAATAGTTGTTACAGTACTCGCTTACACGCGTACTTATAGTCTTTATTCGTGCTTGTATTACATAATAATATGATTTTTAATCCACCACAGTTAACAAAAGCCAAATAGGTAACACACCCATGTGTTGTTGACAGAAACATTGAGCTGCTTGCACACTGTGTCTCTCTGGCTGCGGTCCTGGGCAGAATGTGTCACATTATGATACGGCACCCTTTATGGGGTTTATAAACTTTGTTACTAATGGTACTCGTTTTCTAATAAGCCATGACGTCTGCAGTTATAAATGCTAATAAGCCATTAATAATTCTTTTTTTTTTTACAATAATCCATCCAGTTTGCAATTGTGAAAGTTAATATTTGCTTTTTAACACTAAACACAATTCTGAGCTGATGATGGCGCTCAATGAAATGTTGGGGGATCACCAAAGACTTTGTAATTCATCCGGAGGTAAACATGAATGTGTGTACCAAATGGCATGACAATCCATTCAATTACTGTCAAGACATTTTACTCAAAATCCAGTGGACGCTACTGGAAAAGTCACAGGATCACTAAAGTCAGAGGGCTCCATCATTTGGGGATCATTGAGCCAATTCATCCAGAGTTGCAAAGTTGGAAAGTAAGGAGGAAGTCATTAGGATTCATCCTCTGGGCACCATGAATGTTTGTACCAAACTTTGTGGAAATGCATCCAATGGTTGAGATATTTCGGTCTAGACCAAAGAGGTAGACCAACAGATATTTCCATCCCTCGAGCCACAAAGTTCATGTCGCATTAGTTACAACTTCACAAAGGGATTTTTCACAACCTGGCAACCCCAAAATCTGCACTCATTGATGACTTATTAACCATTAATGAGGTCATTAGTTACTATCTATAATCCCTTCATAAAGGGGGCTTTATTATAAAAGGGTACTTATGAAATTACTCATTTATGTACAGGCTAATCAGCCAACATTCAGCTTAATGGCAGTTTATGCTAACAATTAAAATGCAAGCGGTGAGATGGACATTAAACAACCTTGGTTATCACATGGAGTCAAAATAGTGACTATCATCCCAAAAAGCAGTGAGTGTGCACGACAATAAAACACAAATGCTTGTAATTAGGTTCAAGCTATATGGAAATACAAGAAGAGCAGACATGTCAGTGTGGCTTCAAAGCAATATAACATTTAAGCATCCTGACAGCCATCTGAAATTTGTAACCTTGATTAATTAAAAAGATGGATACTACACAATCCATTACCTATAAAGCATTAAATATGCGGTGCTTTGTCCTGAAAACCTTTACTATGTATGACATCTCTTTTTGAGTTTCCTAGTCAAGTCAAGTCTGATGAAAACCCCTCTGGAGACTTTGATCCTGGAGTCACTCATCCTGGTCCCTCGTCTTTTCCTCACTCTGGTGTGAACTTCATGCCAAAAATGGATGCACATACAGTAGCAGAGCTTTGTGTTTGGTCAGGTGAGACTTGATTTAAATGGGGATGTCAATGTTTAGGGTCTTACGCCTGCTGAGAGAGAGAGAGAGAGAGAGAGAGAGAGAGAGAGAGAGAGAGACTTTAGAGATATATTAGTCAATGCACACGTCAATGTAGCATTTAAAACATGCATAACTTCTCTAAGTTTATTAGGTGACAAACAAGATTTTTTTTCCAGGGCTGTTAATCAATGCTTTTACATCCATTCTTCTCTATGCATTTGTGTTTGTATATCAGAGGCAGTTCCACCATTGCTGAAACATACCCTGCAGTCAAAGCCAGGACACTTCTCTGTGTGAGTGAAAGCTGTAACTTTGTCATTTGCCCTTTACTTCATTCCTCAGAGGTCTATTTCTGATGAAGAAGTGGGGAGGTTATAAACAAGGATCGCTATTTAGGGTCGGAGCTGACACTCGACAAACACTTTTCCATTCCTATTGTTCACGCTCTGACTCAACATTCATTTCATGTATTTTTTCACGATTAATGCACATTTAAACCTGCAGACTGCATGGACACATGCTAGGACTTTGTCGTTCGCACTGAGTGAATAAGCCCAGTGATATAGCCCGATTTGCTGCTTAAACGGTTAGTAATCCTCCCCAGCGGTCAGTTTTAATGTGAAAATCAAGCAGCTGCACTCTGGTATGTCTAACAACTCGCCAACACCGTGGCATTGGACAGCCCAGGTGGCAGCGGGTGACCAGTGCACTGCAAAGACACGACAGCCATCCCAGGAGTCTGGAAGGTTCTTTATACTGGGACACAAGGTCAGGGTGAAGGGTTTTCTTAAATATAGACCACAGTGTCACAGAGCTGAGTCTGCGTCCAACAATCTGAAACAGTAGATTTGATTTACAAGGAGCAGCTATTCTGGCACAAAGGAAGGCTGGTGGGTTGCACTGTAGTGGTTGAGACCACAGGAGGCTATAAATCAGTCATGAGCTTCCCCCCCACCAAAAAAATGGTTTGAAGGACAGAGACACTTCATCTAAACTCTGTTTCCTCCAGGGCTGAGTTGAATGAGAAGATCGATACCAATCTCTGATAAGGGAGTGGTATTCATCTTCTCATCTAACTTTGAACAAGAATGTGAATAGTTGTTTCCTAAAATGTCAAACTATTTCTTTAAGGTAAGACCTTTCAGTGTTATATCATTATACTACAATATTTTATTATCACTGATGCTTTAACATGTGCAGCCTTTTAATGTTTTAGCTGGTCACACTTTAGTTTATAGCACTGCAACAAGAGAAACTGGAGCTGTGTTGCAATACTTTCTGCTGATATGTCGTGAAGTAGAAGTTTAAAATAGAATAAAATTCCTTGAGTAAATTCAACCTCTATTTACAGTCACCAAGAAACTTACTATTAGTGACAAACTTGCTCTTGCCTCCGACTGCCACCTGTAAACAAAAATGAACGAAGAAACAAAAATTAAAGAAATAGGGAAGAAAGAAAGTCAACAAAAGACTGTAAACCACATCTTTAGTACTGCCTAATGTGATCAGCTGATAATGTTGAAACAATTCCTCAATTTATTCTGTGATTTACAGTTTTTGCTTCATTTGGAGCTAATGTAGATCCTAATATGGTAAATCACATAGTACGTTTTGTTTCATCCATGGATATATCTTAGACCAAGAGAGGGGGGATAAATGATAGATATATAGCATACTATGTAAACTTTACTGTGTACTCATAAAGATGGATGAACTGTATTCTACAACATTCCCACAGATAGTACTGTCCAAAACTTTCCCATACAAAATGAAGTAGAATCCAGCAAGTCTTTTTAAAGCACTCCAGACTTTAAAAATGCATCATACACAGCACTCAAACACACCCACATGCAGCCAATCATAATATCCTAAAGCTGTGCACAGTGCAGCCAACATATCCTTTAACAGCAGATCACACTCATGTATGAAATAATCCATGTTCCAAATGAAAAACCACATCAGAGCCAGGGATTACTATTGATGTCCTCCAACCCAGTGTGGGAACTATTGACAGCATGCACATGATTTTGTGTTTATTAAGGTCTGTGTGTCTTAGAGGAGGTAGGAAGGGAAATACAGGGATCCACACCGATGGCTGCCATCTCCTTCAGTGAATCAAAATCAGTCATTTCACTCCAGTCAAGGCAACTTAAAGAGAGTTTTTAAATCAAAATGCATCCTACCTTTAACATGAGATAATGCTCGTATACTGACTAATGAGTTAGGGACTGTATGAAAATATTAGGGTGGGATTATTATAATATACAGTACTGAATTATTTTAACATAAAGTACTGAATTGTCACAATTAGATTACTATGAAAAAGTAAAAGTACATAATGAATTTAAAATGGTGTCATCTGCATACGGCCTAACTTGCCTTTTATGTCTTGTTGCACACAAAGCCGACTGAACTCAACTTTTTGTTGGTGGAAAATTGCCCAGATGGTACAAAAAGAAGCAACAATTTTCACAAGCCACCAAAAACCAATTTGACTTGCAAAGTTTCAGAAAAAGTATTCCAAATGGGCGGATACTGCCAATCCGGCAACTCCGATCCCAATCATATGCATGTTGAGAAACGGCATGAAAACAGTGTAAACACCACAAAGATCAATCACTCCGTGTCGGTGGAACGTGCATTGAGTGTTGCAACCACAGATTTGCAAATTACCTCTTTCACCATTAGGTAGACTGAATGAAACAAACGAAAAGGACCATGTCACTACAGAGCCTTTAAACAGTAACATCTCCCGTCCTTCACAGTAAAGGTGTGTGTGTGTCTTACCTTGGCAGGTGCAGAGCTCTTCTTGGTTTCCCACATGCCACGTTTGTTACCGATGTCACCTGGTTTCACATCCTGTCACAATTAAGACCAACCATGACCCCATTAGTCTGATGCAGTGGTGAAGGAAGTACTTTTACAGAAGCAAAAGTACCAACACAACAGTGTTTTAACGTTCAAAGTCCTGCATTTAAAATAGTATTGGCAGCAAAATATACTTAACGGTTCTCTATACGATATTCAGAGCATTAATATAGCATCAAACAATTATTAGCTATGTAAAGATATAGTGGAGTAATGTCTACCCGAGCAGAGAATGAAGTCACTCTCTGTGTGTGTAGTTATTAGAGCTTCTCTGCACTTTGTTGTAATAGTCGGGCCGTGTGTGTGTGTGTCTTTTAGTGCACGTGAGCGTGTCACACTGGCTAGCTGATGGCGGTTGTTCTGCACTGCTCTCATATGGTGGTTACAGCTGATGTTGAGAGGGCATAGTGCCCACCCTCCAATTCCCCCTCAGATAAACACTGTTCGCTGTGTCAGCACTGCTGCCATTGTTTGCACTGTTAGCATTGTTAGCTGCAAGCCCCCGGCTCAGCTGTCGCCATGTTAAGAGTTGTGTGGAGGCAATAGAAATGCTCTGAATCTCGTATTGAGCAAACAATAATTGAGTATCAAAAGTAAGTTCTCATAATGCAGAACGGGGGTTAATTTGAACTACTTTATATACTGCTGTATAATAATGCATACGAATTTATTTGTTGATTTTTTTGTATTAATAATCTGAATCTGCAATGTCACAAGTAACTAACGATGTCAAATATATATAGTGGAGTAAAAAGTACAACATTTCTTTCTGAAATGTAGTGGAGTAGAAGTATAAGATAGCATCAAATGAAAATACTCAAGCCAAGTACCTCAAAACTATACTAGTACAATCCTTGAGTATATGTTCTTCATTACTTTCCACCACTGGCCTTATGCAATTTAGTTGTTAGTTTAATATCTATTGTGATTCTGACTATTAGTGATAGTTGCAAAATGGCGCCTTTACCAGTTTGAAGAAGAGTAGGCAAAGAACAGCAGGAGAAGTGAGGAAAGCTGAGAAAATGAGTGCAATTGGGAGGAGGAAAGGAAGGCAGAAGAGCATTAAACAACACAGTAAACATAGAAAAGATAAGACAGACATTTTTGCTGTACAGCTTCATCCCATTAGGGGGAGGTGTTGCCACATAATTGACGCCAAGGTTACAACCACGGCCAAGACGTTTGACACTAAAGATATCTCGCTCATAAATTTCACGTCAGAACAATGTCACACGTCATCCAGCAATGCTACTGCATGTGGACATTGTGTAATGTCTCAAGAAGACCTGGCAAGACTAGCAGCTGGTGTCCTACTTTAAGAAAAGGACTTGGTGTTCACCGAGTATAGTACACAGTTAAAAGTGGCCTCATGTATTTTCTGACGCAGAATGATAATAAATAAACCAAATGAATCATTGAATTTGTTTACTTGTTAGGTTGTTTTGTCAGCGGTGTCAAATAGGATAATAATGTGTGTGTGTGAGACAAATGTGAAGGGATATGACCATTTACCCTTGTCTGAAGGAGACTTTAAGTATGGAGTCACAGTGAAATTTAAATTTAAAGAAAATGAGTCCAATAGCACAGATGACTTTTTAAAAGTACTGTACGGTTTATAGGTTTTATGGGCTGTAAAATAATCTTTAAATACCCACAGAGGCCAAAGTGATTGATGTTTGGAGGGGTGTAGAAACGGTTGTGCGTGTTGGGCATGTTGGAATTCAGCCACCTGACACATAAATGCTGCTGCTCCGTGCTTTGTGGTTGGACTTTTGTCCAACAATGACAGTAATATTCTTCTTACATCTAATGATTTCCCAAAGGTTTAGGCTACAAATACATACATATTAAAAAACGTAAGACATATTCCCATCATGTAGAGAATAAAAGACCTTTTTTAGAATAAAAGACTTTGGTAGCAGATGTTGTGAAGTAAACTGTCCATGTGGTGTCACCACACTCCAGGCAGGAACAGTTCCCAGCCTCGGTGCTCAGATATATAAAGGCTTCCGCCAACAAAAGACCGGCATGTTGATGTGCAAATGAGTGCATTAGCGTGTGCAGAATATCAAGGGATCACTGGGATTACTTAACACTGGTGTCTAGTTTACACTGGTGTGTACGTGTGTGATCAAGACAAGGATTTATCAGGGCTTACTGCTGGCTTTGCTGTTGCTGGTGATGCTGCCTCTGCAGGTGCTGGTTCAGGTGCTGCCGTCTTCTCCGCCTCTGGAGGCTTTGTCATCCAACTGTTCACACGTCCTGCCACGCCTCCTTTAATACCAGCTACATCCTGGATAAAAAGAGACATCTCAATGCTCAAATCCTTATTTAATCTCTCTAACCTCCCCTCTTGGTCGCTTTCCCTCACCTTGTTGACAGGCGTTGGACTATCAGAGGGGCTGCCGACGTTGCCTTTCTCCCACATGCTCTTGATGCTGCGTGCACCTCCTGTAGGAATATCTGCCATCGGAGACTTTGGGGATTTGACGTCCTTGTTTCCCTGTGG
This sequence comes from Leptoclinus maculatus, assembly GCA_032191485.1. NCBI lineage: Eukaryota > Metazoa > Chordata > Actinopteri > Perciformes > Stichaeidae > Leptoclinus > Leptoclinus maculatus. Next base: position 21,082,884 of record JAVDOI010000007.1, on the reverse strand, counting down.
ACATAGAGGATGGATTTAACTACTTCTACACGGGCAATAACAGAGCTGCATTGACTGAGGATCACTGGTGAAATGTACATTTTAATTAAGTAAAATGTTGCGGAGTTTGTTCTTCCATTTTGTGTTACTTTATACTTCAACTCCACTACATTTCAGAAGCAAATATTGACATTTTTCTCCACAACAAGCTATAGTTACTTTACAGTTTAAGATTTAACAGTAAAACCTAGAATAAGCTTATTAAATACAAATGCATTGAAAGACAAACAAAAACGCTGCGTCTTATTTGGGCCTCTTGTATTGTTTAATCTCTTTGTGCCTCTGAACACTTATTTTAATGACATATTCTGAGAAGTTTAGAGAGGAAATCTGTCTTTGGTGGACATCAACCCATAGACAGATTTCCTCTCTAAACTTCTCAGAATATGTCATTAAAATAAGTGTTCAGAGGCACGAAGATTCAATTATTTAATGTCTAACAAAAAAAAAGAAAAGATTGAGTCAAATGATTAGAAATTTTTTTTTTCTTCTTTTTTCCAAACCTCATTAATCATCTCAAGGCCCTTTCAGATTTATCTAAAACCAACGCGACCTCAACAAGCTACAGAACTAAAATGTTACTTTCACATTGACTCATGAAAAGTCTAATAATGTACTATAAAACATATTTGCCATTTTCTTGCAAAATAAGTACTTTTACTTTTGATAATACTTCTGTACTTTGACTTTAGTGGGATTTTAATTCAGGACTTTCAGTGTAATGGAGTATTTTTACATTGTTGTATTTGTACTTTTACTTAATTAAAGGATTTGAGTACTTGATTACCACCATGACTAAGGATAATGTATAATGAGTCTCACCTGGATGGCAGAGGTGTACTGTTCCATTCTGTTGCCTATCTTGGAGACAATTGGAGTGTGAGACACTCTGGCTGCGGTGCTGTGTGGATGAACAACACATGGGACATTAGTTCTGCTCACCAATTTAAAGTGTTTAGTGATTCATGTTTTAGTCACTGTAAAATACCTTTTCTGGGCTGATTTGCTCAAGAATTCTGCCTTCGCCCCGATCTGTACAAAAAAAGCATATTTTAGGTTTATAAACAGTCTGTGGTTGACTTGCACGAATAAATAATGACATGGTCAAGCTGTCCTGGCTTCCTTCCTGTCTCCAAGACAACCTCACTGAGAAGCAGACCAGTCCGTCCCTGGGAAGGTCTCTCTGTTCTTGGTGCCTGACTGATTGAACTGGAGAGTTTGGCTGTAAGGGAGCCAGCACACACACACACACACACTCTCTCTCACACTCACACTCACACTCACACACACACACACACACACTCTCTCTCTCTCTCTCTCTCACACACACACACACACACACACACACACACACACACACACACACACACACACACACACACACACACACACACACACACTGAGTGCTGCTGTTCAAAATGAATTATACCTCCTGTGTATGCGCACACACAATTCTCAACATTCCTCCAAAAATACTCCAGAAAATTACCCAGTCATGGTCTTGTACAAAAACAGCCATATTTGAGAACAGCACAGACGCCAGCTCCCATCTTTTTTTCATTCTTATCAAATAACAACATACGGGTAATATCAGAGAACTTGAAATGGGAACAATAAAACAAACAACCACATTAAACTTTAAAACATGTCTCAAAACTGGAGATAACAAATACAAACAGACCTATTAAATGGGATGAAATGACCACTTCTGTATAAACTATGAAAACAAGCTGGATAGTAATGCTCAATGGAATGAATATTTGGAAAATACACTTTCTCTCTCAGAGTTAATAAGAAGGTGGATACCAAACTGTGTTATGAGAGTGATATTGATCTTCTCATCTAACTCTCGTCATGAAGGCGAATACGTGTATTTCCCAAAGTGTCAGTGTTGGTTGTTGGTCAGTATGCTTCTGCATTTTCTCGTAACATTCTGATAGGGTGGCTGTTTTTTTCAGTTTGGGATTATTTAAAGTTATTTAACAATTCTCACTCTACCTGTAGAGGTAGCTATAGCCATGCAGATAGTGTTTTGTTTTGTTTTCTGCCTCAACCCCAATGCAATGGAGGTAAATGGGATTTTCTTTGTGGTGCTCAAAGCATTGAAAAATGAAATTTGTTCATGGCAAATGACACATAATTGTATATGTTATTTGTTGTGCGGGAAACCGTCTAGAATAACTCCAAGATATCTGAAACTCTGTTCCAAAACTCACCTTTGAGGAGCCTTTGGGACTGATAGTAAAAGCAGGTTTTGTAGACTCATCCTCCTTCTGTTTCTTCTTCTCTGCAGCTTCCGCCCTCCTTTTCTCTATCTCCTCCTTCATCCTCTTCCTCTCCTCCTGTTAGGAAAAACCACAATATGCTGTCACGCTTTAGTCACCAACCAAATCAAGCCAAAGTACAGTGATGAATGTAAAATCCATCCTCACCTGTTCTTTGGCTTTCTTGTCCTCCAGCTGCTGTTTCTTCTGCTTCTCCTCCTCCTCCACGACCTTCCTCCTCTCCTCTCTCTTCCCCTTCAGCTCCTCCAGCTCGGCCTCTGAGTCCTGCTGCTTCTGCTTCATCTTCTCAAAGTCCTCGCTTTCCGCGTCGTTTCGCCGGCGCTTCAGCTCTTGCAGCTTACGCTCGGCCTCTTGTTGCTCCGCGCTACCAGCCTTGTTGGAGGGAACATTGTCTCTGCACACAAACACATACAATTATTTAATGATCAATACGCATGTATACAAACTCAAGTGTTCCTAAAAAGATACTGATGAGGTGAAAATGATAACTTTACCTTGAAGTCTTCTCTGTTTTCTTAAGCTTATTCTCAAAGAGCCCTCCGTTCTGTTTGGTTGGTTCATTCTGGCGAAAAAGGTAAAAAAGTTCAACCACCAAAGCCTCTTCCTAATCACATCTTCGATATTTAAAAAGAAAATATCAAGAATATACTTTTATATGACTTATTCATTTCACCTTTTCCTTGAAACCAAATCTT